>CAWUHX010000136.1:0-600000 GCA_963922205.1 Romanomermis culicivorax | reverse complement strand
GCCTTTCGGTTTGTGCAACGCGCCAGGGACATTTCAACGCCTTATGGACCTCCTCCTTACTGGTATCCAATGGCGCACGGTTCTGACCTATCTCGATGACATTTTGGTGTTCGGGAACTCTCACACCCAAATGCTTGAGCGCCTGGCAGATGTGTTCGCCCGTCTTCGCCGGGGTGGAATGAAGCTCAGACTGAGCAAGTGCAAATTCGCGCACTCAGAGGTAAAGTACCTAGGCTATCGCATCTCACAGAGCGGCCTAGAACCTGACCAAGCCAAGCTGGCCGCCGTCCAAAACCTACCCATTCCACAAAACGCCAAAGACATCAAGTCCTTCCTAGGCCTTGTGTCTTATTACAGGCGTTTCATCCCTGGTTGTGCCCGGCTCAGCGAGCCACTCACCAAGCTCTTACGGAAGGAAACTACTTTCCAGTGGTCAAAATCTCAGCAGGAGGCGTTCGATGAACTCCGCCGCCTGCTGACCAACCCTCCTATCCTGCGCCATCCGGACTTTTCGAAATCCTCTATCCTTCAAACTGATGCAAGTATTTCGGGGATAGGAGCGGTTCTCAGCCAGTTAGACAAACATGGATACGACCATCCTGTCGCGTACGCCAGCCGAGGGTTAACAGCGGCCGAGAAAAACTATTCCATTACAGAACTGGAAACTCTCGCTGTTGTCCATTTCGTCAAGCACTTTCGACCATACCTCTTCCAGCACGAGGTGGTCGTTCAGACTGACCATACGGCGGTCAAAGCAGTGTTGGAGAAGCCTAACTCCTCTGCTCGGATCGCTCGGTGGGGACTCGTGCTCGCTGAATTCAAACTGACAATTTGGCCGCGAAAAGGTCAGTCTAATGGTAATGCTGATGCATTATCACGCCTGCCGGATCCTAACTCCCTCACCGGTCAGAGTATCGATGAAACTCCCCTCTACAGACCTGAGGAGCATGTTATGATGATCACCGATGGTGCGCAGCACCTGGCGAGATCAAGAACCTTGACCGATGGTGTGCAGCACCTAGCGCGTTCAAGTAATTCAGCACCGATCACTGTTGGCGCGGAGCGCCCGGTACGATCAGAGTCTTAAGCCGAGATATAGGTTGGTGCGCAGCACCCCGACCTTTTCGCTGCTCAGCTGGAGGATCCAGAGTTAGCCGACATCATTCGCTCTCTTAAGCCTCTGGGCGACCAGAATGATGTGCGAGGCTACCATCTGTTGGATAATGTTCTTCAGAAATGGACAGGCGAGTCCAATAAGATTGTTATACCCAGATCCATGGTTACTACCATTATCCGGGCTCATCATGATGACATCTTAGCTGGACACTTTGGTGCTAAACGTACTGCGCGGCTCATTGCTCGCAGATACCACTGGCCTTCCCTCAGTCGGGAAGTCAAGTCCTTCTGTCAGCGGTGTGATCTTTGCCAACAGAATAAGCCCGCTCGACAGAAAACCACTGCGACCCTGAAACCTGTCACCATCACAGGACCGTTTCATCGGGTAGGTGTCGACTGTATGGGACCAATGACCACTAGCGAAGCTGGCAACCGTTTCATCGTAGTCTTCATCGATTACTTTACGAAATGGGTCGAGGCTTTTGCTACTCCGGACATCACTGCGCACACCATAGCCCGACTGTTTGTAACGCAAATTGTCTGCCGGCATGGGGCACCGCAGATTCTTCAGTCAGATCGTGGCACTGATTTCACATCAAAACTGATGACTGAGATCACTGCGATCTGCGCAACGAAGAAGATCCACTCTACCGCCTATCATCCGATGACCAACGGCGAGGTGGAAAGAGCTAATCAGACGCTAGCCACACGGCTACGTATGTATGTTCATCAAGGACATACCGATTGGGATGAACACCTACCATACGCTGTGTTTGCCGTCAATATCAGCATGAATGAGTCAACAGGGTACTCGCCTTTTGAACTCATGTACGGTCGCACACCCATGCTCCCTGTTGATGCCGCGCTCTCATTCAACCCTCCGGCCCATATCATTAATGTTTCCTCATATGATATGGAGGTCAAACGTCATTTCACGAATGCGTTAACCTTAATCCAGAGTCGGATTGAGAAAGCACAGGAGGCCTATGCACGGTCGTACGACCGGAAGGCAAATGATGTCTCGTACACAGTAGGCGATTGGGTGCTCAAACTGCGCACCTCCAGCAAACGTGGACTCACTCCTAAATTGCTGCCCATCTACAATGGGCCCTACCTTGTAACAGGTGTGGCATACCCCAATGTCACACTTCGTCTCGAGACGGATCAGGAAGACACTGTACATGTCAACCAGCTTCGACTTTACGTGTCCCCTGAACCACCGAGTGAAGCAGAGGATACACCTCCCACTTCACCAGCAACAGATTCGGCACCCTTATTGTATCCTTCAATGAGCCGGGACTTTACACCGAATTTGATTGACCCACATCTTGATGCAGAGGTCCCCAACCCTTAATTCAAGATGCATTCTCTTCATTGTCCCCGCTTACGGACGAGGACGTCCTTTTTCGAAGGACCGCCATGCCCCTCACGAAGTATCCACTCTTGTCCATGCTGGATCTTAGTGGATAGAAGAGAATGTCCAGCAACCAAAGCGTCACGCCTTAGGCGCATCCTCACGCGATAGCCTACACTTCACTGGGTGCATCCTCCGCGATAACCCGACAATCTGTACCTCACTGGGTGCATCCTCTGCGATAACCCGACAATCTGTACCTCACTGGGCGCATCCGCTGCGATAGCCTACATCTTGCTCTGAAAATTTTTTCGTTTCTGTGTTCTAGACTTTCGCACAGGATATTCAATGTCTGCAACTTCACGCATCAACAATTTCCGGTTACCATACTGTCGAGCGAATTACGATCAAAGAAGGCTCCATCCGCCGACAACCCAACGGACCTATTCGACCACCCGCCGTCACACTTTGGAACGACCTACGACCACGGACGCGCCGCACAAACCTCACTACTAATCACTGCAAGGACGAGGACGCCCTTTTTCGAAGGACCGCCGTGTCACGTGCCGCTCAATTCTCCAACGTCACGTGATTCCGATCATGCCGACATTTTGTTATTTTTTCATGTTTCGTTTATTACTCGATCATGCTTTTGTTTATTTTATTTTTACACATGCATTTTATGTTCGTTTTATATTTTTCATGCATTTCTATGTTTCGTTTTGTTGTATTTTTATTTCTTTACAAACGCGGACTACAGTAGGCCCTTTAGCTAAAAACTTCCGCCAGTCGTGCTCCACGAGCACATGGCTATTTTTGGTGCACTCCATGCACCTCTTATCATCAAAATTAGCGTCGTTTTTGTTACGCAAAAACGACTAGCTAAGAAGTTTTAGCTAAAGACGTTCATATGCTTAGCATAGGCACTGCAGCCGGCCTCAGTGCTAAACGCATGTGAACGAAAAAATGTCTATGTGCTCATAGGCATCTTCTGCATCGCGTCTAGCTGCAGAAGTTAGCTTGAGTGCCGAGAAACTCCGCCCAAGCTGCAGCTGTAGCCAAACATGTCCTTAAAAGGACATGTTTCTATTAGTTTTTGGCTCATTCTTGGGTTCACCAAGCTCTCGTCAGGTTGTAACTCCGTGTCCGCCGCCTTCTTGTCAATTTGCATATTTTATTATACACCTGTGCATCCGCCGCCTTATTACCAATAAATTTGCATAAATTTACCCTTGTTCACTGCGTCTGCCGCTTACCGCCTACAGTACCCGCTGCCCATCAGTGCCAGGTGTCCGACCGCCCCTGGTTCGTGAAGAAAACGTTGGAGAATCGCCTCCCGCTCGCCGCTAGGACGTTTGTGGATCGCATCCCCGCCCCAGTGCCAGAAGACCGAAAGTATCCAGGGACTTGCCGCCCGTTTTCGTCGAATCGCTTGAGAAACAGGACTAGGTGAGTCTTCTCAGGGGATTATTGTTATTTGTGGGGTATTTGTTGGGAAATCCTTCCTAAGTCGGTTTCCCAGGTCCACAGATAAGTAGGGCCTCCACCTCTCAGGCTCGGGCTAAAAAAAGGGGCTGTCTGGTTCATAATCGGGTCCCACAAATTAGGTCATTTCACCGGTGACCCTGTCCCCACTCTTACTGAGTAGGACTCGGGGATTGTCGCACCTAGCCTGGCAGCGTTGTCCATTACCCTACAGCAAGACCCCAAGGACAACACCAGAGAACCAACTATAGACCTCTCTATAGCCACCATTTGCCAGGTTAGGCCCCAACGGCAACTTGGGAAGCCTGGGGAAAATGCCAGTATCCATCAGGAGTCACAGCCTATTACTCACTGTAATAGGATCAATCTGATATGGTTCACCATCAATGTGACGTCTAAAACACGGTATTACCTGATGAGATACCCAAACCTCCCCAGCTCTCCCAAGTCCAACATGTCATACACGTGACATGCCGTAGAATGTGACAAAATAAACTTTCTCCTTTTCCTTTCTACTAAACCAAACATTCCTAATTTAAAAAAAACGATTTTTTTTACCGGTCACACATACTTCATAGTTGGCAACCCTTCAGTAGGTCATTATTATTATTTTGTCCACCTACTTTACGGTCTTCCTTATCTTCTGTCTCTGTGGGTTGTTGCACATGGTGATGATTTCACAAATCATCGCCACTGACGTCAGCTACAATAACATACCTTGTTGTTGTTATGAGGTGGTGTGTCCTAGTGACCCTACCCACTGACGTCTGCAACTGACTCACATGCTGCTGTTGCATTGAGGTACATGATTCTCCGGGTTATGCCTCTGACATCAGAAACGGCCGCATAACATGTAGCCATTCAGGGGTTGCTGGTTTGCTGCATCCTTCCCCTGCATCTGCAACAGCTGCATCCCTTGCTGTTGCTTTAAGGCATGGGTGGCCCTCCAGCTCTAGGTCTGATGTCAGCAATAGCAACATGACATGTTGTTATTGCAGGATGGTGACCTTACAGCACCGTCTCTTAGACGTCTGCAACAGCAGAGGTTGGTGTTGTTGCACTAGGACTGGTTGGTATACCGGTTCCAGTCCTTGATGTCAGCAACAACAATGCCATGTATTGTTAGTGAGTAAGGCTGATTGTGTAATAGCGTATCCCCTTTGCGTAATCTGGTGTGTAAACTAATTTTGTCCCTATCTATTTAGGCCCACTAAATTTATTTTAAGTTGCCCCCCTTTACTTATTACATCTTAAGCTACTTCACGCGCTACTCTTGGTGAGTAGGACTTTGTCGGTTATGAGTTCTCCAAAATCCAAGGTTTTGTAAACTAGTAAAACAGACTTAACTTCCAAATAAAATCCCTTTTGAGTGGTATTATCTGTAATCACGAGCCCTCCCTTGTCCCTCTTCTTTTCGGTTGGGAAACCACCATTTCGTTCAAACCTTATTCATTTAGTTTCAAATTAACTGGGCCTAGCCCCATTTTTCTCTCTAAGTTGGGACGTATATTTCCCCTTCTTTTTCTCCCACGGGTCACATCTCTGAGTACATATGTGACCAGATAAATTTCCTTCTGTGTCAGCCTACTTTTCTGGCCGTCCTGGGCGCTAAAACTTTGTTCTTTTCTAGCTCTATTGTTGGGTGGTCGCTAGTTACTGTAAAGAACAAGCGTTAAAGCCTCAAAAATGCAGTCGCATAAACGATCTCGTAATTTCCGCGATTCTTTGCCGGAAGACCACAAGAGTAACACTTACCTTATTTTCACAAAACAGAGACACCTAGATGTTCCTGTCGTCTTAGTACTAAGTTTAGACAGACAAGTGAGCCTCTCTCTATTCAGTTTGATGGGATAGCTTCACAGGCTCGATTGTCAGTCTTAGCCACCTTACAGGAAGACAAACCCTCAACTATGAAATCAGAAGTTGACCTACCTTCACAGATTGTGAATAAGGTCCAGGCTGCATTTGAGAATGCCCTTGGACTGCTCAACCAAAAGTTGGAGGCCATGAATGGCAGGAGGCACCCTCCTGTGTCCAGCTTCATAGCCCCTCCTGCCTTTTCGGGTGCTTTTGGTGAGTCTATAATGGATTTTATATCTCACTTGACCTGTTTCTTCACCCTTCAAGGCGTAACTGAAGCGGATCATGCATATAAAATCGTGTTTCTGGAGTCTTGCCCAACAGGTCCTGCTCTAGCATCCTACCAGGACTTTAGCAGTGGTACTCCACAGCCAACCCGCTATGAAGAGTTTACAGCTTTTCTAGGGAGAGACTTTCCGGTAGGGCGTGACTCAGATCTGCATCAGCAGTTGATCAAAGATCACCTGTAGAAGCTAACTGAGTCTGTGATAGTTTACCTTGAGCACCTTAAGAGACTATCCAGGGTGGCTTATCCGGATCTCGCCACTAACGTCAGAGATTCGACTATTAAACCTATCTTTCTGAGAGGGCTGAAACCAGTCCTCCGAGATAGTATTAAGTTCGGGGAGTTTACAACTCTTGAAGAGACCCTTAAAGCAGCCTGTTAAGCAGAATCACAGATTTTTCGGGATGAGATTAGGTATACTGCCCCATCTAATGCTGTTTTCTCTTCAGAACAAAAGACCACCAACAATGTCAGGTCAATGTCGAATCAGAGGAGCAACACTCAACGTCTGTAGGCAATGCTGTCCGACAAGATTCGACGTCTACAATCTGAGATGGCCCGCCTGATGGCCCATATTGGGGGACTTATGGCTCAGCAAATGGCGCCACCTCCGAGGTATCCAACACCATCAACGACGCCATCAGCGCACATCCAAAATGCTGGTGACGGCCTGTCAGGTGCACATTTACAGATATGCTCCTATCCTGGATGTTGCACCCACAACGACGCCAGTTGCCAGGCCCAACATCCCAACAACGCTGGTCCTAGCAACGCCACCGCCACGGGTGCCAGCTGTTGCTATTTTTGTCGAATGAGGGTGCACCCGACTGACCAATGTGACAGACCCTGTGCCCATTGTCGACAAATAAGAGTGCACAGGGCCATGGCCTGCCCACATCCGAACCTGACAATGCCTGGTGAGACTAACTTAGGAAATTCTGGTTACTCTCCTCTGGGGACAAGTGGTAATTTTCGGGGATATGCTAATCCACCTCCCAACGGGATGGGAAACCAATATCAGCCACACCCAAGGCAAAATAATGCCGTAAGGGCTACTGAGGGTCTTCATCACCCAGATCTTTTTGATCTGGATGATGAAGTTCTGGCTGAACACCTGGCAGATCCTTCACAACTGTGTTATCCTGTCTGCGTAATCAGTGTTAGATTTTTAGCTGCCGCAGTGGTTTCGGCACCGGCACCGTCGCCTGCCTTGCCCCCGCTGCCACAGAAATACGTGACCCCGGTCAATTTAAACACGTCAACAGCGCCGAAAACGACTGGCCATGTCAGCGTGGTCACGTCATATTGACGGACGGAAGGTACACCGGCGTCTCCGGCCCATTTTGCTGCCCAGGGACTGCCCTCCAGAATTCTTACTGACTCTGCGCTGGAGGTCATCAGTCAAATGGAATCAATGAATCTGCTAGGTATACTGCCTTCTTTTTCTGACATTTCAGGTCTGAAAATCAGATATCCTTATAAGTCACCAGCTTTAATGATCTCTAATTTACAGATTCCTCATCCATCACCCATGTGATGCAGGCAGTTTGGTCAACGGATTTGGCCAAGAAGTATCTGCACCTCCCTTGGGAGCTACTCAACGAGCCGTTTGAGGTTGAGGCGCTTACAGCAGCCGGCATGGTGCTTTCATTGCCAGCAGCCGTGCGGATATTGGGGCCCGAGGTCGCTATACGAGCACTGGAGTTTATAGCCGACCAAACTATTGGCACCACTCTGGTGGACAAGATCCTGTTGGAAGGTGAACCATCGTTTCTGGCAGTGGACGCCATCTGCCATGCTGTGGAACAGGGGACTCGCAATGCGCAGCCCACAGCAGTTGTAGCCGTGCTACCATCAACAACGACGACAGGAGCCCAAAAGCTGGCGGCAATTGCTGTCAGCAATCAGTGGCTGCCGCGAAACCGTCAACCATGTTCACCGACTCCTTTGGAGAGACGTTGCGCACAGTCAATGACTATGTCAGCTTCATCGAGGCATCGCCCTTCCCCACAGCTACCGCCCTGCGGTCCCCGAAGATTGGCATTCTTCGCAAAGTCCACCAATGCGGGGGCCTGGTCATCGACTTCCCGGGCAAGGAGTGGATGTCGTCTGACAACAATGACGAAGAATGAAACCGCCCGACAGGCCAACACAGTACATATTGGTGTATATTTAGGAGCACCGTTTTTAAATAGCTTGTACATCATAAATTGGGCCTTCGTGACACTACTGTTCTTAGGAATGAGCTCTGCAATATATGCTACTCAGTACCAATTTTGTGGTCTTTCAAGAAGCAGTCATCCACTTGAGCTACCACAAAAAGTTGAATGCAAGCCACCAAGATCTTCATGGAGTCCACGATGCATGAATGTTACAGTGTATCTCCTTAGTTCTGATCCAATCACTACTTTAGCGTCGAAGTGCACTTTATGTAACCGTAAGGTGTGCACCAACACTGGTTTTTTGGGATCTAGGGGCATTACTGCAGACGTCATTACTACTCAGCATCTAGCGCCTGCAGGTTGTATGCTAGCACATCACACGAAGGTGTTTGGTTTACAAAAGCTCATGGAAATAGGTCCTGGCTTTTATAGCACTAACCCAAAACTGGATGTGATGTACTCATGGTGCTGCAGTGACGTCTGCAAGAAGGTGACTAACCTCTTCATCGAGGAGGGACAGGTCGCTTCATGGTATGGCACTACAGCTCTAAGTACCTTAGGAGATGTAGGTGGATGCAGTCCCACTGCAGGTCAATGCACTACTCTCAATGGGGTAATTGTTTTGGCCTGGAACAAACTTTACAGCACAGTGTCATTATCGTCCTCAGGGCAATTACACTGCGTCTGTGTCAGAGAACGATGTCATCATCGATGATTTACAGGTTGCCCTGAAGATCCGGGGAAACTCTCGGGTCTTCTGGTTGTGTCCCCACCTCCAGTTAAACACAGTGCGGATGGATCAGGGTCTTCTTCTGCGCATCCATGGAAGATTTAATTTGACCCAGAGGTTGTTCGGATTGGCAAAAGTTTCACATCCTGACCCTGTCAATGCCAAACTGAACTACCTGGCTCAGCAGATCAAAGAGTCCGAAATTAACAATTTTTGATTCATGTGGCTTGAGCTTTGCTCTCACCCTCAATGCTACCTTGTTCTGACTTAGCAGTTGCTTGGCTTTGACCCTTCCCTGGGGGCCCGGGCATTTCTGCAAAGGAATGAGCTGACAGCAGAATTCACAGGTTAAGCACTGACGATATGGCCATGCCAAAAAGTCAACGCCATGTATGTCTATCACTCGTACCGGGTGGGAGACATCTGTTATAAGTATCTACCTGTACGGGTTGGTGGAACCATTTATTTTGCTACCCCTGGTGGCCCAGATCTCATTAAAGTTAGCCCAAGAGTGCCTGTGAGCATCACTTTACGGGGAAACTCCAGCTTTCCTTGACACTGGTTGTCCACGGACAATCATTAGTCAACGTCTTCACAAGGTCTTCATTAAAGAAAGCCCGAAGGCTGCAATGGCCTTCCAGCACCATCAGGACTTTAACCCGTTGATGAGTATCAATGGAAAAGCTGTCCATACTCTCCTATCGGGACCGTATGAGATCATGTTGCCTGGAACCCATCAGCCATACACAAGAGTGGATATACATCTCGATGTGTGTAAGACTACGTCTCCTTTTTGGGCACCGGTCGATCTGATTCTTGGATTGGACTTTCTAGAACAATTCAAGAATATCACATTTGATTACCAACAACATGTCTGTTGGTTGAATGCAGTAGAACTGCCACTTCTACTGACAGCCGCTGAGATTGATCAGGTCGAACCCTGGTGGGAGAACACACGTTCACTATCAAGGGCCTCCCATTGGTCCGGGTCTTGATCAACATCAGGGACTTCATCTGTTTCTCAGCCACCTTCGCGGGCTTCCTCTGTCGCGTCATCACGTGGGTTGACTAGAGGTAGCCAAACCTCTTCTACACACGCCAGTCATTGTTTAATGGCCAGGTCAGGGTCAAGTTGCCCTCGACCCCCGCCTGGAAACTCTCAGGGCCAGTTCCGTGAGCCTAGTGATTCAGATGCAACTGTGTCACCTGTATTAGGGGTGCCACCACTTTCTGATACAGAAGTTGAATCACTGGGAGCTACTCAGAGCTCAGGAGAGCCATTCGATCATGTGCTTACTGTACTGACAGATGTGTTTACGCATCTCAGTCAGGGTGGAATGAAGCTCAGACTGAGCAAGTGCAAGTTTTCACACTGTGAGGTGGAATATCTAGGCTACGGTATCTCACAGAAGGGCCTAGAACCAGATGAAGTCAAATTGGCTACCGTCCAGGATCTACCCATTCCACAAAAGGCCAAAGACATCAAGTCTTTTCTTGGCCTTGTGTCTTACTACAGGCATTTCATACCTTTTTGCGCCCGGCTCAGCAAGCCGCTGACCAAGCTCCTACGGAAGGAAGTTACCTTCCTGTGGTCAAAACCTCAGCAAGTGGCTTTCGACGTATTCCGAAGATTGCTGACAAATCCTCCCATTCTGCGCCATCTGGACTTTACGAAATCCTTCATCCTTCAAACAGATGCAAGCATTTTGGGAATAGGAGCCGTTCTGAGCCAGTTAGACCATGATGGATACGACCATCCTGTCGTGTAGGCCAGTAGAGGGTTAACGGCAGCCGAGAAGAACTACACTATTAGGGAGTTAGAGACTCTCCCTGTTGTCCATTTCATCAAGCACTTTCTGCCTTACCTCTTTCAACATGAAGTGATCATTGAGACTGATCATACCGCTGTTAAGGCTGTGTTGGAGAAGCCTAACCCTTCAGCCCAGATAGCTCAGTGGTTCCTCCTGCTCGCTAAATTCAAACTGGCAATTCGGCAGCGAAAAGGTCGGTCTAATAGTAATGCTGAGGCATTATCACGCCTACCTGATCCTAATTCCCTTGCCGGGGAGAGTATCGACGATACTCCCCTATACAGACCCGAGGGAGAAGTTATAATGATCTCAGATGGTGCTCAGCGCCTGGCCAGATCATCTCAAATGATCACTGATGGTGGGCTGTGCCTGGCGAGATCAGAGTCTTATGCTGAGATATCTTAGGATGGGCAGCACCGTGACCTTCCCGCAGCTCAATTTGAGGATCCGGATCTAGCCTCCATTCTTAGGTCACTAAAACCCTAGGGTGACCAGAATTATATTAATGGCTACCACGTGTTGGATAACATCCTTCAGAAGTGGACAGGCGAGTCCAACAAGATTGTCGTTCCCCGATCAATGGTTACTACCATTATTGGGGCTCATCATAATGACATTCTTGCTAAACACTTTGGTGCTAAACGTACTGCGAGGCTTATAGCCCACAGGTACCACTGGCCTTCCCTCAGTGCAGACGTAAAATCCTTTTGTCAGCGGTGTGATCTTTGCCAATGGAATAAACCCGCTAGACAACAGCTCTGAAACCGATCACCATTACAGGGCCCTTTCATCGAGTAGGTGTCGACTGTATGGGACCAATGACCACTAGTGAAGCTGGCAACCGTTTTATTGTAGTCTTTATTGACTACTTTACCAAAAAGGTTGAAGCTTTCGCTACTCCGGATATTACTGCGAAAACCATAGCACGCCTTTTTGTTACACAAATTGTCTGCAGGCATGGGGCACCGCAGATTCTTCAGTCTGATCTTGGCACTGATTTCACGTCCAAACTGATGACTGAAATCACTGCCATTTGTTCGACTAAGAAAATCCACTCCACCGCTTATATTTAAATGACAAACAGAGAAGTGGAAAGAGCTAATCAGATGCTAGCTACATGGCTACATATGTATGTCCTCCAAGGCCATACTGATTGGGATGAACACTTGCCGTATTCTGTGTTCGCCATCAACATTAGCATGAATGAGTCCACAGGATATTCCCCCTTTGAACTCGTGTATGGTCGTACGCCCATGCTACCTGTTGATGCAGCGCTCTCATTCAACCCTCAGGCCCATATCATTGATATTTCCACATATGATATGGAGGTCAAACGGCATTTTACAAATGCCTTGACCTTGATCCAGAGTTGGATTGAGAGATCACAGGCCGCTTATGCTCGGTCTTACAATCGCATGGCATGAGATGTCTCTTACAAAGTTGGAGATCCGGTGCTCAAACTGCGCACCACTGGCAAACGTGGCCCAATGCCTAAATTGCTGCCCATTTACGATGGGCCATACTTTGTAATGAATTTGGAATATCCCAATGTCACCATTCGGCTTGAGACAGATCAAGAAGATACTGTGCATGTCAATCAGCTCAGACGCTACGTGTCACCTGATCAGCGTACTGAAGCAGAGGAGATACCTTCCACTTCACAGGTAGTCGAGACGGCACCCTTGTTGATTCCATCAACAAGCCGAGATTTTACACAAGGTCTCGTTGACCCACATCTTGATGCAGAAGTCTCTGACCCATAATCAAGTAGCTCTTCTCTTCTTTAGTCGACTTATGGATGAGGTGGTCCATGCTTAACATAGTGAACTGGAAAATGTCTATGTGACCATAGGCATCTTCTGCAGCGATTTCTGCTGTAGAAGTTAGCTTGGGTGTGTCTTAGCTCCGCCCAAGGCATACTGTAGATTACGGGGCCCTTTAAAAGGGCTTGTTTCATTAGTTTTGCACTCATTTCTGGGCCTAATCATCTTTGCGTTTAACAGCCTGCGTTTCTGCCTTTGCCTGCGTCGTTTTATTATTAATTACATATTTTGCCTGCATCCACCGCCTTCTTAATAAATTTACATATTCGCCTTCGGTCTCCCTTGCATTGCCCGATATCGTAACCCAACCTTAGGAGTTTACCTCGTCGCCTATTGATTGAGAACCCCCGTCGCCTCCCCCAGGAACGTTTTGATATCGTCACTCGCCGACTCGCAGTTGCGGAACCTCCACGCTGAATCACTTTCAGATTATCCTACCTGCTTCTTGTCGTCCCTAGGACCCGCGTTTGACCCTTGAACTTGTCGCCCAGTGCCGAGTACTTTGAGAAGAAGATTTAGTGAGTCTTCTCAGGGGTTATTATTGTTGAGGGTATATTTGTGGGAATCCTCCTTAAGCCAGTTTTCCCTTGAGAGTACCCTTAGTTAGCAAAGCCCTTGAACCCTTAAGGTCAGGGCCAATAAGAAGATTTAAGTTGACAATCGGGTCCCCTACTGTAAGCCATTCCACGAATGGCACAGTCCCTCATTCTCAGTGAATGAGGACTAGGGATTGCCACCCCTGACCCGGCCGCGTTGTCCATTATTCTACAGCTGAACCCTAGGACAAGGCCAAGGTACACCATAGGTTTCCTGTGGTAGTACCAGCTGGGTTAGGTTCCCGAAGTAGATACCCTCATGGAGCCACCCACTGGGGTCACAGCATGTCACTTGCAGTGTCATGGCCGTATTTCTTACAGGATATTGTATGGGTTTTCCTATCAATCTGACTGATCACCTAGTCAGTCAATGTGACATGGCTCCTAATCTACTTAATGTGACACACTAATCCGTTTACAACTGGAGATCAAATTCGAAAAGGGAAAGCTAACTTTCACTCAAAAGCTGATTTTTATTCAAAACTTGGAAGCTGCAATGCTTATGCCCCTTGTTCAATGATCGACATAATATTTTGTAGTATTTTCTTACTATGTCACTATTCTCTTCATTATTGATTGAAAGTGGAATTTTTGTACAAATTGTGACACTATTGTGCACGTTTATCAGTGAGGAGGCATCAACGACTATTGTATCGCTTATAAAAATTTTTTTGTGATATAATGGCGAGGAAATATTTGATTGAGCAATTAGGAATTATTATCATAATTTCTATCGCATATTTGAACATTTTTTACAGTTACCTTTTTTCTGGGCATTTGGGTGTTTTGTCCCAGAATGCTACAAACTTAGCATGGATCTGTAGATCTCTGAGACCGCCCAAAAAATATCTTTCAAAAAGTTCTATCTCAATTTTTATAGCGTTATCGCTACTAATATTTGATCCTATTATTAATATCGCAGTTTCTACAAGTCTTTTTCGTACGGGTTAAGCCTGTAGACCGGTCTACATTTGGACGGCCGAAAAAATCTTTTACGAATACAAACTTTAATCAGGTCTAAATGTAGACAAATCTATAGACTTTAGACTTTAGCCCCGTTCATGAATACGGCCCCGTGGCCTATACCTAAAATTATACAAAAGTTCGAAAGTGGGCTACGCACGCTCACGTGACAAGTTGCAGTAAACTGCATAGAATGGCATCTTACTGGAAAGAGCAGTTCAAAAATTGCCTAAATCCCATTGGTTTGACAACTGCGTCCGTCATTTCACATTTTTGTTGGCTGCTTTGTACAAGCAGTGTTTTCGGAACCTGTTTTTACATCGTAGGGACGGCCCCTACATCAACTGCCTTCGTCTTTTCTGAAGCGCCTAACAGCCACGACGATCCGATCGTCTTTTTACCCACCCTTGGGCTTCGCATTGTTCTGCAGTATATCCTGCCATCAATCTCTCTCAACTATGTTGTACAAATATTTTGTGTCGTTTTTAAATATTATCCAAACTTCCCCCATCTTGACAGTACTGTCAAGAAGATGACCAAAAGGATCGAAAAACTGCACACGTTGTGCCTAAGTTATCATTTATATGTGCAAGTCTTTCATAGGCGCTTTAGTTATCCTTGCGCAAGTCTTTCATAGTGCTTACTGTAATTAAACGTGTGACTGTATTACTGATATATCCTCAATCAAAAGTGCACAATCGGCAATATAATCGGCAAAAAATGAAAAAGAATATGAGTGTATCAAAAAAAGAAAGTATCGTTATCGAACGTTTGAAAAACGATAGCAAGATCATTAACCTAAAAAAATAATACGGAAAGTGTGTACACATTCAAATTTCTCTAGAAAACACTAATTTAAAAAACTATAGTCTGTTTTTGTTGAAATGCTTGTGAATAGAAAAGTGGAAAGCAAGCACCATTTTATATTTCTGTAATTTCCTACTATACATTGCGTCCCATAGTACTGGAATTTTTTGAGCATGCTCAATTAATTCTAACCAATTTTTCAAGTAAAAAGTCATTTAGCAAAAACATTCTATGAACGAGTTTGAGTGTGGTTCGATTTTTATCGATTTTCAATTTACAAGCATTGTACCAAAAACAGACTATAATCGACTAGTCAGTCCTGACGGCAATAAACCCGTGTTTTATTTTATAAATCGTTCAAATTATTTTGAATGAATTTTTGATCTGTCGCATAGTAAGTTATTGATATTCGTTTGTGTAGCTTCGCACCTAATAAAACTAGGTACTGTGTCGCCCATCTTTTTTTAACCCTTAGCCACATCTTTCAGAACCAGTGTCATTTGGACATTGACAATGCAGTCAGATACAAATACTGTATTTTATAGTCTGTTTTTTATAAAATGCTTCAAAATAGAAAAGTGACGCAATTCAGTACTATCGTCAATATCGTTTACATAAAGTTCTTACTGTAAAATTTTTCACTCGAAAAATTGGTAAAGGTTAGGTCAGTATTCTCATAAATTTGCAGTCCTACAAGATATATTGTTTATCAGAAAATCGCAAAAGACTGAAATTCTATATGCTTTCCACTTTCATTATTTGGAAGCATTTCAAGAAAAACTGACTATAATACAGTTATTTTCTTTGCATATTTTTCGTCCGACTTCAATTTTCCCTATTTCTCTAAAATCGTTCAACAATAATGGGGGGACGTGCTGAGAAGAGACAAAAAGTCAGTCATTTATCGTAAAATGGTAGTATACACGAAAATACGAACAAAAAATCAGTGAAATTTATAAAACTGAATAAACGCTTATTTTTCTTTTTTCTCCATTTCTATCAATTTTTGGACCCCTTCGTACATTTGTTTAACGACGGTGAATTCGCTGACGCCCAACCGAACTTTATTCGAAATGTCGAAAACGCCGCCCTCCGTTTCGCTGTGTTCGCCGTGTATTCCTTAAAGGAAAAAATCTTCAGACTCGTTTCAGACAGAAGAACAAAACGAAAAATAACCTGCTTGATTACTCATTCCAACGTAAGCACTACTTGTGACCTGCTTGATTACTAACCTGCTTGATTATTCATTCCAACATAAGCATTACTAATTGTGTCTTTCAGACGTGATTTACATGAAGATACGTCACATTCATAACACAAGATTCTACAGTAATTCGAAAAAGCCATAGTATTACATCTCTTTTCACATGACCTGATGGAATATTTCTCAGGCTTTGATACTCCATTTATTGCAAAAATTAATTAAATAATTTCCGAGTTTTTAATAGATCTTGAGGAACTATCAATCCGTCGCCCCAATTAACTGCATTTATGAGCATATAGCGATGTTTAGGTAGACAGTTTTCGAATCACATTGTGAGAAAGTAACCTCGAAAATGACCATTGTGTTTTACATAACATAACGTAGTTTTTAAAGATTTCGAGTCCTTTCTATCTTCTAAAAGAAATATTTTGCTTGTATGATTTATAAGACAGAATAAGGTACGTACACATAGACGAAAACAACAAAACGATGTAACTTTTTAAAGCAAAAAGGGAAAAGAGAGGGATAGTTGGACACTGTCCTATTTAAAGTGCTTAGTTGAAATTTTTAAGTAAAAATAAAAAAATTTAAGTTTTTAAAGAACAAGGAGATTATAGATTGCGGTAGCTTTTACCTTCATCTCTCCTTTCATTTTTCATAGGTCTCACTTTTCACACTTGATCCATGCTTCAATTATCCTAAACGATTTTGAAGTAATGCTGCTTGCTTTCCAAATCTTTAGTTCAGTGTTTAAAATGTTTTTTAAAGCATCTGGGCTTGGTAGTGTCTATGATAGTCGAGTTTTGTACAGACTTTGGTTCAATTAGTACTGAATTCGCTGCTTGCAATTAATCCCTGTTTTCATTCCCAGAGTAGCCTAATTCTAGCTTATTGGAAAATGTCCCGATGAGACAGAAAAAGGAGAATATGCTTGCTTGAATAGTTGCCAAGCTAGAAAAAGGAGTAAACAGGTTTTTTAGCACGAGTCCCATTATCATTCTTGCTCATGAAAAAATATTTCATTAGCACAGTTAGCACGGTTGATAAATGTTACTTTGTTGGAGTCAAACTAATGTATGAGTTTGTCAATTCTGACAACATGCTTTTATTGTAGTTGTTAACTCATGAAATCATGCTTGATATTGGTACTTTTAAAAGAAATACGACTCTAATCTGATTCTAATTAAATCAGCTCATAGTTGACCGACAAGTAAATATTCAGTAATTAGTTCGACGGTAATACTTTTAGGAATCGCTAAATTCGCGTTCTGTTTAGGTAAAAGTTAACATTTTTTCTTTGTATCTGGAACTTCACCTCAACTTCAATACAGGTCCACGATTGATTTTTTCAGAAAATTTACAATTATATTTGCTACAAACTATTACTGATCTGTCTAAACTTCACCATATGTCAAAGCAGCTATTTTCAAATTACCCAAGTAGTGTCCAAGAGAGGTTAGAGCCGAAGTGAATTCAGGTTCGAGCCACAGTCATTCACTATGCAAAAGTGACGAAAAGAATGAGGATATTGACGAAGTTGTTATTCGTGAAAACGGCGATTTTTGATTTATCACCACAATTTTGTGATATCTTTAACCTTTTTCAAAAATTTTTCCCTTACAGTCACTACACGCGTGCTAACGTCCTAAAATTTCCATTAGCACGACTCTGATTTCATCAGCACCTTGCTAAAAAAACCCTGGGTGGACTAGATTTTTGAGAACTTGGGTGCGAGTTTAAAAATTCCAATTTTGTAATATTGGATTTTCATTCTTTCTCATTAAAAAATTTCTATGTCTGTGAAAAAGTATATTCTACAGCATCGTGCATTTTGTCCTTCCACTGGCATCAATTATAGTCTTTTTTCTATAAAATGCTTTCAAATAGAAAAGTGACACAAATCAGTATCGTCAAAATCGTCTACATAGAGCTCTTATGGTGAAATTTTTCACTCGAAAAATTGTTAAAGATGAGGTCAGTATGCTCACAAATTTCCAGTCTTATACGATGTGTTGTTTATCAGAGAATCGTGAAAATTTGAAATACTACTTGCTTTCCGCTTTCATTATTTGGAAGCATTTCAAGCATTTCAATTCAATTATGAAAATTATTTGCAATGATGTTGATGGCTGACTTCTCTCAAATGTACAGAAATGGTAAACCAATAGTATTCTTGAACAATGTCTCTCACTTCAGCTGAAAAATAGTGAGGGAAGGGCATGTTATAGTCATTTGGTTTTTTACAACCGTCTGATTAAAAGGGCGTCCTTTAACATTTTAAAAAACCTGGGCTTGGTTGCATTAACCCGATCTGAGGATAATCTCAACGTCGGAATTAAATTGCTGATCTTCAGTTTCAGTGGTAATGTCGAGATTAGTTTCTTGCAGTTGAACAAACAATCCTCACTTCAGGATTGACTAATACTGAGGTTTAATCTTGAGTTCCGGAATTGCAGACACTTTTATATTCATTTTCTTTAGACATATTTTGAACGTGGAACAGGCGCAGGCGGGATGAGTAAAATTGCTTCCTTTAAAAGTTGTGAATTGTTTTGTTTTTTGTTAATTAGTTTCAACAAACACTTGTGATAACTTGATTTCGAGTACCTATATTCAGGGAATACATTTGTTTATAGCTTTTGATCAGTAAAAGTTACGAAGTGAATTCTATAAAATCTTTTATATATAAAGACTGAATATGTAAATATTAGTTCAGCAGCGGGACGGTAGCAGGCAAGGTTTTCAATCCCGCGCACGGACAATTGCAGATTTTTCCTTATCGGTACAATTTTAATGTTTAGAATTGGTTCACATATGGAGTTGGAAGCACACATGTGAGGGGGGAGGATATGGAGTGTATATACCCGCGGAGTTTTGAAGTTGGAAAATTTTCAATGTGCAAAAAAAACTTTTAGCCAACTTTGTTAGATTTTTTTCTTGAAAAACGCCAAAAAACCAGGGTCCGCTTCCAGTATCCTACTCTACGTTTTGGAGCTGCACATGTATGTCTGGAAGGTGTGTTGATGAACTCAGCTGCAGAATATACTTTTTCAAAGACATCAAAAAATTTTTAACGAAAAAGAATGAGAATCCAATATTACAAAATTGAATTTTTTAAACTCTCACTCAAGTTCTCAAAAATCTAGTCCACCCCTTTTTCTATAGCTTGGCAACTATCCAAGCAAGTATATTCTCCTTTCTCTGCCTCATCGGGTCATTTTCAAATAAACTAGTCCGCCCGTTTTTAGTGGGCCTTGATTATACATGAAAAACTTCATCGATGAAGCACATTGAAGTTTTAAATTTGGTCATGTTCACGTCAGAGAAACAATTTAAATAAATCTTGAAGCTTCGAATACTCATTTTTGGTAAGTAACAAATATTTGTAAACTGCATACTACTTGAAACACACTGTTATCAAGGTCAAATATGGTCAAAAACTACTTTTATTAGTTTTCATTTCACCATCCAATATATTTTTATTTTGTCCATTTTGCTCCGACTAGTTGGAACTCGATAATTTGACAAGGTTCTGATAGATCATAGGTAGCGCGGTAGCGAAAAGCTATAATATATTTGGACCCCCTTTTTTAAGGTCTCCCCCCAAAGCCAAAACGGTTACAGATATAGGGATACGGTTTTTTGCATAATATCCGGGATAGGTGCGAACACAGAGGTGGCAAAGGTCATTGGGGCTCTATATTCAAAGGATGCTTGATGGGGCGCCAAAAAAAACAAAGAAACGGCCCTTTTGGACATTGTGGACCTGTGGGCTCCACGTTGGGTATTTGATCTGCAAGTTCAATATTTTGAAAGCTTGCCTCTACTAAGTGACCTCTCGAAAGCTTTTCCAGATTTTTTGAAAATATCGACTTGGTCAAATTATATGAGTGACCACAGTCAGAGAAATCCCTGAATTTGACAATTTTGCATTATGCATCATTTGGGTTCAAAAAAATTTTTTAGGGAGAAACATAAAAAAATTGATCCCTGTGAGAAACAGGGTTTCCATAATGTTTAGGGCAAAGGGTGTATGACCTTAGAAAATTGCCGGAAATTGCGATTTTCAGGAAAAATCGCCGGGAATTGCGGTCACTTTACACAAAACATAATTCCCGGGTGTAAACAAGTGTATTTTCGTGATTTTTTGGTGGAAAGGGTGTTCGACTGGGGGGATTCCACGGATGCGTCACTTAACACAAAAAAATTATCCCGCGGGTAAACAAGCGTATTTTCGTGATTCCTGGAGGAAGGGATTTTCCACCACGGGAAATTTGATGAATGTGATCACTTTACACACAAAATTATTTTGAGTGTAAACAGACGTATTTCTGCGATTTTTGAGGGAAGAGGTTTCTGACCATCGGGAACTCAATGGAAACAGTCACTTCACACAAAAAATTGTTCTGTGCAAACAGAGGTATTTCTGCGGTTTTTGGGTTGAGGGGTTCTTGATCATGGGGAATTCAATGGAAATGGTCATAATACACTCTATTTACAACGTGTTTTAAGTTGTTTACACATCTTATACTTTTACCGAAAGTGAGAATTCGTAGCTTAAAGATTGTTTTTTATTGTTTCTTTAATGTGAAGATGACCAAATTTAAAACTTCAATGTGCTTCTACGAAGGCCTTCATGCATGGCTGAGGCCCACTAAAAAGAGGTGGACTAGTTTATTGGAAAATGCCCCTATGGGGCAGAAAAAAATAGAATATACTTGCTTGGATAGTTGCCAAGCTAGATAAAGAAGTGGACTAGATTTTTGAGAACTTGTGTTAAAGTTGGAAAAAATTCACTTTCGTTATATTGGATTTTCATTCTTTCTCAAAAAAAGAAATTTCATTTCTGTGAAAAAGTATATCCCGCAGCTGAGTGCATCAACACACTTTCCAACCAAACATGTGCATCTCCGAAATTTTGAGGAGGGTACAGAGATGAAGCTTGGTTTTTTGGCGTTTTTTGAGACAAAAAATTCAAAAAAGGTTGGCCAAAAATTTTTTTTCATATCAAATTTTCCAGTTTCAAAACCTTTGGGGCAGTTTGTACCCACATGCCCCCTCACACATGTGTGCTTCCAACTGTGTTGAACTTTTTTACTGAATTTGGTGTCAACAAAAGGAATCAACTGTGGGAAAGTGGCACATAAAATCCTATTCAGCTTTTTTAGAAAAAAAGCTACAGCACGAGTCTACTTAGAACTAAATCATTGTGCAGGATGTGTTTAATTCACTCATTTTACATGATGTATCATATAGAATTCACTCCGTAGGTTCTACTGATTACAAGCTATAAACAAATTTATTCTCCTCTATTTAACTATTCAACAAAATAGCATCATTCCCAGTTCTTGGATTTGAACTGAAATTTTCAGAAAGAGCGCTTTTTGCAGGATCGAGCATTTCACCCATCCCTTTCGCTCTCGTCCTGCTTTCAAAACAGTCGTACTGTTGCCGTGGGAATGCGAGTTCAGTGGGGAAGAACCGGGTACGGGATTTGGCGCACACCCCTAATATAGGCATGGCTGAATAAGGAGCATTTTTGTATGCTTTACCCTGTTCTCCCATTTACAGATCGGTACCCAATAACTGTAACCAAGGCCCAGTTGCACTTAAGGAGTCTAAGCTCGAGCTCAAGATTAATCTCAAACAAAAAGCTGACTAGGTTTTATCTCAAGTTTGGTATAGTCTCAGTGTCATCAGGATTATAACGACCTCAATGTCGAGATTATCCCCAGCTCGAGTCGTCGGGTTGCACTAACATTTTCGCATAATTTTCTTATTTCTAAAACAAATAAATATAAAAATGTCTGCAATTTCCAAACTCGAACTTAAACCTCAGTATTGGTTAATCCTGAAGTGAGTATTGTTTGTGCACTGGAAGAAGATAATTTGGACAATGCGATTAGCTCAAACATTGCGATTAGCTCATAAGTTTAATCCCGATGTTGAGATTATCCTCATGTTGGGTTAGTACAACCAACCTCAGGTCTTTTATAGTTCTGAAAATGACTATAATATGCCTCCCTCACTATTTTTCAGCTAGTGTGAGAGGCAGGAGTTTTGAATCGGTCAGGGGTTAGAATGCTATTGGTTTATCATTTCTTCATTTGAAGTTATGTGCATATAATTTTCACATAGAAAAATTTTACTGTAGTTAATGCCAGGGGAAGGACAAAATGCACGATGCTGCAGAATATACTTTTTCAGACACGGAAAATTTTTTAATGGGAAAAAATGAAAATTCAATACTACAAAAAAAATTTTTCCAACTTGAGTTCTCAAAAATCTAGTCCACTCCTTTTCCTAGCTTGGCAACTATCCAAGCAAGTATATTCTCCTTTTTTCTGCCACATCGGTGCATTTTCTAATAAAATAGTAGTTATAATGTCTGAAGAAGGCTGCGTTTCACTTGCGGATAGCTGCGTCCTGCTGCGTCTCTGTTGAGGCAACCTTTTCCCGCTACTCGGGGCTTCAGTAAAAGTTAGGCTCGGTCAGGGACCAGGACCTTGCGGCTACCGTCCGCACGCTCTAACCAACTGAGCCAACCGAGCAGCGGGAAAGGCGCTCTCTTTTTGCAACAATTCGTAGTTGAGGTGGTTGCTGTGACCACTCTCAACATCTCTGTTGTGAATGTCTGCGTCTCACTTGTGGAACAGAACGTCTCACTTGCGGGCTGTAGCATCTCACCTGTGGATGGCTGTATCTCGTTGTGTCTCACTTGCAGGCAACTGCGTCTCACTCGCGGATGGCTGCGTATTGTCTGCGGATGGCAGTGTTCCCCCGCGAACGGTTACGTCTCCCCTGCAGGCGGCTGCGTTTCACCCGCGGGTTGCTGCGTCTACTTGCAGACGACTGCGTCTCATTTGCGGGCCGCAGCGTCTTGCTTGCACTTTCGCGGACAACTGCGTCTCGCACGCGGATAGCTGTGTCTCGCATGTGGACGGCTGGTTTCACTTTCCAATGGTTGCACAGTCCAACTAAGCGAAGCTCTGATAATCCATCTAGATGGAGCCCTGCCCCGTAGTCGAAGTAACTCGATGGTGGAGGTGACCATGTGGCGGAAATGACTCGGTGGCGGAAATGACTTGCTGGCAGAAATGACTCGGTGGCGGAAATGACTTGCTGGCAGAAATGACTCGATGGTGGAAACGATCCGATGGCGGAAATGACCGGGTGGTGGAGGTGACCCGGTGGCAGAAATGACCCAGTTGCGGAAATGACCCGGTTGTGAAGGTGACCCGGTGGCGAAAGTGACCCTGTGGACATGCCAAGCAAGCTCAGACATGCTGGCGCCCATCCACTAGAACCCCTCGTGGTCATGTGACCACGTCACCTATCCTTAACCATTGTGGGCCAGGGTGGTCAAATAACCACATACTCAGTGCAGGTACGACTTTATGCATGCAGACATATGGGCATGAATGCATCATGCTTAGAAAACATGCAGCAAAAAATTGTATGCAAAATTTTTTTTGAAGCCATAAACTCTATATAACAAAATTGTGGAATTTTGGTGATTTTCGAGACTTTGGCCCATTGTAGAATTAGATTGAGGACATATTTTCAAAAAAAAAGTGTAATCTGGGGGACACAGGGTAGATGCATGGAGCGACGTATCGAGCTCGGGGATGCTACACCCAATGTGAGGCATGGAACTAAAAGCCCCAAAAAAGGCCGTTTTTTACATGTTTTTTGGGCGCCACCAAGTACCATTTGCAGATAGAAGTCAAATGACCAGATGCATCCCATAGTTTGTCCCTTAGCTCGAAATAATGAAAAAACTCAGTGTTCTAGCTCTTACCGTTTTGGTTCTAGGAGGACGCGAGCATACATGCACAGCATAGAAATTCTGCTGGGGATCAGCCAGGACAGGGGGTGGAATAAAATTTTTTTTTCATTCTTGATAATGAAAAGAAAGGCCTCAGAGAGTCTTCTAACATCCAAGCGGCATATTCTTCCATCCATGTTAGTCAGGTATCTGAAATTATTTGCTTAGACAGCACTTTTTAAAGTTACTTTTTGCAATCAAGTATGATTTGTTTAGAAAATTGTCAAACTACGGCATCATTTCCATTTTTATGACGACTTTCTCTTCTCTCTTGCTCATTTTCCTTCGTCACCTTCTCAATCATTGCAGGAAAAGTCAAATCTGCTGAGGGTCAGAAGAATCTACTGGGGGTCAAAACCCCCCAAACCCCCTCACGTGCATGTATAGACGCGTATATTATAGGTTGACGCCATCGCGCTACCTATGATGATAATTTCTTGAGTAATTTTTACTAATGTAGTGCTATGGCGTGACAGCATCACTTGGAATCCAAAAAAGTTTTGAAAATTTTTTTCAAATTTTCAAAATTTTCTAATTTGATTTGAAATTGATTTTGATTTTGATTTTGAGATGCTATGATGTTTTGATTTTTGCTCTTTGATCTTTCATCTTTTTGATCTTTGAAAGCATCAAAGAGATGCTTTGAAATTGAATTAGATTTGAAATTTTTTCAAATTTTCAAAATTTCAAACGATATTTGAATCCAAAAAAATTTTGATACTGGGCATTCAAAGAATGTATGTAGAATATCGTCATTTGGTTCGTCACACAAGTAACGTGGGATTGCCTCTTTTATTTTGTATTTTTCTATCAACGTTCTCTAATTAGTATGTTGAGTAAGATTTTAAATTGGAATTTAAAATATTCGACGTGTACTGGAAAATATCACCTGTGTTAATGTTTAATCTTTGCTTCCAAAAAATTTCTCCCGGTGGAGTGCGTGATCTATCCTTGATCATGCTACTTTTTACATTCCTCATTTATTTGAGGTTCTCTATTTGGGGTAGTTTGACTTCCATTTTTTTCTCTGAATATTCTTTCATGATTACTTTTCATTGTTTTGGGATTGAATAAATTAATTTTGAGTAGTCATACCAGTTGATTTTACATCCTTCATTTTTTATCTCCTCAAGTTTTTTGATGTTCCATTGATTGTCAAACTATTGGAGGATGTTATTAAATTCCTTGTCCTGTAATTCTGGAAAGTAAGGAGCTTTTTTGCACTAATTAGTGTCTGTTATTGTTTATTTTTTGTAGAGTCACTTGGATTGGAGTAGTAATATCATATACACAGCTCGAGTAAATGTTCCTCACGGCCTCTAAAATTTGCATATTGAAAGATTCTAGAGTGACATTAAGTGTTTGACATGAGAAATTAGATTTTACTATACCCTTGATGCCTCCGACTTTGTTTGTGGGATGAACACCAATATTACACTATTTCCCAGCTAAGTCGGAAAAATCATTTTGCTTTCAGAGATGCTGCTACTATTTCCATGTTGGGCATTTTTATACCGTTCCTCAGTGTTTTTGTATCATTACATTAGCTTTAATTGTTGAGGTTGCACTATTCCAAAGGAACTTACGTGGTAATCTGTTTGGGTTTTTTTTATAAAACTTTGATCGACCGCTAAGTTAACATTGAGGATATCAGGTAATTCTATATTATAACTTTCTTGTTGAAAAATATTGCTATCATGTATTCCGTGTAAGGAACAGGCTCTAACTTGACCAATAGACACAGGTCCATTCATGAGAGTTAGGTGTTCTGAGATGGATTAAAACACAACTTGGTGCCCATCTTAACTTGGCGCCTGTCTCAATTTCGATAACCAAAGTAAATAAGTGTCACATTCACGAAGTAACTTATTTATAGAGAACTTTAAAATAAAATACTAAAAAAGAGAAACAGTATCATTTTGAAAAAATAATATAGTTACACAAAGTGTCCAAAGAGGAGGTTATATACACATTAAATAGAGCGGATTTATAGATGAACTCTGTATTCAGTGATTGTTAGGTTCAGCATGAAATCACTAATTCTTTGATTAATTTCACTTCTTCGTCGTTTTGAGTATACCAACCATATTGGGATATTGGGAGATAAATAGTAGAAAAATTATGGAAACTGAAAATGCTGAAAGACAATGGGATTCGATTCAAATTATACGGAGTTCACAAGGGCGAAAATTAAAAGAAACAAATCTTGTTGAAGCTTTACAAAATCCGCTTCAGCTAGGAAAGAGAAAATCTCATTTGGCCTAATTGTTCACGTCGATGTGAAATACTTTAACTGAATCTCGAACTGCTCGATTTTGGCTGAATCTGATGGCAAAAATGCAGCCAATGTTCAATGACCCTGTTTTTGCTCCGACCTTTTGTCTGCTAGTTTTCCGTGCTTATGCTCTTGTCAACATTCACAATTTAGTTTATTCTGTAATAATTTTTCTATCCTATCGTTATTCGTGTATTATATATTCAATTTCAAACGTTGTTTCTGTTTCCGCATAATTGATTTGATTTTTTCCACTCATTTGGATAGTGCGGTTGGTCTTAAGACGGACGTCAAACTAAGAAATGAAAAATGGGCGTCAAGTTGGGACAGTGTCATAATATTTATGCGTCTATAACTTTGGGTGGTCGTCAGGGTGAGACGGGCGCCAAAGCAATACTTAACCTTTTCGAGTATGTTCGAAAAGATAATAATGACAGCCGTTCAAACTTACCTCGTATCTGGAGTTTCATCTGATCGCATAGTGTCTTGAAATCGGGCCGACTAGAAACTTTGGGTAGTTTGACGTGCACGGACGCCCGAATCGTGGTACCCAAATTCGTTGGGCAAAACGTCAACCAGCCGTATCGATCGTCGCGCGAAAACGGCATTTGTTTCTCGATTATTTTCAAACCCTGCTCGTCGAAATCCAGATTTTTGTAGCGTAAAAATTTTCATATTTCGAAAGAAAAAAATCTCACTCGAATTAGTCGATCGAGAACCTGGCCTACATTACCACCAGCTTGCATACTAATTATTCGTAAGTGGTCTTCTTCGTTCACCCAAACGAGGAAAGTTTTGTCTTTATTGTGGAAAATTCCACGACCGGTGGGCCAAAAGCGACAGGCGTTTGCGGCTTGCAAAAATCTAAAAAATGTGCAACGTCCATTGTCCTAACGACATCAAGTTCCAACCTTTCTTATCTGAAAAATTATAATTCCAAGGAGGTGACAAAAGAGATCACGATGATTTATTCAGAACAAAACATATCAATGACCAATTTTTTTATAAAATTCTTCTAAATCGAAAAATGATAAAAGTTAGTATTGTACACATTTTTTCGCTCAAAATATTGTCAAAGATTAGTTCAAAATGTTGAGAAATTTTTATACCTGCCTGTAGTCTCTATTACCGGAAGATTTAAAAATTTTTTGAACTTCTCTTTGCTTTCTCTACATTACTCTCATCTCCAAATTCACAGGAACAAACTTATATATGATCCTATGATAAGTGTCACTCTTGATTCTCAATTTTGACTAACCTGTCGCCTTCTTTGAATAGAAAATGGTCTTTGATCAATTGGTTCTGAATTTCTTTGGTCATTCCAGACAACGGGTAATACGTTCCCTGCAATTCTGGGTCTTGTATATTCTTGAATACTCTCATCATTTTTTGCTCCATTTCTTTGTAATTCTAAAAATAAGGAATCCAATAGCTATAGTTTGTATTTATTTTTATAAAATGTATGTGAATTGAAGAATGACAAAGGAAAGTACTAGCCCCGAGGTCGTCTACAGAAAGCTTTTACCGCGGATCTTTTTCTTGAACAATTAGTGAATAAATTATCAATCTTATGTGACATGTAGTTAAGCAGGAAATCGTAAAAATATGAAATAGTACTCGCTACCCACTTTTATAATCTGCAAAAATTTGAAGAAAGACAGACTGTAGACGATCGGTGCTTATAGCATGACCCAAATGAGGGAGAAATTTTAAAAAAAACTTCAATTTGACCTTGTCTGTTCTTTCAAGAACTACACAGTTTTAAAATTTCGACTGCGTATATTCACTGTTTCTGAAGAGACTTGTGAAGTAGCACACTACTGGCGCTTTTTTGGTTTCCGGAAAAGTGTACATTTGATCAGAGCCTTGGTATAATTGTGACTATTGTGACCACATCTTGGCGCTAAGAACTAATCTGCCATTTTCGTGGCATGTTGGAAAATCTTTTATTAAGAAAAGATGTTAAACGAACTGCAAATCGGCCGATTAACTATGCATTTGAACTAGTGCGTAAATTATTTTCTTGGTAAAATTCACAACGAAGAAATGTCAGTGTCAGCAGCGGAACTTTTCGACATCCTGCTTTATCATGCTTCGGGTCTTTCGGATATCATATTAATTTGATCCATCATACTCTGGCATAAAACTCCAAAATTTCCAATTGTGCTTTATTTCGATAATTTGATTACTGATTCCAAAAAAATGGTGCGCATGTGTTAAAATTCGAATCCAGCAGAAGTTTTAGTATCTCGCTCGATTTGTGTTCTATACTCGTATACTGTAGATCTTTGATTCGAAAATCAATAACATCTACGTACTAAAATTTAACAGCTGTAATTTTCCACCGTAATAAACCATACTTGCTCATATCTAATTTTGCACATTACCTGCAAATCAATTGATAGCATAAAAATAAAACGACTATGGTATGTTTTTCCAAACGTATTTCTATATATTAAAACCGGAAGGCTGGTACTATCTTATTTTTTTCTATTTTCTGATAAAGCACAGGCCATATGTAAGCGTAAATTTGTGATGTGACTCAATCAGCTCCAAGAGGTTTCTTGAGTAGAAAATCCTCCAGCTAAAACCCCTGCGTAAATGATTTTAATGTACTTGAATCATTTTCTTTACAAGTATACGTTATAAAAGAACAGATCACAGACGTCACCCTAGACATGTTTCACAGGTCAAGTGAACAGAAAAAAGTTAGTATCAAGTTGGTCACTTGATCTTATCATGGACTAGAATCCTTCAAACCGTTGAAAAATTTAGATTCTCCGAAATTCTAATTCTTCTCAGCGTTTGTATTCTTAAGTTCCCAAACATTCACATTAAATCATGCAAAAAACGACATATTTGAACGCTGACAAGGATTGCGATATTTTTCGCTGCGAGATATTTTTTTGGATCATCGTTATCTAAAAATTCAAAACTTACACTCTCGGTCAGACACGGATTGAACGGGTAGCCTTGCAACGATCGACCGCACCGGATCCTCGTCGACTGGACGAACTTTCCCTCCGGATCCAAGTCTTTCAAATCTTTGGTCTTATTTTCGCCTAAATCGACCGGCGGCTGCTTATCGCCAGCCTTGAAACCGTGATAGTCGGACAAAATCGGATCGAAAAGTTCTTTGAACGTCCGGTAAGCTTCGGCGTCCGGTGCGTAGACGCCCACCCCGCTGTCCAAATTTTTTACTCCTGTGGAACTCAAGTTCTTTGATGAAAATTTCACACATGAGATGACGGGATCTCCAGACATGCACAGCAGGCATTTTCCGACAATTCTTTGACTTTTTATCCCGAGGGGGGTGGAGAGTCATTGGACAAAAAAATAAAAATTTCGCAACATAAGGCCCTATTCAGAGCGATTCTAAGGACTGAGTAGGCAATTTGCAGAAAGCCCAATTCAGAAGTGAAAAAATCCTAGGATTTTTGTCGCTGTTGCTGATTCTTAGGATTCCATCGGCGACTTCTGAATTGGGCCTAAGCATACACGAAAAAAGATCAAAAAATTTTTCTTCAAAAAGTCCAAGTTGGGATATCTGACGATTTTTTTCAGGCCACGAGGACATCTGGGGTCCCAGGTACTGCGGTTTACTTACAACTTTATGTGCATCTATGTATATAACTCCAACCAAAATAAAAGTCCGGAAAACACCTCTGATATGCATGGACAGATTCGGTTGAGGCGGTCAGAATGGGCAACGTTTAAGGATAATTCCTTTATTTGAGAAATCGGGCTACAGATGAATATCAAAACAAATTTTTGATCTATAGGTTGGCCAGAAAGCATTTGTTTTTAGAATCAAAATTATGTTAATCCGACTATCATATCACGAGGCTGGTAAACGAGTACGTGCGTTTTTGTGGCACGCTCTTCGGGCGGAAATCTTGATCGACAGTATAGGTTTAAAAAATGTATTCATTCATAGTGTATGCTGTTTTACAGTATCTTTTTTGAATAATACTGTATAATTGTAGAACATACCAGAAAAAGTCGGGCTCAGCAGGATTCCGAACTCCTTTATTGATCATGATGGATAAGAATACTCAAAAGATTTTATGGTAGTGCTATAAAACATTGGATGGATTGTTGAATTTTGATCAACGTGACAAAGAACTACCTCTCCGCTACAACAGTATAAAATGTAAGCATGCACGTAAACAAAATTACTGTAGTGCAATACTGTATGCTGACCTGACTGTATCACGTCCCATAAAGTTGATCCGAAACCAGTCTTTCTATTTTTCAGCTTGTTCATCACGTCCAACGTGAAATATTTTTTCAACAACGATTTGCAGTCGGGAGCTTCCTGCAACACTTTGTAGCCTTTTTCGATACTTTCTAGAGTTTTTCCGTCTACTGCACTACCAGACGACGATGGCGGCATGGCACCGCCGCTTTTGCTCGACGTTTTCGGCGCCATTCTTCTTTTGATACTATCGGTAGAATGGTGCGGCGGAAAAATTTTGGTTGAACAAACGTACGAAGAACGATATTAAGACCTGTTGTGGATCAAAGTTGGAGATCAGCGACACGAACCGACCGCACGATACCGGCTTGTTTTGCGGAGTGATTTTTTCGAGGAAGTGTAAAACTGGTAGATTACGATTTGTGGATTATTTATAAAATGCATTTTAAGAACGACAAAATCTACTTAACACCTTCAAAGTCGCATGTACCTGGTCTTACTGTAGAAACTAGCCGGTTAAGTTGGCTTGCCAATTGGAAAAATTTGCAGCTTTATTGTAGTTTATCAGAAAATTATTAAGATATGAAATAATGCTTGATATTCTTTGGATCTCGGAACCCATTATTTCTTCTCAGCCGCATTGAAGGTAATTTAAATACAAATTCTGAAATGAACATGTCAACGTCCGTTGTGTAGGTCATAGCATAGTGATAAATTCCTCACATTGTTGTTCACGCTCATATAATTTGCATAAATGTCTTCGGTTAACATTTCCTTCTATATATTGGACATTGCATGGTTCAAAATAAAATAAGGCCAAAACATGAGCCATCCTCCTAAAACTGATTCCAAATGATTACTGCTAGCTGCGTATAATTTGAGATCTTGAACATAAGAACAGTGCATAACTTGTATTCGAAACTTGAAAAAACTTGAAAAAACTTATATCACGAAAAATATTACTTCCTCAAGATATTGAGCAATGTACATCATGATCATCCCGCACTTAGTAGTGAAACACAGAATAAAAAATTCGAATAATTGCTACAAGTGTAATGAAGGACACTTTCTGGAATGTCATCGAGTAAAATCTCTATGGAAAGAGCTGGGAGGGGGGTTGAATAAATGAAAGAAGCTAAAATAATATAAATTTCATCCATAAAGAAATAATCCTTGGATGTAAACCAGAAGAAGAAACCATAATAAATATAATAAGATAATCGTTTTAGCAGAAGTCTTTGTCTATATAGAAAGAGAAGAGTTGGAAACAATCTTAATCTAACAGCTTTCTGCATTGAGTAAAGTCCATACAATGAAATACAACAAACAAGTGAAAAGTCTATCGAACAGAATAGCTAAAAATTTAACTTCAAGATATTGAATATAACCTCACATCAAAAAATGTTTCCCCAAAATTGCGGAGGAAATACAGGTATCGAAAATTAAATATGAATGAACTTCTCTGAAAAAGAAAAAAGTTACGTTGTACCGTTTGATAATGTTTTTTGTCGAATAAATACACTCTAAGAAATTGTCGCATGTAGTTGTGCGAATCGTTATGCATGAATCTGACCAGCAACACTCAAACGACACTGTTATCCCATAACCCCCAGAAATATGGTGACTGTCCGCTCAACATTTGCAATTACACGGCTAGCAACAGGGACACCATACCTTGGAGTGATAAGATCTGAATTTTTTTGGTTGAAAATAGTCATTTATGAGGTAAAAGTGGTCAAAAATCACTTTATGCCATAGATACAAGTTTACATTTATTTTTGATTACTTCTTTAGCCATTTTCCGAACTTTCGATGCATATTTGTTATCTTTTCCCCTAATGATCTCCTAAGAGGGCCTTATCCATATCTTCATTTATTATTGCATACAATGTAAAAACAGCACCGGTTTGATAGAAAAGAAAATTTTTTTAGAACTTTGATCATTTTCTTACGACTAGAAAAAATTCCATGGCACAAAAGACAAATCGACTCCTAATTATGTAATTAATTCAATCATTAGTCAATCGTAATATTTTTCGACGATTTCACGCATAAATTGTTGACTGACCACGTAACAGACAATCCAGTAAACGACGTTGAAGAAAAAGAAAACGATCGGAAAAACGAAACGACTGTATTTGTCGATAGCACTAGGCGTCACGCCCGTCACTCGGCTGCGTGGTCGGAATTTGGGCTTTGTGGACATTTTTAAGGGCACCGGTCGAACGAGGGAGGGTCCACCGACGAGATCGCAATCGCACTCCAAATGGTGAAAAGGCGACGGTGTTAAAGAGACGGGTAAAAGTTTTTGGTAGTCCAAGCTACTACTATTATTGTTGTTGACGACAACCGGGGCAACGGACGACGGGCCGCCATGGAAGGGGTAAAAAGTGGGAGGCACCTGCACAGAACACAAATCATAGCGCAAAAAGAAAAGCAGGCATTACAAAAAGTATGACGAAGTTTTAAATAAACGTTGTTAAACCACCATGTTCTTCTTTAGTTCTTATTTCACATTCAAGTTTTCACATTTCTCATCCCTATTTCTAGTGCGTATCTCCGGTCATACAAATTACTATATTTGGATTTTGTCATTTAAGAACCTCCGATAACTTAGGTTTCTTAGTTTTGAGCACCGTTTGGAGAAAATTGAATAACATCAGATTTGAAACAAAATAAGGTTAAACCCCAACCGAAATCGAAAAGAAAATAAAAGAAATTTCAGTCAAAACACGAAACTTACAACTCCGAAGCTCGATGGCGACCCGATTTTCGATGTAGTCGGTAACATAGGAAATTCTTGAACGGGTGTTTGTTCGTTTTGTTTTTTCCTCTCCCGTTTCATTTTCATTTTTTTGTTCAAATAACTGACGGCCGCATATTCCAATAAAGAAGCGAAAACCATCAAAAAACAAGTCCCCAAATAAATGTCAATGGCTTTTATATACGAAACTTTGGGTAAACTGGCGTTGGTCGTACTCATCAAAGTGGTCATAGTGAGTACGGTCGTCACACCCAAGGCCACGCGGGCCGGCGAAGCGTCCCTATGAATCCAAAACGACACCCAGGATATGATAACGATGAGCATGGAAGGCAAGTAAATTTGCATCATATAAAATCCTATATTACGGACGAACAATAATTTTACGGCCAATCTGGAATAGCTACCTGAACAGAAGTTTTTTATAGTAAAAAACTAAAAGACAATCTGTTATTTGGCTCCTAAGTTCTCGTAACAGGATTCCCCCAAGTATAGCCTGAAAAAACTTTTTTTCTACAGCGACCACAAGACGTGTTCACGAATTTGATGCCAAATTCAGTTGTCTTTTCTTCTCAAACTCGGTTTTTGATTTCTGACCTGTTGTTGTTTACTTCAGTCGCAAAGACGTCTTAGTTTTTCATATAAATTTCATCAAACAGAATGAGGTCAGACTTCTACAACTGTAACTGTAAATACTTCATGATGGTTCAGTTTTTTCTGCACATCGAGTGCTTTTTAGGACACTGCTAAATTACATAAATAATTAGATTGCAAGTTTGATGGTGAGTTTACCAGAGTCAGGTAAGATCAGGGTGTTGCAAGGGGATGCAAATATGATTTCAATGGACAAGTGACAGTTTTCATTAGTGTAAATACTATAATATAGTGCTTACATTATGATATAGTGCTTACACTGAGTTCCACTTGATTTGGGACAATGTATTTCATAAAAAGTTTCTGTTAAGCAAGAAAGCTTTACTTGTCCAACAACCATTCTGACGATTCTGGACTCCTGCGGTACGAGACAAAATAACAGAAATTACAAGTTATGTAAATACACCCAACTTCTTGAATATCCTTATATGTAACAACATAGAGGAAATGCCTAGAAATTAAAAATAGTTGGGAACGTACCAGTACTCAGCTTCTGAGTTTTGTTGACAACGGTGAAATGTTTGACTTCGAATTGCGGCAGTCGGACGTTTTTGTCCAATTTGAACGTGTCGGCCCGCGGAGGGAACCAAGAGTATTTTATATCATCTTCGGAGTATCCATCTGAAAGACGATAAGGAACATTCTCGAGAATTTAAGGTGCGCAATTATTGTGACTTCTATGAACGCAATAATGTGATATATTTGACCAAAAACAGCGTAAGTGTTCTCCTATACATGGTAAATGTAGTGGTAGCATTATAATTATGGCAACAAATTTGTCTTCTCAAGCGACGACATAAATGATTCTTATCTGAGTGACCTTTCGCATAACTTTCATTCAGCATCTAGCGAAGGTGATTTTATGATTTATCGAATATCTTACAAGATCTATAACTAGCATTAGAGTTATATCACTAGCTTCGGATTGTCATGGTGGAGCTTGCCAGAGTTCATGAGCTACAGCGTCTGCATGCCGGTATATCAGATTCATTTGGCTCTTCATGGTCATTTTGTTTTTCTTCAGGTCACAGCTCCACATGCCTCAAGATTGGAAGTCTCGGTTAGTTATAATGTGCAAACATGTACTCAAACATTCAGAGAATGAAAATGAATTTTTTGAGCAGGAAAAAATCAGGAAAAATATGCCACTAATGGCTGAGATGATCTTTTCATCGTCGCATAGAAAAATACCAAATTAAGCTTTTACGAATCCTGTTTTGAACGCTGAAAATACTTCTGCCTCAAAATGTGGGTACGTGCACTCTAATCGAGAAATTTTGTCGAAGTTCATTGAAATTCGATTCAAAGTTTGCACAGGTAACTCAAAATTTCTGTCCTGTCATTGCGTACAAACACAAATAAATATAACATTATTAACCAAAAAATAACTTTTGTTCTCCACATTATGTATTTCAGATATGTTAATAGTTGTATTACTGATAAAGTAACTGTGACTTACAACTCTCAATTTCCAATGTACATTCTTGAGAATCCAAAGGAAATAAACGTAGATACATCGGGCAGGAAGCGGTTACTGTAAGCCTGATAAAAATTTGATACATCAATTATGAAACTGTGTTTCACGACGTGAAAAGTTATATAAACGTCGTCATTAGTTTTGTTATAGCGTTTGTAGCCACCAATCGTAAGCAAAACAGCAAACGGGTCAACGATCAATATGCGAAAGACCATTGCCGGCCACATCGACCAAGGACACAGCGTGGAAAAGAGTAGTATTTCTGATAGTTAGAGGAAAGTAAAACGGGAAAAATGAAGGTTTGTTACCAACTAAGGTTTCCGTATTCAAAATTCGAATTTTTGAATTGGGCCAAGAAATTTTGCGTCAGCAACAAAATCTGGCGTGCTTCCACCTAAAATTTATTATCTGCACACAAAACGATGAATCTACCTATAGTCTGTTTTTCTTGAAAAGTTTCATTGGAAGGCAAATACTATTTCATATTTTTCGATTTTCCGCTGAACCATATCATATAGGACCACAATCTTGTGAACTTACTCAACTGACCTCAACGACTCTTTTGGACGAAAAGTTCAACAGTAAAAGCTTTGTCCAAATATTTTTGCCGACAGTATTAATTTGTATAATTTTTCAACTTGGAAGCATTTTAGACAAAACAGACTATATATTACTGCATGCTCTTCTACAATTGTAGTGCAACTAAACATCTTTCTGATGAACATGCACAGTTGTAAAAGATGTTAAACTTCAAATTGAAATATAATATATGCATCAAGCGAAAAATTGGCAAATATTCTTCACAAAATCTGCCAATTATTCTTTACAAATCATTCTGTGTGCAACAATATGCAGCCGAAAATCACATTGAGTGAGATGTGAAAGCTTTGACATGTGCTGCTCTAAATCTTATTTCTAACTAAACCGAAGCTATAGGCAGTTCATGGGTCTGAATTCAATACATGATCTACTGACACAGTGAACAAAAGTGTGAGGATATATATTTTCGGGATAGTTTCCTGAATCATGAGATAGCTTTTTTAAGCACTGCGGAAGTCGTCATAACGTATGCCATTCTCTTGGAAAAAGTCAGGCCTTCATATATCGTAAAAAGTATTGCGCTGTTGACCGTAGTTGCCGGGTGACTTCGTAAAACATTACATGTCAAAACAAAGTATCTGAAAGCCAGTCAATAACTTGATAAGATATTGAATTTTGCGTCAATTATTCAATTTGACTCAAATCAAAACAGGTTAAAACTCTCGATCTCGTGCGTTTTTATTCCAAGACGAGATTCTCATGCAAGTAACTATAGCTATTCTGAATCGTAAATTTGAGTTGGCAAAAATGGGCCGCGTCCACGTTACTCATCATTCTAATCGCTTATTATCCTAGATCCACCATCTTGAATCATTGACAAAAATCTAGCCGCTAGAGTACGCAGGATACATTTTCTAATATAGAGTAGGCGCCTGAGGATTCAATGAAATGTCGTGATCCGGGACTTTCACGCGTATTTCCACTATGTAGATAGCAGTAGTAAGCCAAATGTTGCAGAATTTTTTGAACTACAACAGCTAAAACGATCTCCGTTCCAGAGACGAAGGCGACATGGGATCTCTGACCGTTTTTTGTCACAATGAACAAGCGCAAGCAGTTTGAAGCAAATTTCACGCAACATGCATTGAGCTGCACAGCAAATTTTGTTGCTAGCGGCACTCCTTCGGCTTGAGGATGAAAGTTATTCTTGTTAGTCAAAGGAAACCGTACATGTAACAGTAGTATAAGCTTTCCAGACGAATTTTAATTGATTGTAATTTGGGTGTGGTGTATTGGGATAGAGTACAAAAGTTGGTGCAGTCCTTGCCCCTGATCCCGCGATACTGTTACATGTACGAGCAAGCCTTGGAGCCGGGCGGAAACTCTGCCACCACCCTATACCTGTGACTGGTAAAAATGTCGCCCGTTTGGCTGATACGTAAAAAACTATTGTGTGTTGTGGCCGTGTGAAAGTCAGATTTTTTCTCATTGGGGAAAAACGTGTCCGGCACCCAGATGTCTTTCACATATTCCCAACCGACGGTCAATTTGTCAACCCGCGTGCTGAATCGCAGACGCGGATCGCGCCACATTTGCCGCAAATAGAAGTCGACCGTATAATCCTGTAAAAAGTATAGTATGCCGCTACAGTAACCTTAATTTTACCTCTGGCTAGTGGTTATTTTGCCCGTATTGCTGATGCGCAGGAAACTGTTGTGGGTGGTGGTCGTGTGGAAGAAGGATTTTTTCTCGTTCGGGAAAAAAGTATCGGGCACCCAGATACTTTTCATATACTCCACGTCAATAGTGATGTGGGTGCGTGAAACGCCCGTAAACGCCAAACGATTATCCGTCCACATTTGACGCAAGTAAATGTCTAATGTGAAATCCTAAAGCGACGGGGTTAGCCAAGTTTGAGGAATAAAAATCATGCAAAATAGGATAGATAAGATACACGACTCAATGCAGACAAAGGATTGAAAAAATAAGATTCGTCGTTTAATGTAAGTGTGATCAATACTGAAAATATGTTTTAACCATGACTTTTTCTATTCAATATATCATATTCTTCACATCAAAAACGTGTCGATCAAAATGGTTTTTCTTATTTTACCCCAAAAAACTAATAACCATTCTATTTGCAAGTGGCTTTGGTCCTGAACATTGCGTCTTTGGAAAATAAATTATAGCTCAATAAAAATAGATTTGATCAAAGATACTGGCTTAAATGTTCCAGGAAAAGAAAACCGTAGAAAGCTTATATAACATTGTTCGGACCTACTTGAGGGAAAGAGATGAGCAAAAAATAAAAAACGAGCTTGCTCGAAAGTTGGATAAACAGGAGGCCAACAAACAACGACTCGTTTAGATATCAGTTAATCAAAATCTGCGACAGATTTTGATGACTGATAAGGAAATAGTATATGAGAAAGAGAGAGGGAATTAGAAAACAGCAAAAATAGTTTTATCGAACTGCCTTTAAAAGAGTAAAGATTCTTGTATACGACCGGTGGTGAATTTCTGAGCTATTGAACTAGTGATGATTGTGCCCTGATATTCGAAGAAAAAGAGAATTTAATTTTTCCAGATCAAGAAAATTTTTACCATTTCAACTTCTGAAACGGCGCTGATGCTGGACACGAAAATTGTAATTCCAACTTCTACTGGTGGCCCTGAAATACAGAAAATTTGATGATAGAACGACTTTTCGCGTGAAAGACGAAGCAAAACAAAACCAACCTCCATAATTTGGTCGCAAACGTTTGTCGTACTTTTCCTTGTGAACCAAATCGTTTAGGATTCGGGTGATATTCCTGGATAATTCGCTGCGCCTAAATATCGGTGAATAAAACTCGTACAACATAAACAAAGAAAAATTTGATTCTTAAAGTTAAGTAATGAAAAGCAAGGCTTTCATCCTGTTTGAAATGAGTAAGACGCGTTTGATTTATTGGCTCATACTCCTTTACTGAGGTCAGACGAATATCTCGGTTCTTACAATTACTCCTTTTGCAACGGTGCATATTCGATTTTGATTTTTTAACAACATTCAGCCGATCAGAATTTGAGTATCTGTATGTTCTTCTTGAAATCGGAAAATATGTATCAAAGTGGCTCAGGGTTTTTTTAGCACGGTGCTAATGAAACCAGAACTATGCTAATGGAAAATTTTTGAAGTTAGCATGACTGAAAGGGAGAAATTGAAAAAGAGTTAGAGATGAAAGTTAGATAAAAGATATCACTAAACTGTGGTGAAAAATCAAAAATCGTCGTTTTCACAAATAACAACTTTGTCAATATCCTCATTCTCTCCGTCGCTTTTGCTTAGTGGACGACTATGGCTCGAATTTGAATCAACTTCGGCTTCAACCTTTTGAACACTACTTGGGTAATTTGAACACAACTGTTTTTTAATTCGAGTAATTTGAAAGTAATTTGAAAATTTGAGTAATTTGAAAATAATATAATAGTGCGTTTTCTGGAAAACTCAATCAAGAATCTATATTGAAGTTGAAGCGCACTTCCTGATATAATGAAAACATGTAAACTATTATCCAAACAGAAAGTGACTAGCAATTCCTAAAAGTTTTACTGTCAAACTAACCACTGAATATTTACTTGTCGATTAACTAAACAGGTGCATAGTGTAAGAATGAGCTAATTTAATTAGAATCAGATGAGCGTCTTATTCCTTTTGAAAGTACCAACATCAATCAAGCATGATTTCATAAGTTACATACATACATACTTACATACTTACATACTTAATACAAAAGCAGATTATTAGAATTGACGAACTCACACATTAGTTCGAAATCAACAAAGTATCTTTTGTCAGCCATGCCAACTGAGCTAATGAAATGTTTTTTCATTAGCAGGAGTGCTAATGGGACTCGTGCTAAAAACACTTACTGGCTGGTAAATGAATAGTCGGGGTGCCGTGCACTCGTACTCATGCTGAATTTTAGACTCAGTTCTGCTTTAACAAATTCTAGCTATGATTTTCCAATCTAATGTTAGAGCTGAGAGCTACTTGTGTTTTTTCCAACAATACAGTACACTACCAATCAGTCCAGAGTTTTTTAATTTATATGGAAAATCATAGTTAGTGACTATTGCTCTATTTAGAACAATTTTTATCAGAACTGATCTACTTTATCTTTTTCATATATTCACTCGTTCAGATTGCCCCAAGTGTTATCAAAAGTTTGACTTATGACGTAAAAAACTATGTGAGTCGTCGTGAGCTTGTACCACTAGCAAAATAATATAATTACCGATCAGAACAGTGATCCATCTGCCAATTATTTATTGGCTTCCTCTGATCAGTGATTTTGACTTCTAACAATTTTTTGAGTAAAAATTCTGTAATAGACTTTTGTTTAAGTGATTTTTACGGTAACTCTAATTTTCGCGGTTTTTCAATGCACACGCATTTTATAAGAAACATACCATCGCCACTTTTTGCATGCTTTGTATGCAGAAAAATTCACGTTTATCTCGAGGCTGAGATCAACCTTTTTATTGAATAACAGGACCCAGAAGTTCTCGTGATCCAGATTTTCAAAGACAATTAGCTGCCCAACTTGATGGTATAATCAAATCACAAAATAATTCATCGGCTTCCAAAATAGAGAAACCGCTTACAGCTTAGTGGTATATACCTTAATGAAATATTAATTTTAATTGTTCACAAGCAATCGTAATTAGGTATCTAAGTCACTTGTTGCATATCACTGTTGATGGTTAATCAGAGGTCGTGTATATCAGTGGTCTACATTCTGTTCTTTCTCGAAATGCTTGTCAAACTTAGAAAGCAAGTAATATTCGACAATTTCGTCTCCTGCCGAACCACGTATGATATAGGGCTGCAAATTTTTGACCCCACTCAATTAACCTTTTTGTCAAATTTTCAAGTGAAAATTTTTACGCTGAAAGCTTGTGCAAACGATTTTGAGAATTGTTTATTCTTGTTATTTTTGATACAGGTTATACTAAATAGCTTACTGTTCCACTCTTATGTCGATAGCCGGAGAAGAGCTCATCTTCACCAAGTTCAAATGTGACGTACTTTAATGATTCATTAATGATTTCGTGTTAAGCAATACTCTCACAACCGTCAAAAGTATTCGCTCAAATGGTTCAATGTAGTTCAATATTAGAGTATGCTTTGTTTATGACACAGTGTCCACTTTCACTTCACACTGTACGCAGTGCACTCGCTACAACATTAAATGTGGTCATCTTGGCCCAGCGTTTGGTGCTTATTACGTAATTGAAAAGTTTGCTCATAGATTTACCCTCATCATAGAATTCTGCGCATTTTTACAACTCCTTTACTTGCATTTGGTTGATTTACAAATCCTGCTTATCGTCGCATCAGCAAGTTGAAGTTAGTGCGAACCTCGACAGTTGACATCATTTTTATTAATTGCTGTTTTCTCCAGTAATTCCATTATCAATCTTCCTAAACATTAAACCCGAGTTCTTCACCACTATTCGTTATATTGACGTATTTTGGAGAATAACTTACTGTTTTTTTCGTATAGCTCAGAAATTTTGTCGATGCTGAACTATTACTCACGATCAGGTTGATGTTCAAAATGATTATAAGTGTGTTATCAGTTCAATGACGAAAAGGCCAGTATGGAAGATACCGATCACTGAAGTATCAAAGCTGTTTTGACCATTTTTCATTAGACCAATCATTGCAATTATTGAGACAAATTAGGCCAAATGAAGTTACATGCTCACCCAGTGGAATCTAGCTCCAAATCCTGTATAATAGCCAGGCCTAAGCCGAACCACGATATCAAATTAATTGAAATGATAATCAAGGCTGCGTCCGATATAACTTTCCGTCTGACACGTTTCATGATCATAACATGCAACGGAGAATAAATCGTGCCAATAATAAACGGCTCTTATTTTAATTAATTGAACCAATTGATCTTTGTATAAAAGAAAATGTATCCATCGGTCAACTTCCTTGCTTTTCGTGGTTCAACAAAATTAATGTTCTCACTGAATATTGCTAAGATTTGGCTGAGATACCATCTAGATCCGACAAAATAGCGAAATATTACGCCATCATCTATTAATCCTGTAAAAAGATAAACATTCAAGTGAAAAAATTGGAAAGAGAAAGAAATCCATACCTCCTCCAAAAGAGAGAGAAAAGAAAACAGGAAATTTACGACTATGGAAATAGCTCTTTAGCCACTTTTTCTCCATTCCGGGACAGAAGAGTAAAATTTATCAAAAACGCTTAAATGCCGTGTGTTGTCCATTACTTTTCAACGAATAAGGGCGAAAAAACAAACACGGGAAGATTAGGGTAAAGGACTCGACTCCGTTTTTCTATATGTACAAACTTTTTTCCGGAAAGTTTCGCAGCATAGCGAGAAAAAGCTGCCAACACAAAAAATCCGTAACTACTACTTTGGCCACCGGAAGTAATAACGACAGGCCGGCCCTTCGAGACTTCGGTGGGGTGAGGCACGCCCTCTAAAAAATTGAAAATTTTACTGTGCCTAGACCCGCAGCTTAGCCCTGAAATGAAATTTCGATAATATTAGGGGTAATCGAATGGTTTTTCCCTACGAGTTGTCGTAGTTGCACAGGAAAAAAGATTAAAAAGTAAGAAAATATGCCCTAGTATCGATGGGATCATTTCGGAAGGAGAATAGAGGAGGAAATGGAATGGGAAAAATGCCGGGAATAGGGGCGCGCCGCCAATCTGCTGCGTTAATTTTAGTGCCCTATGGGTTTTTAGTAGTCCCGAAAAAGCTTAGGAAAAACGAGCTTACGTGCCGAGGAGCGGTTTAGTGCCGCATTAATATACTTTTTCATGCACATTATGTTCGAGAATCGAAACCTACAAAGACATTATCGCAAGACCAAAGTAGTAAACGTAATCACTGGATCATGAAAAGTGGGAAAATAACGTGAGCAAGATCAGTACAGTATCAATGATCCATTGCATGAAATTCTTGTAAATAACTGTCGCAGTTTTTTATAGTCTGTTCTATATCAAACCATTCACCGAAGAACCTTCTGCTTAGAAATTGTCAAGCGGTACTTTGTGTGGATTCACAAACCTTCATCTCCATATGACGCGTGGTTAAGCAGAAATAGAGGAATATAAAATAGTAGTATTCGCAAGCATACGATAGAATCGTTGACTGAACGGTTGAAAGTTCGAATTTTTTTTAATTCTTTTTTTAACTTGCTGACGTCAAGGCATATATCTAAATTTTGGCCGAGCTGATGGGAAGTCAAAGACCACCTTAGATGAGTCTTTTAAAAAATTTATCGCCATAAACTTTGCCTTTTTAAGAGGTACCTTGGGTGAAGTAGACATCGGATAGGGTCCATCTCCTCCCTATTACTTGTAAACTACTACAGTGAAAGCGACTTGGCGATTTTGCGAAGTTGAGCAACGGACATACTCATACAACGCAACATTGTGCTCTAAATTATGTACTTTTGCAGGTCAAGTTCCATAATTGGCACTATATACTCCATATATTTTGAAATGATCGAGGCAGAATGTGATGAAAGTAAGTTTAATACGGAAAAAACTATCTGGCTTATTACTGTAATCATTAAAAGAATTTTTTCGTCAGTGAGCGGCAAACAGAACAGCTGAAAATTATTTCGAATAGCTTGGTTAAGCGGTCAAAATTTCTTGAGTAGCATCAGGTATCGGCACAGTTCTGTCCAAATCGACAGTGAATAAGCATGATAGTTTTTTGAATAATTATGGCTTTTCCCATTCTCGTGAAGACATCTAGCGTTTTTTACAGTATGCGGTTTTAAACTAAGTGAAATCTGTGTACCAAATTGCCTAAACTATTGTCCGATCAAGTTAATTGCTGCTTAAAATTAAATAATCGGCAGAAACAAACATCCATGCTTTTACTTGACATGTGCAGACTTGAATTCGGCAAGGATTGGGATCGAAGCTCATCAGCTTTATTTACAAAAATAAATATCATTGGAACAATACCAAACTTTAAACGCATTTTAAATTGAAAAATTAAGCCTGATGAAAATTTTCGCTGGCTGATTTCCTTAAAATGTGCATTGTTATGAAGGAACGATGGAATCTGTGTCACGTAACTTTTATTTTCTGCTAGACAACACATCATACGAAACTGAAAATTGTTAATGCACCTACCTTGAAGCCCAAAACATGTTGCAATAAAGTATTCACTAACAGGGGCCGGTTTCATCAAAGATATTTGAGCTCCAGTTGAACTGCAGCTTAACTCTATATGTTACATCATTGCTGTTAAGGTGCACCTCAGCTGCAGCTTAACTTGTACACACAAGATATGCCGAGAAAGTTAAGCTACAGCATAGCTGCACCTTAACGGCATACAGAGTTAAGCTACGTCTCAGCTGCATCTTAACTCTCTCGACATGTTTTGCGTGTATGAGTTATGCTGCAGCTGAGCTGCACCTTAGTGGCAATGGTATGACATACAGAGTTACGCTATAGCTCAAACTGCAGCTCATCTGGGGCTTAATGCTCACTGATAAAACCGGCCCCAGTTCTGTGGAAAATATCTTGAGAAGCACTAGTTCCTTTCGGCACCTTCAAAATTTACAAGCTTTTTATAAAATAACAGTTTAGAGTACAAAGAAGTAGCCAAATGACGGACGATCTGAAAATTGTCAATGAGTAGTGTCAATGTTGCTGAAGTTAGAGACGCAAGAAGCTATAAGTTCTGACTAAAAGTAGAAGAAAAGTGCATTACCTCATCAATGTAGAGAATTTATTCGGCACCTCATCAGTCATTATAACTTAATCAGCAGTTAATGAAACAAAACTCCTCAAATGGGAGTCATTCTTCAGTAAGCCAAATATTAAATTTACTTTGACATCTGATGAGTGAGTAAGAAATGAGATTTTACACGGCTGATTATATCCTTCACTGACTAACTTGATCACATTTTCGCGTCTACATCACAATCAACACTACTGATTATTGAGGTTAGTTTCTTACCGTTTCCAACATTGTCATCTGTTGCTAGAGGAGTATATGATTTTTTTAGTGTGAATTTTTAATAATCGAGGTTTCTAACACAAAAGCAATTTAAGCTCAAGTGAGTGGGAAACAAAATGTATGCACACAACTAGCAACCGGTCTTATCATATCACGGAAAAGTTATATCACCATAAAGCAACTTTTTTCTTTAACAAAAAAAAAGGAGAAAAAGTCGATAAAGATGATGGAGCCAATCTCGATTATACAGTATAAAATATACATACATACAGTGTACATGATTATCAATAAAAAATTTAAGTTCTTTCAGAGAAATTAACATTCTCCTTCCTAGCACATCTCGCTATTCGCCAGTAATTTACGCCAATAAAGGGAGAAGTAACTTACTCCAAAAAGTTTTTGGTAGCGCTTTTTTGCACCCCTGGAATACGGATAACAAAATCTAAAAGCTAAGGAATAAAATTCGGGGTAACAGACTAGCTAAAAAATTGAAAGTGTGAATAATAACGCACTTGTAAAAAACGTAAGCGAAGACGAAAAGAGTGAAATTGTCCTTGGAAGGTTACACCATTAATTAATAATCTGTAAATCTTTGCTTCCAAAAACTTATTTTTCAAGTAAGATTCAAAATCAATGAAAAAAGAGCTGCTTGAGGAGATTGGAAAAGCGGTGCAAGGAAATATCTAAAATTAGGTCTTCTAAATAGTAAGACAAAATTAGACAAACTTACTACTACTATTTTAATCTTTTCACCCATCCTTGAATGCTGATATATGAAATATTATCCGTTAAATATACTCTAAAACGTGCTTATCAGGTTTCTTTGTGATACAGCATAAAGTTTCAGTGATGAAAACAAAAGGCTGTCAAGGAGTGACATCAGCGTGTTTCTAAAATTAGCAAGATAATCGTTATTCGAAGGTGTCGCATGAAACCAAAATCGTCTAATATTTGCCACTGAAAATCACGTTCGTAGCTACGAAAGTAAACACAGTAAAACGATGATGATCAATTAGTCTTATTTCGGAGCATGTGTAAATATGATTTCGGAGGAAAAACACGCGGTAAACTAATTATAAATAGACAAACACGAAAAATTATTATGAACACAATTATTTTTCATGAACCACAAGTGATGACAATTGTATCTGAAGCCGGCAAGGAATATTGAGTTTATTACTGTAGTAAAAGATAGAAAAAAATACTTAGTTCTGTAAATCACGTCATTAAAACACAGTTTATTAAGGCAAAAAGTTCTCAATCTGGCAGCAACGGTGAAGAAAGAAAAAATCAAACTACTCAGGATAAGTGATCGACCGACGCATCGGCATCGGTCGATCGTTTTTTGGCCGTCCGCCGACCTTTTTTATACCAACTTTTCCCCAAAATAAGTGTACATAAACCGCAGAATAATAAGTTGTTGGTAAACAGTTGGTGATGAATGTGTTAAAAGATAGCTAGGTTAGATGTTGACAAACCACGAGCTAGGTTTTATCGTACTAACCTTGGCCCTAACATATACAAAGTAGCATCATCTAGACTCTTAGCATACATTTTCCAGGATAGATGAAGCACAAGCTAGGTTTTAACATATGGTCCCTGGTCATTTTCTTTTGTATTTTTTTGGTTTCACTACCAACAGGATATGATGGCATGTTGGCGTCATAGATGGGAGCTGAGGAACCACAACCACTCATATTTGAAAATAGACTTAACGGACAGCCTTTTCATTAGCCTTCAAATGATGGTGCATCCCCGCTGAAAAATTTAGCATCTTGGACATGCTTAATTTATAGTCTTCTTGCGGTTTGCTAGAGACCAAAAATATAAGCAAGCGCAGAAAAGACAGTAAAAGGAAGTTCAAAGGAAAATATAAAATAAAGAAGGAATGGAATTTAAACGGAAAAAAATAAATTTAAACGGGAGAAAAACAACAGAAAAACCGTTGCCGAAATGGCGGTGCCGAAACGTCCCTTTCCGCGCTATTCAGGTGACCTGAACTATTGTTTATTCACAACACGCTGATCGTAGCCAGTGGCGACATCGAAGCAGATGCCTGTACAGCTTCTTTCGCGTATATACTTATGAAGTAGTGTAGAGAGTACCGATGTCCCCGATTCTACAGTTACGCCATTTCAGAATTTTTGCATAGATACAGACCCTGAACTTTGGTGAAAATTTAAATCTTATAGTACGAAAATGATATAAAATCAAACTATCATGCGACAAAAACTGTTGATATACTCAGGCCCCTGCTATACTTCGTCGGCCGGCGCAGGTTGCAAATTTTCGCTGCTATGCTTCATCCGGTGCCGTCTGGGTAGTAGTTTGAACTGAATAATCTGTTTGTTTATTTTCTTCGATTTTTATGATTATGGTTATTATTATTATTCAGATAAATATGGATTCAAATTCGGACCTTGTGCTATTTCACCTGTTCAGCTGAAATTTAGGATTAAATTTAAACTTTTATCTGATGGAACATTTAAAAAATCTCTCCCGACCATTCAGACAATGCACTAATCCAGATGTGGACGAGGAGGGATAATACAACCCCCAAAAGTGAGATACCTACTGCAAACCTACGGCAAAACGATAAAACACCAAGATGCATTTTTTGCATCATAATTCATATGTTATAACATAAGCGACGGCTAGCGCCGGTTCAGAAATTTCGATTGAATCGAAATTGACAACCGGCGCCGGCCGTCGAAGTATAGCAGGGCCTTCAGCAAAAGCTACCGAATAAAATTTCCCAAACGTCTGTATCTATGATGGTCCCCATGATACAGTATAGGCAGCCCTTTAATTGTTTAGCACGGTTATGGAAATTTATCTATAAATAATGTGTGTGGGCAAAAGTGATCGGTGTAACATTACTCAACTCGCTTTCTGCTATCCGAAGCACTATAACATGTATGTTTGAGAATTTATACCTGGAAGCCTTCCCCCGTCATAGCTTACATGGGAAGTTCAGGCGATAGATGTGCGTCTGATGTGGGCTTTTCTAAAGACACTTGGTGTCGTCTGATTGGCGACTTGATACAATTTTTCTGAAATGGAGCACCTTACTCAACGCACTAATATTACACTTATCATTTTCTTTTATAAGTCACGTCTAGGTTGAAAAATATTCAAACATAAACATGAAATTCTTAAGAGGGAACGATTTCAAATGAATACTCCGAAATAGTTTATTCCATCGACCACTTTTTTCCTTCGTATCAAAATTTTGTAAAATTTGATGTGAATAACGGCCAATGGAAAACAAATTTGTGTAATATACCAACAACTGACTCTATGGACTATCTCCTCCTTCGTAAGTTCACAAGTACGGATTTGAGCTACCGATTAAAAGTTACAATAATGTATAATATTGAATGTGATCTTTCACCTATAGCAATAATCGTTCCCGGAAACAAATAATAGAACATTTAATTATTTTGCACATTTATCATAATTTTCTAATAAATGTATTTAAAAAATAATAAGTACATGAAATATCATACAATTCTTTCTTGAATACGTAATTGTTATACAACGTTAATCATTCTATAATCTGTTTTTCTTGAAATGCTTCTACATAATAAAAGTGGAAAGCAAGTAGTATTTCAGATTTTCACGATTTTCTGATGAACAATATATGTTATAGAACTAGAAATTTGTGAGCGAAATGACCTACCCTTCAACAATTTTTTGAGGGGAAAATTTTACTGTAAGAGCTCTGTGTAAACGATTTTGACGACAGTACTGATTTGTGTCACTTTTCTATTTGGAAGCATTTTATAAAAAACAGACTGTAGGTTACAGTACGCGTCACGGCTAACTGTACTCCATTCAATTTGAAATGATTTATGTAGCAGTCTGAGTTTTTGGCGAACGCAGAATTACTAGAGATCGGAAGACCGATTTCGGTAATCTTTAAATCGTGAAAAAAGTGATCGTGAAGACCTTTGTATCATGAAGGAAAAATTCATTGAACAGAGCTAACGAGCGTTCCATAAGTTTGACTGCGACTTATCTGCATCGGTCATTTCAATTGGAATGGAGTATAGTAGCATATTTTTTTAATTTCAGATTGTTGTTAGAAAATTGGAAATATTGGTATTGGAATTTGAAAACTTGGTAAGAATAATGTGTACATCCGACATAAGGTCATTCCAAATTTTATACCAAAACTAGGCATGTGGCAAGGGATGGTCACATCGAAGAAATAGCATACATATGTTCATGCGAGAAGCCTAACCGAATTATCCTTCAAGTAATTGGATTTTTGGCGGAAAACTTATCCAACCCGGGAACACTTGTATTTTTTTGATTTTCTGTAGTCGGTAAGGATAATGGTTATGGTAGAAAGCTGAAAAAATCAAATTTCAGAAAATGCACCATTTCTCTATCTCTATCTCGTTGATCGATCATGCATAAAATACGCAGATAAAATGCTAACCGTAAATATAACAACGAAAAAATTGAAAAAAGCGAAAATGAAAATCGTGTGCTTACACATTTCCTCAAAGATTTTTTTCAATGGGAGACTGCACATAGTCTGACCGCTTCAAAAGCCGAAAATGAGAATTGATTATTCAAAAAGGAAAATTATTGAACATGATATTTTTATTGGGAGCTGATGCAGTAGTTATTACTATTTGGCGAGCATTTTTGCATAACACACGCACACATGTGAGAGGGATGAAGAAATAAACCTCTTGAAGCGAAAAAAGAGAAGAGAGAACCTAGTTAATCGGCGCATATCTTATCAGTTTTTTATGTCCAAAGCTTACAACTCTGTGCATACGGCGCGATAAATCTCGGTAGAGTGACTCTCTACACACGGGATGAAAAAGAAAGTTTGAAACGAAAACTTTTGATATGCAAATATAAATCTGGAGAGTATTACTGTACTCGCCCCGTAGCACGAATTTCAAGTAGTGCAATAAACTCTTCTTAGACAACGTGCACCAATAAGCTGGAAATATTAAGATCTTGTTCAGACCTCCGATTGAACCTTCGGATTCTATATGGTTTAGAATGTTATTATTAAAATAATTCATTTTGGTAGATTGGTTAACAAAAATCAATAGCATTAGTAACTTCCGCCCATAAGAAAGACCCTGTGAAAACAATGATGATTCAACTCTAATGAAATTTCCATGCAGCTTATATCCAAATTTTAAAGATTTTCAAATTGATGGGTTGTTAAAAAACCCCCATCTAAAACCTGAAAAAGGCAATTAGACATGTGGGTTTTATTAAAACAAATGCGGTATGCTTCGCTTTCAATGCTTGCGCTGTAAATAATGAAAATGGAAAGCAAGTATTCATCCACGTTTCTTTTACCACCCAATTTGTACCAGTGTAAACGACCGGCCAAAAATTTTTTGTATTTATAATTTTTTTGCACACAGCGTGAAAAGCTTTTACGTAAAAAAACTGATGTTTTCGACGTTCGTTTTTTTGCTAGCTTTACGAATTTGCAGTGCAGAGCTTAAGCTATTTATTAACCGAAAGCCTTTTTTGAAATGGCAGATGCAGCGAAAACTGTCAAACTAGCGGAACACTACATGCTGATAGTACTTGGGAACTTTTTTCTTAATGATTGAGAGTTTTTTATGATGATTTCAGTTCAACAGCTCTGAGATCACAGTAATGATTTTCTGATTCTCTATAGGTCCGTGACCGCCGAGTTCAGTCTCACTGCAACCGCCGTTTTACCACAAATAAACAATAATGACCAAAATTCGCTTGGAATGAATACAAGTATTCGTCTAAGCTTGGTTCTTGTCGTCTTATTATTTGATGCTCATTGTGAAGTGTTATATCGAAAATTGATCAAAATTAGCACTGGAAAGGGACGTTCTGTGCCGTCATTTCGGTGCAAGCCATTTCGGCACCAGCCATTTCGGCGCCAAACTATTTTTCTTTTATTTAACTATTCCTACCGTTTTCTTTGCCTTCTTAAAAGTAACTACGGAAATAATTCTGATGTTTTTGCATATGAAATTTTATTATGCCAGGCGCTGAAACGGCTTCCGCCGAATTAGCTGGCGCCGAAATGACCGGCGCCGATATGGCTGGCGCCGCATTGGCTGGTGCCGAAACGGCCCCGCATTGGCTGGTGTCGAAACGGCCCGGCGCCGAACTGACTGGCGCCGAACTATCCTAAACCGAATTAGCACTGCCGTTACATAGTCTACACAAAGTTTTTACCATGAGTTATTTCAAAAAAATGTTAAAAGTCAGCTGAGATATGCTCGCAAATTTTCAGTAAAGTATACAATAGTACTCGCTTTCTTTCGACTTTCATTATTCTCAAGAATTTCAAGAAAAACAGACAAGCGAATGTGAAAGCTGTCTCCCTACGTTCCTCGAAAAAAGCCAAATATTGAGCTGGACTTTGAACTTTGAAAGATAGTCCCATGATCTGCATAACCTTGGACTGCAAATATTGTGCTCGACTTCATAATGATTTTCTGATCAAGGAAAACTTGATATAATATGAAATTGTAGCGTTTTGCTTTTCTCGGTCAAAAATTTAAGCATTAATATATTCGTGTTCATCTGAGCAGTTTTGAACAAACTTTAACTCTGTAACAGGAAGAGCTTCTGGGGTCTATTACATAAAATATTTAAGTAGTAATTCATCTTGCAGGATTCAATTTTTGAGTCGTTCTTTTTGTGCCTGACAACAAGTAAAAGTGGAAGAAAATTTCCTTTCCGAAAAATCATTTTCTTCATTCAAGTAGATTCATTCGAACTTAGCGTTACTGCTGAATTTTCTACATTAAAAAGCTTAAAATTCCGTTTCAAATTTAACTTACCTTTTTAGTTGTCGATGCATCTGTCATTTCAAAGTAAATTGGCTCTCTAGTTCATTTATAGAGGTTCAGTAATACAGTATTTTTCGGTTGCACCAAAGACTACTATTCCATTTATTTTGAAATGATCCATGCGGCGATCTCATGGCAGTACGTTCAACACCGGAAAAACTAGTAAGCTTATTACACTGACAAGAAAATTTAGGCAAATTTTCTCGTCAGTGAGCAGCAAATAGAACAGCAGAAAATTTTCTCCAATAACCTGGTTAAGTGATGTAAACATTTATCGAGTATCATTGTCAACACAGTTATATATCCAAATCAACAAATGATAGGCATGATTTTGTTGCTGTTCATAAGAGTTTTGTTGCTGTTCATAAGAGTTTTGTTTAATAATTAATTAGTATAGACCATCATTGAAATCCAGAATTTCAAAATCTAGCTCGAGTTTTGAGGAATAACTCTAACATTGATCTTACTGTTGAGGGATAATAACGAATCTTTATGAGTTTGAGCCCTTAGGCCCGGTCTAAGTCTGATTTTTAATTTTTATCTATAGTCTGCTTTTTAAAAATGAATGTAAATCAAAGAATGAGAAAAATTAACACTGTTTTCGACGTTATTCACAAAAGGATTTTACGTTGGAAATTTTTCACTCGAAAAATTGTTGACCAATAGTGAGTATTCCTACAAATTTTTTGTCCTGTCTGGCATATTGTTTAGCAGAAAATTGTGGAAACATGAGATAGTGCTTACTTTCCACTGTTATTTTAAAGCAAGAAAAACAGACTAATAACCCTTGACTGAAATCATCTATAAGACGTAAGCCAAACATGACACGGCTGATACAGTAAATTTATCGAGGAAGACAAACACGTGTGTATCACGCCATATGAATTTCGATCGTCATGAATGAAAAGAAAGTTTAAGGCATTTTGTTCATGAATCATGACACGTCACGCGGCGAAAGTCTTTAATTCACGCTTTGGAACTACTGGTCGTCGCAAAAGCGGAATAAGTCGTAAAATTGGAATTCGACCTCGATCTTGAAAACGGCGTACCGTCTACAACGTCTGATGCGATCAAGTTTTCCGTACTGATCATGTAATCGATATACTTTATGTAACGTATCTCCTTTGGCGTGAAAGCGTCCGGATATTTGGAAGTCAGGGTGCTCTTGGGAACCAGAAGACTATTCCGTTCCAATAGACGGGCTCGATTTTCGGTTAAACCGTACTTTTTGTGCAAAAAGGCCGAATATTTCATTAAATCACGCACCTGTACCATCTTGCCGCCCACGTTGATCAGAGCGTACCGGGCATCTTTGATGGCGCGGCCGAAGTTGTGAATTTTTTCTATGTATTGGGCGCCGACTAAATCGATACACATAGTCGTGATGGCTAAACCGAAAAATATGTACAACATGTCGAACATGTAGTAAGATTGATTTTCGGGTACGTAATCGCCGAAACCAATTGTCGTCAAGCTGAAAAATGCAGAAGGAATTGAATTGAAGAGTATGCGACGTATCTAAGAATGAGAGTAGACAAACACGCACGGCAAAAGTTTCCCAGGAAGAAGGATCCTCGGACTTTTCACCTAAGCTTGTTTTTAAAACAAAATATACGGAAAAATCACAAAAAAGCTATTTGGAAAAGTTTAGGGTAGGGGGGTTGACGATTTTTTTAGGGCCAAGGAAGTGTCCAGGGTCTCAGGTAGGAGGGTTCAAGAACTATTTTGATAATATTGTCTCATGTGAAGGTTGTGCTGTTGGGGGAATGTTGACCACAGCAATTGAGATTATACCATAATGTTTGATTCATAAATGTGATCCGAAAGATTAGTGCGAATCATACTATCTATAGTCAAGAAAGAATCAAAAAGCATTCAAAACATGTTGAAAAGTAAATAAATAATTTCCCAAAGCATCGTAATTATCTATCGATCACGGGTCACCTGAATAAGCGCTGACTTATTTAGATCACCTTGGGAATCGACAAAAATTAGCACTGTCGATGAAATTGTTTACACAAATTTTTGACTATAAAATTTTTTACTCAAAAAATAGTTAGAAGTTAGTTGAGTAGGCTCACAGGTTTTCAGTCCTGTGTAACATAAGTTTAGCTGAAAATCTTAAAAATCTGGAATACTACTTGCTTTCCACCCTTAAAATTTGGAAGCATTTCAAGACAAACAGATCATGTTTGTCAAAGATTCATCCTTCGCCCCCCATGACTTTTGTTTCCAAAAAATAACCCCCCCCAAGTTGATTTGATTTGTGAAAATTTTGCTCATTGTTGAACCAAAACAGTCGTTAAAATGAAATTTCAATACAGGATCTAAAAAAATTTATGAGTATGAAAAATTTATAGATGCGAAGTAAAATCGAGTGACCTACAATTGGATAATTTTAGAGTTTTAAATTTCGATTTGATATCCTAACCGATGATTGATTCTGCATACATATACCTGATAAACGCGAAATAAAATCCGTCGAAAAATGTCCAACTTTCGAGGTAACTGATCAATAATGCCCCAAGCAACATGTAGCCAACCAAAATAGACAATATGATTGGGGTCGGAACTACAACGAACGGATCAGATACCACTTCGTGATCCGGATCCTCATCATCCTCTTCTTGCTCTTCTCCACTTTCGTTTCCAATATCATTGCTTTTGGTAATCGTTTGATCCCCGAGTATTGGCGACAAAATGTCATCCACTTGGTCGTGATTTTCTAGAAAAATTCCTCGCAGTTGAATTATGTTTGAAGAATGATGTTTCTGCTAAACAGTAATTGCACACATTACATCAAGTTTATATCGGTTCTTTATTACAAGAAGCCAGAAATATACGGCACGCAAAGCTTTTGCCAAAAATATTTGAAGAGAAAATGAAATCGTAGAAATCATCGCCCATTATTCAAGATTGCTTGTATTGTATAGTCTGTTTTTCATAAAATCCTTGTAAAAATAAAGCCGGCAAGCAAGTACTATTTAATATTTTTATAATTTTTCACTTAAACAGTCAATATATTAACCTGCAAATTTGGGAACTAGCACGACTAACCTTTAACAATTTTTGCGTGAAAAATTCTATTATAAGAGCATCGTGCAAGCCAATCTGAAAACAATGATTATTTTTGTCATTTTACGAGATGGAAATATTCTATAAAATAGAATATTGTTAAAAAACACGAATAATCCAAGGAAACTACAGTACATGAAGTTCTTTCGGTAGAATCTAGGGTCTATGTTAAGGTGCTGAGCAAGAAACATCGTCAATGATATTCCTCTCATAAACACAAATTTTGAAACAATTGCAAAATTAATATTAAATATTTTGTTCTCTAAATGTACTGTAAATAATGAGATTATATTCCAAAACAATGTCACATTGAATTTTGACGCTTAGAATAAACGTAAGCTTTGCATTTTGTACTGATACGAGTATACGTGCCTGAATACTACTATGATGTCCATGGAAAAAAGTGATCATAACACCTTTTTACTGCTATTCCTGAATTTCCGTGAAATTTATGCATGGCAATTCATTTAGTTCCCGATAAAATTTAGCATGGAAAGACTCCATCGTTTAGTTGATTTATGCAAATTTTAGTATCAAATGACCGATGACAGATTCGGTTTCAAGCACTTGTAGAATTAACATTAACAAAAGGTGGTAGAAAAAATGATGCTCTTACTTCACAAAATTGGCGCACATAATTTTGAAATTCTGCCTTGGCCGTTCTCATATCAGCAGTTACCGCCATACTAGGCGCCGGGGATTGGGGTTTGATCAGTTGTCCTTCGGTTTGAAGTGAAAGTTTTGCGACAGATAACGATTGAAATAAATTAGAAAAGGATTTTTTCGGCAATTTGACTTTATCGGAATATTAGGACATTTTTATATCAAATTCGATGTTCAAGAAACCTTGTCATACGCGCTACAAAAATTTTTGTTTCAAATGCAATCAATAGATATTGCCGAGATTTATACAAAAACATCATTAAAATTGTTGCTTCATTTATGGTGAAGATGAGAATTGATGAATCAGAATTTCTAGACTGCTGATATTTTGGTTCTCACATTGAGTATATTGAAAAAAATAAAGCATGATCGGACGAGTGAGCCGTTTTCTAACCTTTTATAGGCACCAAGGCGGACAATTGATCGATCGGTACTGAAGGTCCGCCATTTTCGGTCGAACGCTGCACTGGCACCGTCCGATTGCGGCGTTTGTTCCGTCGTCGAGCGACCATTCTTAACCGGCGACGCCATTGGGCGTACGAGCCGTAGGTGGAAGTGATGTGTTCGGCCAAAAATTTGCCGATATCAGTAACAGTGATAAGTATCAATGGAACGCCCAGCAGGCCGTAACAGATGCAAAAAACGCGGCCCTCGAAAGTTACCGGGACTAAGTTACCGTAACCTGAGGGAACGGAAATTTGTGGGTTAAAAAAGCCGTATACTGCAACTTCAGAGATATGGTTTGATGTTTCTATGAAATGTAAAATTCTAAAATAAGAAAATATTTTTACAAAAATGATGCAATGGGATAAAATCGTCAAAAAGGTCTCAACAAATTTGTAGCGCACTTTCTAAGCACTTTTAATATCAAGAAAATTTGCTGCATTACTCGTAGCTATTGAGACACGTGTCAGGGGGTCAATTCCTCTGCCTCTACTATCACCCTTTTACCTCTAGGTCTTGTAGTTGAAGTAGGTAGTTTTCACTACGTAAACACATGTATTCATATGGTTTGTGTTATTATATTTTTGGCCAAAATAAACATTGGCAGGTAATGTTTTGCATGGCATCGTAAATTGCATTATTTAACGTTTTTTCTTATTTTCGTTAGCATTTTTTTTTGAGTGGAGCCAGGCTCTCCCCTTTGATGAAACCGGTCCGTGGTCGTTATTACCCGCTTGCATCATCGGCGTGAGTTAGGAAAGAGACCTTGGCTGTATCGTTGAGTGTTTTCTCCACATTACTTTGTGTACGAGTGTTTGTTCCTTGATTGCGGGTCGATATTTGGTGCACGCGTTAGCGTTTTGTTTATTGGCCAACGTTTTGTGTCGTCTGTCGTTTTGGTCGTTTTGTTGCAATAATATTCCGTCGCTTTCCGTGTGGTTCAGTCGCCTGGTGTGGAGTTGTTCCCTCCCCACTGGAAGTGTGGATTTCCTGTGAGCATCTAACACTGTCAGTCCGGTTAGCGTCAGGGAGAATCAGGTCAGGAATCTCCCACGAACCGCAGAAAGGTCAGCAAGGGCATACGGACCACTTATTCCACACCCTTAAAATGACGTCGTTGTCCATTGATAGGGTTCTGTCTTTTATAAAACAGAATGTACGATTGATCTTGCGCCTGATGGCAGTCATGCGCGTTTGGTGTGAGCATGAACTGCTTGAAAATTACAATTCGAATAACTGCACTGTACTGTGTTCGATTTGTCAGTTACACCAAGGGACTTTTCCCTCGAATTGTACTCATTTGCAGTAGATCGTTGCTGCTATCCACAATGCTACAGAGGCAAAATTGAATATACTGTAGGGATGCATTGTAACTAATGCGAATTCATGAAGCTGAATAGGAAAGTAGACATCATTGAACTGATTCAAACCTGTTGATGATGATGAGGATGATGAACTTTCAGTTTTCAGTTTCGTCAGATTTCTACGAAATCCATCAAAAACTTGAATCGAATATTTATAAAACTAAAAGTTATAAATAATCTATCAACAGCGTGAACATTGAAAAGACTGGGATAATTTTGATGCAGAATACAAGAAAAGCAGGAGTTCTCAAATCACATTTTTTGCATATATTTCTGAACAATTTGCAAATTGATCAACAATGCCTATTGAGAAGAATTCTGACTAATCCATAAAAATGATAATAAACATGTCCAACATGTTGCCCTGGGGTAGAGATGTGTTTTTGTTTGTTATTTTTCCGGCACTTTCGACCCATCACTTTTCCATTCTATGCAAAGTCGACAAATTAGGAAGCGAGCATGTATTCACGCTAAATATTTTCCAGTAGCTATATCTATGGCCGAACTATAATTTCCAGTGTTTCTTTCCCTTGCTTGAGTTGCTTCAAAAGGATATATCCGAGTAATCAATCTTCTTTTTTGGTTATTTTTTTGTTAGAATCCCAAAAAATGATCGGCTTTTTGTAGTGACTTTTCTATCAAAAACGCTCGACACAAAAATATTCATTCAGAAAGGAGCAAGGTTTTTATGGAACTAAACGACCATCATGGAAAATTGGGCCTCGAAATGTTCCCAAATGCAGAATAAACTCGGATAAATATTGGTACTCGGGGAGTGGAAATTGTAACTGTTGAATAACAATACTCCTTGGGCCATATGTTGAAAGATAGTAGCTGCTAGGTAGATTCTACAAGGGTAGCTATAGCACAACCATACACCACTAGGCCTTGAAATATACAGAGTAGCATCAACTAGACTCTTAACGTATCAACTAGCTGTTACTCGGACAAAAATAAACATTTTGTGTGGCCCCTGGAGGCTTTATCTTAAAACCTAGCTCCCGCTTAATCTACCTAAAAAATGTATATTTTTGCTCCAGTAACAGCTGGTTGATATGCTAAGTGTTTAGATGATGCTAATTTGTGTATGTTAAAACCTAGGGAGTATGATAAAACCTAGCTCATGCTCTGGTAACACCTGTCAGAGGGCCAATTCCTCTGACCTTTGGTCCTCTATTTATTATCATTTTTATTTTCTAGAGTTCTTTGTTGCTAAAGTAAGTTCACTTTTTATTAGGTAAACAAAACTGTCAAAACGGGTTGTGTCACATTATTTTTGGTACAAAATCTAAAAATGGATGAGAATGTTTTGCATAGGCGATTTTTAGTTGACGTTTGGCGTCGCTCATCATGTTTTTCCATTATTTGTAAAGTTTTGTTTAATGACTGGTGACGTCTGTTGGGACGCGTGGAAACGTTTTCGTCTTATATTATTATTCATCGTATATATTTGGTGGGCATCCTACGCCGTCTCACCCCGTTCGGTCAACTTTTCGTTTTGATAGTAGTGAGTGTTTCTTCATTGGACAGTCCATTCTGTCCTTCGTTATTCTGATTGTGTTACTTGGTTTGGTTTCCTCCGGGAAGAGATGGTAGAGTTGCCCAGGGTTCTGCGACTCTTAGTGCAGACCTTGGTGGTATTTAGACTTTGTTTGGCACGTTTGTAATTTCCCCTAACCTTGTTCTGTATTTTGTTCTTTACAATAATAATCCCGATTCTTTCTACGTCTTTGGCTAGGTACTGTGTCTCTCTCTCTCTCTCTGCCACAAATCTCGCCAGGTTAGTGTCAGGGTAAGGACCCAGGCAGGATCTCTCAAGAACCGCATCCAGGTAGCCAGGGTATACACAGGCCATAATTACAACACACCCACCAATCAGCTACTATCTTTTAACATATGGTCATACGCGCACAGCATGGAAACTTTGCTGGGGTCAGCTATGACAGGGGATGGAATAGAAATTTTTTCTTTCTTGATAACGAAAAGAATGGATCTCTAACATCTAAGCAGCAAACTCTTACATCTATATCAGTCAAATTTCGTTTGTTCAGCACTTTTTCAAGTTTTTATATTCCTTTGGGATCAAGTATGCTTTGTCTTGAAAAATAGTTGAACCACAGCATAATTTTCATTCTTATGACCTATTCCTTTTATTTTTTCTCATTTTCCTTCGTCATCTTCTTGATCAATGCTGGGGAGTAGAATCTGTTGGGTGCCAGCAGGAATCTGCTGAGGGCCAATCAAAATCTACTGGATGTCCAGATCCCATACCTCTTGTACATGTATGCATATGTCCCCAGAAGCCATGTGTTAAAACCAAGCTTGTGCTTTACCTACCAGAGAAAATGTCCTAGTCACAACTAGTTGATACGCTTAGATGATGCTACTCGTACTTTTTATATATTGAAAATTATGGGCGTATGGTAAAAACTGACTCGAGCTGCAGCAGCATCCATCCTAATAGCAGATGCTATCCTATAACATATGGCCTCTGGCGCCATATTTTTCAAAACAGAATTGAATAAAGAATGAAATAGTTTTATAACCTGAAAATATAGAAAATTTTTTAAGGGTAGAAATTCGGTCGTGTGATCTACGGGAAATATGGCAGCAAATTGTACAACGTTTGCTCGATGAAAACGTTGATTTTGTGGATGTTAAAAACAATCATTTCTGACGGGCGAATTTATGATTTAAACCATGGAACCATATAAGACACACTCAGAAGCAGTGTCCAATAAATCAAAATAATGATTTAATGTTCTGAGTAACAACATGTAAACATCAGGTCCTCGCCCTATTAGATACCAATCAGCACGAAATATCGAGAAATGCGAATGCACGTCAGAACTCTCAACTACAGTCATGATCAAGAGATAGTTCGTAAAAAATCTTACTAATAGTAGAGTAACGATTTAGGGGCCAACTATACTTCGCCGTACAGTGCCGTACGACACGAAGTATAGCAGCTACCTGTCATGCGCGGTGCGGTGCCGCGCGACGCTGCACGGCACCGTACGGCATGTAAGTATAGCAGCTACTTATCATTTTCATTTACTTATTATCATTTACCACCGTACGGCGTGAAGTATAGTAGCCACTCATCAGGCGACGTACGGCACCTGACACAAATAAGCAGCTCAATGTGGTGCCGAACGGCACCGTATGGCGAAGTATAGTTGGCCTCTAATGCTATATTTTAAAAAGAATTTCAACAATTGTCTGGTCCATTTTTTAAAACTTTGTTCCAAAATATAAAAATCTGCATTCGACTCAGAAGGAAACATCTATAGATTGTTTTTCGTGGAATGCTCTGAATAAAAAGAGTAAAAGCCAAGCCAAGACTATTTCATATTTTTACCATTTTATACCGAACCAAAAATGTCATATAGGATTATGAATTTTTGAGCTATTCTAGCTAACTTAATAACAATTTTTTGGATAGAAACTTGATAAAGGCGTTGTATACGAATTTCACAATTGTATTTTTTGTCATTTTTCAATTTACAAGCATTATATAAAAACAAATTATATATCAAAATTTATTGCTACCTGTCTAACACCTTCGGAAAATTTCCGCATTTTTCACACCCTTAAGGTTTGACATTTTTGATTTTTCATAACAAAGTCTCCTGGTGTCTCATAAGAAAAAATGTCACTCCATTTTTACAGTTGTTCAAGTTGATGATTGCATGTAGATCTCATAACCGCTTTCCACCTCTTACTTAAATTCGATGAATTTAGGAGGATAAATTTTTCTAACTCTATTCAACAGAGCATATAAGTTTCACTGATGTGCAATAAATTACGCAAATTTCTACTGATTTGGGGAACAGAATCTTATAGAGAACATGCAATAAGAAACGTACTTATTGAGGAACCTCGTTTTGATTCACAAGCTTTGTGTGCAAAAGAATTCCACATTTATACTTATATATCTCAACTTTGGAAAATGCATCTGAAACCAAATCTTGTCCTGTGAAATTTTGGTCAAGTGATCAATTTGACCCTCGATCTTTGTGTCACTTGACTTGCTCAATAGTGAAACCCAGGTCATGTGATATGATCCATGCTACAATTATTATCCTCACCAATAGTAGTCAAAAGCGTGCTACTGAAAAATATGGCGGCATTGAACGTCCATACGACGTCGTCTGCTTCCGTACGGTTATCGGCCCGATCCTTATCGGGCCCTGCCTCCTCGTCGTACAACAAATGGCCCGCCTCCACGTAATGGGTGTCGAATGCTTCGAACAATTTTTTCGTTATCCGTTCCAAACGATTCTCCGCTTCCGGACGACTTAATTGTTGACTGGGCCGGTAGACTTCCAGTTCGTCCGATTTTGATTCCAAAAGACGATTTTCTCCTCGACCAGAATACCAAACGTCGTTCAAAAAGTTGACTTTCAAAATTGTGACGTTTCGGACGTACGTCCGCCTGATTCGTAGTTCGTGAGGTCGTTCTAGGTAGTAGAAAGCCGAAGCGCCGGTTATCACGTAAATCATGGACAAAAGAATCAAACCGACGTGAGGTAAAATCGCTTTGGCGTACTATCGTGGAGAAAAAGCAGCAATTAAGATAGTGTACATCTGGAAGCTACAGTATACAGAAGTCTATTCTTCTCAAAAAAATTGATTTATATAGTCCCTGAAGGCCTGCATACATTTGATATAAGGCTTTTGCATAATCTTCAATTAAAACTAATCTTTCGGTAACTGGAAATTTTTGAACTTCTGGAATTAGTTCCAAAACTTTTCAGTCAAAATTATGATCATAAGTTCAATCTAATAACGATAGAGATTATTCTCAAAATTTGATCATCAGCAAATATGGGCTTTGATCTATATGTCCGGAAGGACCTCTCTCAGGCATACATGTAATTGAGGGGGAGTGCTATAAGAATACCCCAACGGAAATGGTCAGCCCTACAGCTGGCCATACGGTAGCCACGCGGAAAAAAACTGAAAAATGTCAATTTTTTGATGGAAAATAGTCATCTTTGAACAAAAAAAGGTCAAAAACGTACATTAGAACATCGTTATTTATTCTGTTGATAGTCGTGTAATTTCAAGATTGAGTTACTCTCCGAGAGTTTTTTTTACTACCAACGACTGCTTTCCTCGTCTTCTTCGTAGTGGCATTGGGACTTTGTTAGCAGACTTTTTAAGTTCTCTGCACTGCATGCAGTATAACACTTATTATTCCTCGATTGCAATGCTTATATAATATCTAAGACAAATAAACTCATCATTTTTTTATTTTCCGTTGATGAAAAATGCACTGTGGGTATAGTGATGAATGTTAATGTTTTTACAGAAAATCAAGATAGCTTGAGGAAAAACGCGTCTGAACGATCCAGACTTGCTTTCTCGACGTTCAAAATCAAAACAATACATTTTCCGCATTTTGTTAATCTGCGGGCTAAAATTTGTTTTGCCGTGCTTACAAATAACACAATCGTCGAACTTCAAATTCCAGAACTGCAGAGTGGCTTCTAGATTTCCTAAGTACATCGGAAAAAGTCTAGGATATTCAAGCTACCTTCCACAAAAGCAGAATCACACTAAAATCACACAGGCGATAAAGACATATTGTTCCTCGATAAATCACTGCATTCACGACAATGTGGAAAAGTGAAGAAACGCCAGCAATCCATGTCGCTCATGGAAGCTTTTCAAAGTATTTATTTTGCTTCAAAGTAGATATTTCCAAGGACAACTTTACTAGCTATCTGGCATCTCACGAATAATTTTTCAGTCACCCAGTTCAGTTATTTTCAGACAAAATCATGATCCAACTTCGACAACACTTTCGATTCAGAGCATTCATAATACATACACCTATAAATAATGCAGACTAGAGAACTTTTTTATTATGATGATGTATAATACTGTCAATTCATTCCTCGAACTACAGTATTGTTTATAGGTTTTTATATTTTTTCACACTGGTTTCGTGTTCGTGCGAAGTTAGAAAGTTTGGAATTGCAAATCAATCAAAATCGGTGCATGTCGGGTATTTCTCAGAAATCATCAATAAGTGTTGTATTACTATATGTATCTATTTTCTAATGTCTGTGACCATTTTTATTACGAACAATCGTACCAGATAAAAACGAATTCAACATCTCCCCCTGACATTTATCCAAATAACAGTTGAGATGGAAAATTCTATCTAAGAATGAATTCTCAGTTAGAAATTTCGCAAATCCAAGATGTATTTCATTGGCAGAATTTAGGTATAATTTTCCTCGTGAATTTCTGTAGTTTTCTTAAGGTTAAGACATTTTTCAGCATATCACTATTAAATAAATTGAATAAATATCAGTATGGATTGACTTTTATCGGGCCACAGCCAGGAAGTGACTTTCAACCCCTAGTCAATATAATCGAGATCTAAAAAATACAATATTTGATTCTGGTACTCCGAACAATCACGTTTACCTTCTTGATTATTTTAAGCCTTTGTTGACGAGTTTTCGAGCTTTGTAACTTGGTGACCATATTTTTTTGAATATAATATATAAATCTATCACGACCGACTCGTTAAAATAATTATGCAGAAATAAAAAGTAATAATTTGCATATTCCGAGCAGCGCAATGAATAATATGTTGTTATAAAAGCCAAGCTGGTAATTTCCTTTTTTGTCCGGAAATGAGAAAATAATAACACGACATCTTGTTCAATCCTGGGATCTTCCTGATACACATGCAGGTTTCAATATCTTTTTCTCTATAGAATGAGGCAGATATTTCACTCACTCACATTTATGGTACGATCTGTTCATTCTCTTTCCAATCCTTCTTTCTCAACCAATCAATTTAGAAATTATTTTTCAACCAAAAAACCTAAGAACCCGTCCAAGAGGTCTCCAATCGGACTAAATGAAAAAAGGCTAGAGATACACGTGGTAATGGAAGAAAAATTGGCAATAAAACAAAAAATATGAATAAACGGGCACAAAAACATGAGAAAAAACAGCTTTTGAAAAATTTACGAGCCGAAAAGGTTATACTAGGAATCTTTCTGGTTTCGAGAAAGAATAATGAGCAAACAGTATGTGCTGATAAGCGCAAGGAAAAGTCGTAAAATTGAGCAACGAATGCAGATGTATATAGTAACAAAGACCCAAAAGACCTCTTTTGGATCGAGATTCTCGTTCGGATGAAGCATAATTTTGAAAGTTTCAGGGAAAAATTTCCTCCATCTGTATGTGTCAAAGAGCCGTACAATAATAAGTAATGATATAAAAAAGCCACAACTTGTTGGATGGGCGCTTTCGAAACATTCTCAATTTTCCGCTTGCAACTTCTTCCATTTAACTCTAGAACCTAAGATAGCTTTTATCAGAGAGAAGTGGATTTTTGTCCTCTCTCACTTTCTCTTCGGATACAGAAAAAATTCCATCAAGAGTAGAAAAATGTTCAGCCAAACGACGTATCATCGTCAATGAAGAACTTTTTCCCTGCACTTCAAAGTTGAGACTGCAGCAGCAAAATATGGGAGAGGCGAAATTAACAGTAGGGAGAGGAAAAAAGCGAACCTAATTTGCACAAGAGATGAACTTTTTCCGAAAGTAAAACATGGTTAAGTAACAGACGTCCTAGAAAAGCGTATGAGGAAGTGAAAAGGAGAAATGATATCTTTGACTGTAACGAGTACTTTTAATTTTTACTATTAATATCTTGTTACAGCATTCTTTTCTACTAACAAATTCTTTTCTTTTCATTTGCGCTTGCGACGTTTTACTACAGTAATGTGTTCCATGTTCGAAACGTGTGTTTCTTTATTCCGTATTTTTAAGAAGTCGGACTTCAAGCTATGTCGCTTTTCTTTATAGATTTCTATTCTATTGTTGTTTTTTCGATTTACAAATATGCCGTTATCAAAACGAACAAACAACTAAAAACCATAAATAAGTAAAGTTCATTGAAACACAATTTCAATGTTCAAAAAAGTGCGATTACTTCCCGTCGCTCCGAAAAATTCATCCTATAGTCTGTTTTTCTTGAAATGCTTCCAAGTAATGAAAGTGGAAAGCAAGTAGTATTTCAGATTTTTTCGATTTCCTGATAAACAATATATCTTGTAGGACTGAAAATTTATGAGCATACTGACCTAACCTTTACCAATTTTTCGAGTGAAAAATTTTACAGTAAGAAACGATTTTGACGACAGTACTGATTTGTGTGATTTTTGTATCTGGAAGCATTTTATAAAAAACATGCTATAGTTATGACAATCAGGTTCAGACAGCAGAAAGCACTGGCTGAGGAGAACTTGGTATACAAATCCTCGTATAAAACAAAGCAAAACGTCATTCCTTAAATGCACTCATTCCATAAAAACACGAATTTCAATGAATGACTGCATGTTCCATGTAGGATTTATTGTTTGAAACTGGTGGTTGGAATTGAAACAACAACAGTTCTTATGTAAAATTTACTAAATAAATGAATTCTACTTCCCAATATTTCGTTGATGGCTGTCACTCGCCGCATAACGGTGTAAGCTGATTCTATGAACAGTCGAACGGAACATTCGTGTAAAAACAAGTATTGTTTTTACGTAATCACCATTCATTCAAGGTGCAATTCTTGTGGTTAGTGAATACCACGGTGTAAAGTTGTATAAACTGAAGGGTCATTTATACTTGCCTTTTTCGGCGGAACGGAACGGAACCGATCGCCAAGAGCTTGGAACGTTTAGCCTGAAAATCCACTTTCGATCGGAGAGGGTAACTGTAATAATTCTAGAAAATGACCGACGGTAACCCCCAACCGAACCGAACGAAAATTTCGCTTTCGTTCAGAAACGTTGTGTCGATTTTTTTCCGTTCCGTTCCGCCAAAAAAGGCAAGTATAAATGACCCTTGAGTTCCTATGTGAGCGAATTAGCATGCATGGTTTTAGTCTTATGCCACTCCAAAGAAAGATTTATATGCTCTTCATCTGAGTTTCCTGTGCACCAAAATTTGGCATTTGCAACAAAATTGAGCAGATGTATTTGTTTATGATCAACTGACTTGTATTTAAATCTCGAATGCGTAAAACGGTGACACTGATGCAGCGATAAAAATTAAGTCTTGTTGCACAATGGATAACAAATTGGGTGCTTGTCATAAACCAAGCTTAAAACAATCGATCAATCCAGCCACTATACTCCATTCATTTTGAAAGGATCCATGCAACGAGGTCGCAGCCAAACTTCTATTCAAAATTATGGAAGGCTCATTGACACTAATACGTAAATTTTTCCTCCATGATGTCAGGGAACTAACTTACCTACAGAATACGAGAAGGGTCACTTGAAAGAACTTGTTACGATTTGAAAAAATCATTACCTTCGAACACGAGGCACAACATTTTTTCAACATGCATCGCCAAAAAATGATGTAATAGTTTTTCCATATTCGACTTTCTTTTCAAGTGCATCGCATTTTTTTCAAAATAAATTTGAAAAAAGTCAAAATGATATCTTGAAAAAATCGTGTGGAAAAAATCATGATGTCATCTTGAAAAAAATCAGAATAGGTGGAAAATCAAACGATAAAAATTTCTGAAACTAGGCAGTCAAGGACGTTGTCCCGCCTCCCATGTTTATGTATACCGGACCCTTTCAATGTGGATTTCTAAGGTCAGGGCTTGCTGGAGGAGGGCACATTTTGTTTTTTACGAGGGCAGATAGAAAGGGAGTGAGGTTATTTTGCACGAGGAATCGGATGGACAAATTTATTTTTCAAGAAAACTTTTGTTTTTCGAGATTTTTGAGAAAGACATCAAAAAAACTTGTTTTTCCCCCAGAGTTTAGTAATTTCAGAAAATAATTCAAATTTTCGTTCCTTTGCCGGGTTTCTGAGCGGCCAGAGAATGGCAACTTCTACTCTGACTAGGAATAAGTTTTGGTAAATTTTTGTACTTATGCTCCATTTTTTCCTAGTTTGCTTGATCGGTACACTTCACCCATCAGCTATCGAAATATAGCAACGAATCAGAGCACGATGAAAAAGTTCTACGATAATAATCAAAAACGATTTTTTATGTGGAACCGAAGATTATGTAACAACATGCTCCAAAGACTGATTTCTGCAGGGTTAAATTTTCTGGAACAGAATTCTCACGTACAAGGAAATTTTTCTTGATGGAAGTTCCAATCTGGCACATTGTGGATTTTACTGCCCAAAATGAGTTGTAGGATTTTCATAATTGAGGACTGATACAAGGATACAAATACAGTTACAACTTATTGTGATTTGAAAATTCTCTGCTACGCTCACAAACGGAAATTTCGAGTTTCCAGTTTGCAAGTCACCAAACATTACCGAAATTCCGAGCTGTATTTCGCAGAGCACTATGAACAATATTACAGTTCTCAAAAATGTCTGTTCACGACCTTGCTGCTACCACATATACGCAAATTTGAAAATTAATCTTGTTCACTGGGAACAGGGATCATTGTTGTATTACTCACACTGCGATATCATATCATCCTTGATTTCCGAAATATCATTAGCAAAAGTTTTCTTCCAAGTTGCTCATAAATAAACTGTTGTCTCGAAAAGACCGAGATTTAAAAAAACTGATTTTACCCTTTGTGAACTAAAACCTAACTAATAAAAGCCGACAAAACCTTAGATAAAACCGGCTAATTAAAAAATCGCTAGAAAATTGGATTCACCTTAGACCATGCAGTCTCGGTTAATTTTCCTTCCTCATCCCCGTCGTCCAGTGTCGTACTTTCGCTGTGGTCTTGCACCATGGGCAGAGTCGGACGCCGAAACAGTTGCCCCAATTCCCATTTCGCTTGATCAATAAGAGGCCCACATTGTTTACCGTCGATCAGTGGCCGTTCTTGCGCCACCATGGAAATTCCGACTGACCGACTATTATTATTGTTATTACCGCCACTATTACTGACGATTTTTTCAACGTTGATTACTCCTTCATTTTGCCATGAAGAATATTCTGTTCCGGAAATGATCATCATACTGTAATAGAATAGGCTTAATTAAAAATAATAATTAGGGATTTCAGCCCAAAAGTAGTAGAATTTTAGAATCGTTTTCGGCTGGAAAGCGTCTTTTAATTAGAAGTGCTTATTATTTGGTGGAGAGAGCGATATAATATTGATCCTCTCTCCACACGAAAGTATCAAGTAATAAACACGTCTTTCCTTCTGATTACCAAACCGTAACAGTTACTGTAGTATTTTTTCTGGGACGATTCTTTCCGCATACTTATATTATGTACAATAGAGGCTCATTATTATGCGCTTTTGTGTCCAGAGTATAGAGAAAAAATATTATCAAATCGTGGATTATTAGTATTTTTACGAAGGTTTCTTGGTGTGCCGTCCGTAATCTCCCTCCAAAAAAGTCAATATAGTCCAAAAACGATGCATTTACGGCTTGGGGCACCATCGGTTGATGGTCGACCAACACTCTGTCAGCTTATTGAGAAAAACAGTGCTTTCAGGGAATTAATGATGGTCAAAAATTATCATTCCAGAATTAGCACATTTTTAAAAAACTTGGAAAGCTCTGTTTGATATGTTTTAGACGGTCGATATCCCGCATTTCGTTATTCTCACGCTGTAGACATATCTTTTCGCAGAAAGATACACTAGAATTTTGAATTTTGGTGTTGTAAATTTGGGACTTTACCCCGTGAGTATGAAAGTTCTTCAACTAAAAAATAAGTCTAGTGTTGCGCTTGTGATTACTGTATATATTCTGGGATATTCTACTTTTGTGATGCCCTTTTTTGCTCAAAATAATCGACAAATCATTACAAAAATGTTACAGAGAAACAAATAAATCGTCCTCGGATCACAAAGAAAATAATACGATCATAATGAGAAAGAACTACTAAAATGATGACAGATCGCATTTTTCGTAAAGCATAGAAATTCTTAATTCGCACCTTGTTAGCGCCGTGCTTTCGTTCTATTTTGTGCAGTGCTACACAATAATTCGGCACAATGCAGTACACCACGGATCAGTCCGCCGATCCGGATCCGTCGCGAATACGTCTAAAACACGGATTTTCATCACAGATCATCCCCGACGGATCGGCCTTCAATGTATTAATTTTTGATCGGGAACCCAAATTTTTGATCCGGATCAAATTTTGTTGATATAGATCAGATTTTTTCTAATTCTTTCTTCGTGATGAGTATTTTCATGCCACATTCTCAGATTTTGATACAGATAACTATTTTGACCCGAATCAAATTTTTTTTTTGACCTAGACCAAATTTTTTCGTCGTGATAAGCATTTTCGCGTCAGGTATTCACATTTTGATCCACATCACATTTTTTGATTCGGATCATGTTTTTTTATATTTTTTGACCTAGACCAAATTTTTTCGTTTTTTTGAACCAGACCACAATTTTTCGTCATCATGACACATATATTCGCATCACGTATTCAGATCCGAATTTCCTTTAATGCATTTTTGGCTCAAAGTTTGAGTGATCCGACCCGGATCCACAATAGATCACTTGAAAACAGTTACAATACATGTTTGTATCAATTTGTATGGTTAAAACAAGTTGAATGTTTTACAGCATGGCCGAAAATGTCCACTCATTTTTGGTCTTAGAATTTTAGCCATACTCAGTTATCAGTCGATCAATATGGAATTTGAAACTTATTTCACTTGAAAGAAAAATTACAGTAAAATAAGTATGTGCAAATAACAAAATACAATTGAAAACGGCACGCCGAACACTAGCTAACTCCTAACATAAATAAAAACAAAAACAAATATAATACATCAGGGGGTACACAAAGACCCCGATGATGGGCTTTGACAACCAATTCATCGTCCCGCTTCCACGCATATTTATTTTTACTAAAATAATAAAGAAGTTTAAACACAATATTCATGCAATTTTCTTATTAATTGTTTTATAATTCAAGTGATCCGACACTGAACCTCAATGGATCAATACAGCATTAGAGGTTGAAACCTTAAAAACAATTTGAAAACTTGTTTGTATCACTTCCTATCATCACTGGAACATTTACAAATCAAAAATTTGATATTTTGGAATCTTTTAAAAATTTTAAGATTTTCTTTTAATTTTTTTAAAACCACTTTAGTTTTGTCAGCGATATTTAAAAACGTAGGAAAACAAGTTTCCTAAATTTTGTACATGCATTTTGGGTCTAAAATTTGCAGATCCGTCAAAATGAATCTGTGTTTTTCCCTCAAATTTTCAAAGTCAAAAACCTTAAAAATACTTTGGAAACTTGTGTGCATCACTTCCTATCATCAGCGTACATGTAATTGGGAGGTGGAAGTGCTATGGGAACTCCCCCAGAAATCGTCGACCATATGGCTAGCCATTGGGCAACTGCCCCCCAGGATTTTCCAATCCAATGGCTAGCCATATGGTAGCTGTAGGGACCCCCATACTTTTGGTCGGAAAAATACTGAAAAATGTCAATTTTTTGATCAAAAATGTGAATTTTTGAACGAAAAATGATAAAAAAAATGTGAATTTTCGTGGCGCTTCGCGCCATGGATACATTTTTTCGGTCTTTTTAGGGAAAAATTACTATTTTTTAAACTATTTTTCGGACTTTTTTCGTGAAAAAATCGAATTTTTTTCCTTGAGAGACCCCTCCCCCCAAAATTTTTGGAATTACTGACCTCCGGCCCCAAAAAAGTCATTTTTCAGCTTTGACCTTTTTGCTGCCATTCTCTTATCTGTATAATTTTCTCATGAAGTAATATATCTTTCTTACACCAAGGAAAGAAAAGAAAACAAACAAAGAACAAATAAATCTAACCAGAGGAAAACAAGAGAAAAAACAAATTAACACCTTCGAGCAACAACATGTGCACTTCTGACACAAATGGAGTTATGTACATTTTTGACCTCATAACATAGTAAAACATCGTCATACAAGAAAACGCAATATTGACAAAGTTAGCCATAGTATAAAGGTGTCACGAGCCATAAGATATAATGCAACAAGGTGTTATGTACAGTTTTTGGACAACAAGATGTTATGTGCACAAAACTCATATATATAACACCTTTTTTACACTTTGGAGTTTGTGTTAGATATTTGCCATTTTGACAAAACACTTTATTACATTTAGTTTCCGCACATTTCACAATACTCTTCTGCAATTCTCTGTGAAAAGTTGGGCGTTCTTGTTGAAAATGAAACCAATGCGTCAGAATCAAGCTTTTGATTTAATGGTTAGAAATCAGTACAACTCATCATCTGATGATGAACTATTGTCTTTGCTAAAAAAGCCAGCCTTTTGGCAGAACATAACAAAGTGGCAAAATCACAAAACTGGTGATTGTTCACAGTGGGAATGAATATCGGTTTATTATTGAGAAATCAAAATCGGTTTTTTGGTTCAAAGTAATATTTCTGATGGTTTAATCTCAGCCAAGAAATATTGTCTGTTGCAAAGTCTTCAGACAAAAAGGTTAAACATGCCAATAGTAAGAAAATTCCATTTGATCATATTCATTGGCTACTGTTGTATTTTAAAATATAGTTAGGGCTTTGAATGAAGGCAGGCAGGAGTAGGGTCCAGGGATCGTCCTTAATGCACGTGTTTCCAACACCCGCGCTTACTCGATTACTTAATTACTTAAAGTGCTTAAACCCTGCAATAATTTTACCCAAATTAGAAAACCTTCGGTTTCCTAATCTGAATTCCCAAAGAGTTAGATCAAAAAGGAGAGCTTTCTCTGGATAATTTTTACCTATCAAAAATAATACACATACATACAAGACCAGTATGTGGGCGAGAATAAGCAAGAGTCCCACCTGCTGGAAAAATGTAGCAAAATGCACAGGGACACACACTAGTATACGAAAAATATTAATAACAACAATGAGAGAGCACTCACCACATGCGTACGGAAACTGAACTATAGTAAGACGCTCTTCGATGGTCCATGTAGCTCACTCCATTTCGAGCCTGCATGCATCTTCGAATAATAGACAAACTTTTGAAACTCCTATGAATCAGCGGAAACATACTACAACACCCCTCCCCCCTTGCAGTAGATCGTCTTAAGCGATCATCATGGTACAACCAAAACTGGCAAGGGGAAGGGACTCTGCCACTACGGGCCATCATTGGGGTGGCCCAAGGATTCTTCAGTGGCACACAGTGGGGCCGATGAAGTCATTGTAGTGTTTTGAGCCGATTTTGGTGGCGCATAGGTTGAGACCTCCCGATGGGGTTCGCAATTAATGAGGCTGAAGTTCATCGGCAACACCGCGGCCCATGTCCTCACTCTGTCCACACCGATATACTGGAGCACACCAGCATACGAGTCCATGCAGATGGGAGGGTGAGGCTGGCCACCACAGTCGGGTGGCTCCCAGGGTGAAAACAAAACACAATGGTGCGGCGGCAGTGATAGGACAACTTGATGAAAGTGGGGGTGTGTGGTGGTAGAACATGTCGAAGCCTCTAACTAGTACAAACGATAAAGCACACAAAATATGACATTAAAAAAAAATAACTGGGTGAAAAACAGAAGTGAGAAAAAACAAAGAAAATAACAAATGTGGGCAGATTTGGTAATCATCCTGATGGTTGTAGCAGTCATTGCAGTATTGGTCTTCGTGATGGCGAGGAGGGTCATCGCGATTATTGTAGCAGTCATCGTACCGATTCAATTGCGAATGATATTGGGTGCGGCTGTGATGGTCAGTGTCCCCCCTGTCATGGAATGATGATGTGTACGTTTGAGTTTAAATTGGCAATAGCAGATTGGTTCCGGGCTGAGGTATCCGCAGCAGAACCATAGATGGGTGATCGGATGGCAGTCCCCTTTGCGGCAGAGGTCCCGGCGGTAGAAGGTTCCAGCACACTGACAAATCGTGACGTTGTAACAAGGGAATCGGGTGATCTGTTTTGCTGTGGCATTGCAAATAGATACAGTGAATTTTGGCAGTTTCGGGTGGTTGCGGGAATGGCGCGTATTGAGGGTATACCATCCAGGAGTCGATGAGGCCTACAGGGGTGTTATAGGCCTGGATCAAACAAGATGGGTTGTCCAATCTGGGTGTTTCATAGAGGAACAAGGTGAAAGGAGCAGTTTGGACAGCATCACCAACTCCAAGTTCTACAGCCCAGATGCCCCTAACCCATCGCAAGATAAGAGTGGCGATGTCAGGGGAGATGGGCAGCCAAGGTTCGCAGTAATCCATGCGATAGTGATTGCAGAAATATTGGTTAATGACCAGCGAGGCATTTGTGGCTTGGATGTGGATGGCCATTGTAATGCGGACTCTGATGCGGCTGAAAAAGTTGATAAGGACCATCTTGTGCAAAGTACGTGGCCAGAAAGACTCGACATTCTGGTCAATGCATGGAGGATAGCCCGGCATTGCCAGCGTAATTAAATGCGGCGGATCAGTCTTGCAAATATGGATATGATTTGGCAATGTAGCTATTTTGCTGGGCAATTGCAGTTGGAATTGCAAGTTTGTACCGGCCGGAGGGACCATGCCTAGTACTGGATGGGCAGTGATCACTGATTTGGGCTGCTGGGGAATGGTGGCCGTAGTTGTTAATGCCAGAGTGCTCGTAGCTGGTGTTGGCATAACTGTTGTAGAGGAGACTGACATTGAGGCCATGGTCAGCAATGATGTTATAGTTGTTGTGGTTGTTGCGAGTTTCGGAATGGTAGGTTTGACATCCATCAGCGGTGCCGGAGGCAACAGGAATTTGAATTTTGGCTGTGGGGGTGGATTTTTCAGTGCTTCAAGATGGTGTTGGATTTGGGCTTCACAGTGCAGCGGGCTAGTATAATAGGTCAACTTGGGCTGCGAACAGTGGAAAGCGTGTTCATAGTCTCGCTCATAAAAGCTGGTAGAATGTATCTGTCGGGTTTGTTCACTCTTGGTTCCATGATGAGGGGCATCCCCGTGATGATCTTGATCACGGCTGTCTCGGGTGGCATTGTCTTGATGACGGGAATGGTCCCTTCCTTGGCGGTGGCAGTTGTCACGCTGATGCGACTCGTGACAAGATTGGTGGCTATCTGAATGGTGTGCAGGCAGCATTTGCTGTGGCTGCACCAGATCTTGAGCAGTTTTAGTTTGGGTGCCCGAATGTTTTGTCGGCCTGACCTTCCGCTGCACAGTCGCGCCAGTCGAAGAACTGGTTTGACTCACAGTTTGTCGTTCTTTTTGTTTGGCCCATTGTTCACGGCATCTGGTTGTTGGTTTGCTCGGAGTTTTGCTGCATTCAGTATGGGATGTACTGGGTGGCGGTGTACGTTGGGCATGCAGTTCATCTGTGGTGCAGGTTTTATGGGCTTTACAGGATTCGACTTCTTCTTGCTGTTGAGTTTTCCATTTGACCAAATGCTCATACCTAGCAGGTTTGTGAATCAGTTGGCCATGGCCATTGAGGTTAGAGGTTGAGATGCTTGGTGGCTGCCATGGTTGAACATCCATAGGTACCATCAGCGGCAATTGCATAGCCATCAGCTGAGGTACCGATTGTGTAGCAATTGAGGCCATTGGAACAGTTGTCAGTTAATGAGGGGCGGCGGGTGCAGGGGTCATGGGTGGCAGCAAAATTTGTTGAATTTGATCTTATAATGCCTGCAGGTAGTTGCGAGAATGGTGTTCCAGGAACAGCATACCAGGCGGCGGTGGCAGGAAATTGTATGCTTTGAGCAGGGCAGCCAGGGCATTCTACTGAGTATCTGAAATGATATGTTGCAAGAATCTAACTGGGGGAATATACCTGGCCATGGCAACAGTGGTGATCATCTGGGTACCAGGCAACACCGCAGGTGTGGCCAAATAGATCGAGGGGTCCACAGCACTCGCTGGCAGAGCTATGTCCATGGCCGTTACGTTATTGGTTGAGGTCCTCGGATGATGTGCAATCGTACATAAAAAATTGATATGCAGAAAGAACCTCATCCCGCATTATCGCTGGTAAGGCAACTTGCGAGAGCATCAGATACACTTTGTCGGTCGAATCGTCGGGCATAACCTTGTTTAATGGAACATTGTGGAAAGCGGTCATGAGCATTTTGGCCAGTCGATCAATTTCGGCGGCTTAAAACGAGTGGTGCGGATACAACAATAGAGCGTTGTAGATCTCAGGAATAAATCCATATCTGCCAAAAGTGAGGAAAAGCAAGATGGGGTAAAATGCATCGAGGGCAGCATAAGCCAAAACATTGGGTTGCAGATACAATTCTTGGGAGTTGTTGAAAAAGAGAAGTGTGGTGGGGAACTTGAGCATAAGCCGGGACATGTCGAGGGCCCACATAGCCTAAATAGTGGCTTTGAGCCTGCATTTTTCGGGAATGAAGCCTATACTCCGAGCCAGCTGGTAGAGTGGGGAGGAGATAGCGATGTTGCCTATTACTCGGTAGGTGTCAAAATGGATGGCCTTTACCAAGGGATCTTTGTTTTTCTTTTGGTGGTCGGTGCGGAACTGAGTACCGAGGAGGACATAAATTCCCACCCAGTCATCAGCTCCATCGAAAGAGATTATGATGGTGTGCTTGCCGTCGACTAGGGAGAACAGCGGGGTCCAGTCTTCGGGCGTTACTGTGAATGTTTTGAAGACAAACATGGTTCCATTCGATAACGAGCGTTGAACATAGTGCAGGTAGCTTGACACGGTGGTGTTGGCTGGCATGGGAACTGCAAATTTGAAGTTCTTCATGTCTCCAGCCATAATGGATTCAGTGTCAAAACTGACCAAGGTGTAGCCCCGGAAATTTGGTATGAGCTGGGGGGCGAGGGCTGCCCCCAAACATCCGGGCACTAGAAAAATCGGTGGCGGCAGCATGTTAGGTGGCTGGGCAAACAAAGAAACGAACCAACATTCGACATCAGTGGTGCAGATCAAGCATTTGATGTTGTGTTCTAAACAAGAGCTGGCATGTTAATGATCAAATGGACAAAAGTAGGGAGTGGGCGATGGCAGTGGTTGTGCCAGTCCAAAGGTTGACTTTAGATTTTGCTCAAGAGAGATGTGTTGTTTTGCACAAAAGAAGTGATATGGTCCCCCAGATGACTGCAACATGGGGGGTGATGTCACTGAGACAGGCGGGTCTTAAAAACTTCGATCGAATCACTTGAGCGAGGTGACAAAAGTTGGGGTACAGGCCAGTCAAAGCAGCAGCCGTCTATGGGAACAACTTGAACCATAGCTTGATGATGAGGGGATTGTGGTGGCTGACCATGAGCTTTTAGACTATGCGGCGTAGATGAGGTATCCCATGGGGTCCCAAGTACAGGTCAGAGGGCATGCACAGAAACAAAGCTGAAAAGAGTGCATGCAAGGATTAGAAAGTACCATCGCAGCAGAAGCTGATGTCGTTCTGGTGCAGTTGCTGTTCTCCCCATCAAACGTATCATTCATTGACATTAAGTGATTCCGGATTCAGCAGGGTCTCGTTGGTGGCAGATGAGGTAGATGGTGTTGTCATTGGAGTGGAAAAATTTGAAGAGCGGCTGGGAAGTTCAGCTGTTTGAGGCCGAAGTGAGAAGGAGAAATGAATAAAAGTAAAAGAAAGCCGCTAAAAGGTGAAGAAAAGTGTAAAGTTGGGAAAATGCAAACTAATGTTAATACAAAGCACTACAAACAACACCAAGTTATTGGAAGCTAAAATCAACCTTTCCCAGTTAGTCTTATGAGAGTGAATACGGCCAGGGTCGGGCAGAATTAAGCTGAATAACCATGCCCTCAACAGAACCTAAATTTAAAGAAGACCCCCTCCTGAGTAAGGTGATGGGTCACGGGGAAAGTGTAGTCGATGATGGTGTAAAGTTGGCGTAGAGTTGCATCAAATGGAAAAGATAAATGGAATGAGTGTAATGTGTAAGGATAAAACCCAGGTTATGCATCGGGTGAGCAGTCGAAGTTGTCGCTAGGATCTAAAGTAAACAAAAGGGGGGTGAATATTATGTGCAACTCGGTATGATGAGCGCCTATCATGAAATAGGTTTTGAATCGAACTTATTGTGGTGGTGAAGTGTGAGATGGCCGATGGGATCCACCAGCTTCAGAATTGAAAACATCTTTGGCTGGACCAGGAATGAAGGGTTTCAAATGGAGCATGGAAACTGTCTGAGGTCGACCGGGCATGTCGAGAGCGTCAATTGTGACAATGTTTTCATCAAGATGGGTGCTATCAGTAACAATAAATGGATCAATAAAATCAGGTTGGATTTTGTTAGCCTTCCGCATGTTGGTCAATAAGACAAGATCATTAATGTTGATATCGCATTTGTGAGCCTTTTTTGTGTAATAATTTTTGCCAACATTAGGGGCTTTTTCCAGGTTGGATTTGATTGATTCATGCATTTTGAGTTGCACCTGTGTTAGGATATGTTGGTACGCGTTGTAATTGAGCGGCAAAGCGAGGCGAAGCGTGCAGTCGTAGTCGAAAGTAATTTGGGGTTCTTGCCATGTAGCAGGCTGAAAGGTGAATAGTGCTTAGCCATGTGCAGTGTTGCATTGTAGGCGAAAAGGGCATAGGGCAAATAGCTTTCCCAATTGTCCGGATTGTCAGCAGTATATTTCTTTAGTTGGGCAATGAGGGTTTGGTTGAAACATTTGACCATGCCATTACATTGAGGATGGTACACAGTGGTCTTAACTTTGGGAACTTTGAGCAACTCACAAATGTCTTGCATGATTTTTGACATAAAACATCCACCTTGATCAGAGAGGAGGACTAGCGGGCTACTGTGGGCGAGGACTACATTGTTTATGAAACATTCGATGTTGTCACTTTTTGATCTGGGATAAGATGTGTGGAAACCCATTTGGTGAAGTAGTCCTGAAAAACAATATCATAGGGACGTTTCTCACTTACCAGGGAAATATTGATGATGTCCGTGGCTACAATTTCAAAGGGGTGGGCCGGCAGAATGTGTGGGTCGATCCTTGATGGCTTAAGATCTTTGTGCCATGGAATTGGTGAAGCAATTTGTCGACCATGGAGGCGGGTACACCTTGCTGGTGTTGGTCTTTGATTTGGTGGTACAGGATGCCGTCTTCAGTGAAGAAAACAATAGGGTGTTTCGCAGCCTTGCCATTCTGAAGGGTTTCGGTGATTTTCGTGATGGTGGGATTGGCTGCTTGTGCTCGTTTAATTTCTTCTTGTGTAGCGAGAGCTATTGCTTCAACTGGAGGCGTCGTGTAGTCTGTGGCTAACAACATGAGATCGGAGAGTGTGGGTTAATTGCATGAGTGATGGCGTTGACGTCAGCATTGATTTCCATGGGCCATGAGGCCTCCACTGATAGAATATCTGTTGCCGTGGGATCAGCCTCCAATACTGCACCAGCAGGGTGGAATTCGGGGTGAAAGATCTCGGCAATCAAATCTTTCATGCTTGGAATCGGCTGTTTCTTGTGATCATCTTTTCTAGACAAAAAATCAGCACAAGCGTTATCTTTACCCTTGACTTATTTGACTTTATAATCATAATCTTGAAGATTGATGGTGAAGCATTGGAGTTGGGAATTACAGTGTTTTTCGTCCTTGAGCCATTTGAGCAGTTTATGGTTGGTACACATGATGACCTTTTGACTGTAAACATAGTGGTGGTACATTCGGAATCTGTAGACAATGGCAAGGCATTCAGGCTCCATGGTACTCTATGGGGTTTCAGCATCGGTAAGAGTGCAGCTGTTGTATGTGATTACCCATTGATCTTCACCACTTTCTTGGTACAATATCGCACTGATGGTGGTTGTACTGGCATCGGTTTGAATGATGAATTAAGCTGGTAATGACAACTGGGTCATGAGCAGTGACGATGGCTCTGTCAGTGACTTTGATCTTTCTGCATATAGGTAGCTGAAGGGATTGTTTGTCAAAAGAGCATTTGACGAGGCCGGAGGACAACACGTAGCATTGGCCGCCAGTGTCAATAAGAGAGTATGCATTGACACTGCTGATCTTGATGGGTATTTGAAAAGCTGGGGTGGAGGCATATTTTCTAACAAACACTTTTGTGGATGGCATTAGGCTATCGATTTGGCAAACTGATGATCAGATATGGCACAGGTCATTCACTGTGTGCGTTGTTGCATTCCATCAGACAATTCCCAGGCTGAGGATAGGAGCTGTGGAGGCGATTTCTTTGGAAGGTATGACCATATTGGCAGTAGATCTCAGTTGGGTGTCAGCACGCCTGTCCAAATTACCTGCAAGGGCTGCGGAGGTGGATGGCAAGGTGGGTAGGGCAAGTGGAACTTCAGATGATTGGGAGCTGGCACAGGATGAATCCATAGGCGTGGTAACGTAAGGGGCAGGCGCGGCATTGTAATGGATATGTTGTTCCCACGGTGGCATGTTATAATAATTTGGGTAAATGGCGTAGGTATTCTGAACAAAATCAGTAAGGCGAGAGGGGCGATTACCTTCATTATAGTATCCGTGAGAGCTGCGCGAATAACTGTTGCCTCTTTGTGGAGGTGCTCCACGTCGGGGTCTCCACTTATGTTGTCCACAGATGTCGTTAGAATTGGTTCGGAAGTCTAGTGCTAGAGGTTGCACGGCATATGGGGGGTGGCCTTGATTGTGGGGCTGATTTCTTTGAGTGTTTTGAGGTTTGAGCCAGATGCAATCTTTGGTGTTGTGTGTACGGGATTTGTGGTCATCACACCAAAGGCCTGTTAGTTGATACTGGGCAGGGTGTGGGCGGTCTCAGCTTGCCAAACAGTCAAAGCAGTCACGATAATTATCACGTGGATGGAAATTTTGTCATTGGGGCGGGTTGCAAGCACTGTGCTGATTCTCTTCCGAGGCAATATCGGGATTGGCGTTCTTCGGGTTCACGGTCCCAGCATTTGATTAGTTGCTCTAGCAGAATTTCGTTTCCTGGTTGCGGTTGTTGAAAAGAAACAGTTTTGGCCGGCACTAGCTGCAGATCCTGAATTCCTTGGTCGGCAGAGGGTTTGTGGGCCTGGTGGCGCTCCTGGGAACAGTCCATACTGTGACAGTGGTCAAAGCGGCAAAAAGAAGGTTGAGGTGATCACGGTGGCACGGTGTCGAGCATGGCTTGGTTCACAAGGATGGGTCGCTCAGGGGTACCAATTTCCGCTTTTGTGGCATTAAGGAGGCTTTGGGCTTTGGCCACAGCATTGGCCAATTGTTGTACGTTTGTAAAAGATTTTGCTTGTTCGCCGATAGTCGGTTGATAGAAAACAGGCATTTTAGTTGAAAAGGTGTCAATTACTTGTTTGTGCCGAAAAGTTTGATCCTCATCTTGATATAATAACTGCATGTATGTCATATCTTTACTCAAGAACCTGGCGGGTTCTTCTCCGGCTTCGGGAGTGATGGATGCGAGTTTGTGGATGATGGTCAATTGATTGCAATCGGGTGCCAATTGGGACATAAGGAAATTTTTTGCATCTTTGCACCACATCATATCTTGTATCATATGGCTTAGGGTATCGTGGGTGAGGTGGCGAAGGGTGCTCATTTTCAGGTGATTTGACTCCTCATATACGAACTCGTTTTCAAGGCAAATAAAGAAGCATAGGAGGCATTTGTTGGTTGAGGCACCATGGATTACGAGCAGATGCATATTATTGACAATAGTTTTGATTTGGCTATCTCCTTCTCAGTGGAACATGCACGGAGGGTCGATGGGAGGCTATGAATGATCATAATAATCATTGAGTGGATAGTCTGAGAAGCCAAATGGTTGGGCTGCGGGCCGCGGGCGTCCTGTTGGTGGGTCGTGCGGAATATCATATTTGACCAGGGGCAGTATGTGAAAATTCTTTATTATATAGGGTATCCATGGATGGCGCTTTCGGTTTGATACGTGCTGGAGGGCAGCCATAGGCCAAAGCCGGCTTGGTTTCCCAGAAAGTGTCATTGGTGATATAGATACCATGCTGCTCCTCGCGGTGAAACCATGAGGTCACCAGCAGTGGTCTAGGTGTTGGTGGATTATTGCAGGCTACTGCAGCAGCGGTGGTTGTGGAAATGAGCTGTTGCATTTGATCGGCAAGGGCGGCAAAGGGGCGTTTGTTGTTTGAACTTGTTCCTGGATTTTGCATTGAACACGCAATTGTTGGGCTTGAAATTGGTCGGAGATGGCACCAATGATTTGGTCGATTGTTTGTACGGTGGGAACATTGTTGGTAATCCTCGCGGCAGCTGTATTAAGTTGCTTGAGGGCATTGCACACTTCTAATCGAATGTTTTGGACTTCGTTCGCGTTGGCAATGGCTAGACTGCTGCAGTGGTCATGGGCAGATGCTAGGGTGGTGGCTGGAGCGGTGGGTTGAGATTGAAAAATGATTCCATTGAATCAGCGCAGTTGATATTTGGGTCAATTTCTGGTTGCACGGCATTTATTGGCTATGGTACTTGAGATATGGCCGGCGGGCTAGCATCCTCAGCTGTGGTGGTATATGAAACTTGTCCAGGGACTGGCGGTGCAACCAGATTCAGTGGTGGTGCAATTGTAGAGCTGGGCGGCACTTGTGTTGAGGTACTCCCATTCAATGAGGCATTACTGAAAAAAGAAAAGGGTGGATTGAGGGGCGGGAGGCTCATCAAGGGCGGGGTGGGCGGTTGCATGGGATTTGAAATGGTCAACGGAATTTGCTGGTCAAAATTCAAGATACAGCGCATGGAATTTGAGGCCACATTGGGCAAGCTTGATTGCAAATTCTGGTGGATTTGATCAGCTAGTGTGTGCCTCACGGTTGGCATTTTCTTGCGCAAATTGTAGAATCTGTGTTGATAGCCTTGGGTGCAAAAGCAGCATGATCGATTTGCCAGAATTGAAAGCGGAGGTTGGATGCAGTGCAATGGCATGGAAAGGAAGCATGCTTACCAAGCGGCTCACTAGTGTTGTATTTTAAAATATAGTCGAGGCTTTGGATGAAGGCAGGCAGGAGTTGGGTCCAGTTGGGTCCTTAATGCATGTGTTTCCAACACCCTGGCTTACCCGATTACTCAATTGCTTAATGTGCTTAAACCCCGCAATAATTTTACCCAAATTAGAAAACCTTCAGTTTCCTAATCTGAATTCCCTAAGAGTTAAATCAAAAAGGAGAGCTTTCTCTGGATAATTTTTACCTACCAAAAATAATACACTTACATACAAGACCAGTGCATGGATCAGAATAAGCAAGAGTCCCACGTGCTGGAAAAATGTAGCAAAATGCAGGGGAAGACACACTAGTATACCAAAAATATTAATAACAACAATAATGAGAGAGCACTCACCACATGTGTACCGAAACTGAACTACAGTAAGACGCCCTTTGATGATGCATGTAGCTCATTCCATTTTGAGCCCGCATGCATCTGCATCATCATCTTTGAATAATCGTCAACTTTTTGAAACTCCTATGAATTGGCAGAAACACACTACAACACTATGTGTTTTTGAGTTTGAATTGTTTGAATATCCCTACTCAAAGACTGGAAGTAAGTGAACATACAGCATCATTGTTCCATGTCATCTGTTTAATTCGTATCATCCCAACAGGTCGACCACAAGCATCATATTCTTAGACATAGAAACTCTAGGTATAGTCTGTTTTTTGTGAAAAGCTTCTAAATAATGAAAGTGGAAAGCAAGTATTATTTCAGATTTCACCGATTTTCGGGTAAACAATATATCATGCAGGACTGGAGATTTGTGGGCATACTTATCAAACCTTTAACAATTTTTAGAGTGAAAAGTTTTATAGCAAGAGCACTATGTAAGTGATTTTGACGACAGTACTGATTTGTGTCACTTTTCTATTTGGAAGCATTTTATAGAAAACAGGCTATAGATCGGCTGTCCCAGTAAGTTGACCATCCTAGTAAGATGACTTTCCCACAAAGTCGACTATACTGATAATCCTAAAGTCTGTGACAGGTTTATGATCCAAATTTGAAATATCAGATTGCTTCCAGGGCCCAGGCGTAGGCTTAGGGTTGGGGTTGTGTAAAAGAGATGTGCAGGTGACCTTCTGGAACAGGGACCCTATTGAGATGATCAATTTATTGGAATAATCGACATATTAGGACAGTCAACCTACTAGCACATAATCATTCACGTTGATTTGAAGTTGATGCAGAAGGCATCCAGTCATCCTATCAATGAAAAGGAAATTGAAGATTTGAAAAAACAATTGAAACATACTCAAAGAGTCTACTAAAGCCTCTATGAAAGTCTAATGGTTGGCCATGCTGATAGTGATAGCTTCAGTGAAGAAGAATTTTAGCTGTTCTCTTAGTTTTGAAACGTATCTCAAATGTGTGTTTATTTTGCATGTGTTATGTGACTTTGAGTTAAATTTTTATAATGCAACAAAGTGCTTTGTGTTCTTAATTATGCAAATGAGAGGAATGTACTTCATCTGTCCGTGATGAAATTCTGGTGGTACATTGTCCATCTTATACTTCTACTGTAACAGGAGACAATGCCAAGATACATCAAACAGGCAAAAAATGACACACTTGTGACTTCATTTGCTGTTTACTCAAAATGCACTTTTTGCTACATAACATCTTGTTGCCCCAAGGTATTCAAATGATTAACTGAAAAGAAAAGAAAACAGCATAGAACTACTTTTGAGGCATCTGACAATGGGTCAGTTTCCTTATTTTTCAGCCTGCAATAGTCTTAGAGATTAAATGGGTACCCAGATCCGGAACTTTTTAGGATCCAGATCCGGAAGAAGCATTTTCAATTACCCAGATCCGGATCCAGAAAAATGCATTTCAACTACACAGATCCAGATCCCATAATTTTAAATGCAGTTTGGACAAAACTGATACTAATTAAGTGGAAGTGTACCATCTGACTATAAATATATTTTGACACTAAGGTAACGTTACAAGGTAAGGTAACAAACATTTATTTGATTGATTTAATAATCCCAGTCAATATTTAAAATTGATTTTAAATTTTATTTCAAGAACAAAGGTTTTTCAGCAATTTCAACTAGGGTTTTTTTGTGCTTTGAGCACAGTTTTGGAGCTCGCGCGCAAATTTTTTAGGACGTTTTGTGCACAGGGCAGAAGTCAATTTTCATATCATATGGGCTTTAAGTGCCGTTCATATGCTGTTGTTTTAGCAGATTCTTTTGTAACTTGAAATGATGATTTTTGCTATTCTAATCTATGATCTTCATCTTGGTATTTAACCAAAATCAAAATTTGAAGAATCTAAATTTTTGGTTGCTAGTTTGATTTTTGAGTCGCACTTGCCACTCAGTATGATTTCTACATTCTGTTCTGGTATGCAATTTATTAAACATTATCTGCTTCAAGCCAATTTTCTAGCTGGTTAGCTGATAAAGGTATCATCTCATTGCTCAAGTCAGTACATCATTCTAGACTTGAAAATTAAACCTTAGTCATGAAATAAGTCTTGAAGACATTCATTTACCAGCATCGTAGAGTGTAGTACTCCAAAAAATTTTCGGGCGTTTCACGCCAGAATGAAAGATAAATTAAATGCAGTTCATAGTTTTTAACTTAGACTAATCACAAAGATGTCGCCAGTGTAATTTCTAGGCAATTTAGGATTTTTTGCCTCAGTTTTTGGTTCCAGCAAAATCTGTTATTTTAAAGCTGATGTTAGAACAGTTTCCAGTCTCATAGCCTCTCGTTCAGATTTCAGCGACAGTGATGCGGCATCGCATGAATTTATGTTATAAAAATGGAGATTTTTTCTGGCAGTATAGATTATACTTGAAGGAGGATGAAGTTTTTGTTCTATTCACCATTGAAGATTTCATTATGTAGATTGCTATAGTAATTTACATTGCTGAACTTGTGTAGCTTTACACAGCAGATTTAATACATCTTCAACAGAATCGTAGCTAGCACCTTAGTGCTAGACTACAACAGGTTTCATTTTGGGCACACCAATTTTCACGTAGCAAGATTTCTAACGAACCATAAGAAATCCAAAGCTGAAATTTGGCAACAATATAGAACTCGATGCGGGCTACAATATTAGAATACTGTAGACATACTGTAGCTAAGGTTATGAGACAAACTAGAGTACTGTTTTGCCACCTTTTCATAACTAACGATTATTCTAACCGATTAGCTCGATCGTGGTATTAATATCTTCAGTAGGGTCATATCTCGGGACCACCACAAAATTTTTTCGAAATATGCAAATGCGACCCGATTTTCAGTGTAAATTAAAATCTCAAAACTCCGACCAGTAATAACTTTGCGAATATTTAGTCTTTCTAGACGATTCTTGTTCCGTTGGATGCAGCTCCTCGAGTTGTCCATGAAACTGACTGGCGGTTTGAAAATTTGCAGTGTAAACTTAATTATCATAGAAAATATGCAAATTTGACCGAATTGGGGTAGATGACAGCACAAATATCTCGAGTTGTATGAGTCGTAGAAAGCTAATTTTTTTTGTGTGATAGCTGAGTAAAATGCCCAGAGTAAACCACCTTAACATCTAGCATGTGCAGTGTAAAGAAAGTGTAAACAAAGCGAAAATGTCCATTAAAAAAATTTTTTTGGGATTTTCAAATCTTTTGTTGCACCATTGAAACGAGCTTCTTTTTCTACCCCCCAGTTTTGATATTTGTTTTTTGTAAAAATGTATAGTACGTTAGAGATCCGCATAAATGTTGTTTACAAAAAATTTTTTTCCGATTCATGGATTTTAAGAAGCGCCGTTACAAAGAGCGTATTTTGTTGTCCCTGATGCATATTTTTGTTTTTCGAAATATTTCAACGTACGCTAAAAATTTGCATAAATGATATATGCCAAAAAATGTAAAATTCGCCACATTTTGGTGGCGTTCGTACTATACTTCGAAAATACACTTTTTCAGTAAAGTTTTCAGTAATGCTTGAAAGTACGATATTTATCTGAAAATGCCAGGAAATGGCAAAAAGGAGAATATGTTTTCCCCTTTTGCTTGTTTCACTGGCTTAAAAGTTCGATATTAGGCCTCCCCATCATTTCATTTCAGCAAAATTCTAACTGAAAAAAACTTTCCATCTTCTGAGAAACATATACGCGCCCAATTTTTTAAAAGACAAAACGTTTTTAAGCCTCTGCGCATGAAATTCACTTGTTTTGTAGCAATTTTTACAATCTACATGATTACTGTATGTACAATACATACTTCGTTTTCATGATAGAACACACGTGATGCCTCTAACTGCATGTATAAAATTCATTACAGGCTTGTACAAAAAAAAGTGCTATAATTGACAAAAACTATACAGAACAATAACCATTCTCTAATACTAGGAAGTGGCAAAAGATGAATATGTTTCTCCTTGTCGCATATTTCACTGAGCATAATACTATACTTCGTTTCAGAGAGCCTGGTTGTAAACTCACCGTATTCTTGATTCACACGTATTGTTTTTTCCGAGTTTAAAACGCGGGAATTTAAATTTCTAATACGATTAATGCTAGTTCAAACTTATTCGAAACTATGCTTTAGCTAATTTTACTCAAATAATGTTCGCCAGTCTCCCAAAAATCGACGTCAACAAAAATTTTGCTGTTTACCAGCAATTAATTTTTCGCATTTGTTTCAAGTGTTGTAAATTCGTTGTCTTGCGAATCAGGAATACTTTGGGTTTACCACCTGATTTCGGAAACAAGGTATAGGCCACTGCATTGTATACAGTAATGAAAAATTCTAACAAAGAATGGCACATAAGTAATTACAAAGATTTCGGGTTTTTCATTAAACCAAAGTTTTTTCTTCTGTAAAAACCAACTTTAATAACTGATACTGAAATTATTCAAAGATTTGTCCATTTCCAGAAATGACTAAAAAACTGGGCGCGTATATGTTTCTCAGAAAATGGAAAGTTTTTTTCAGTTAGAACTTTGCTGAAATGAAGTGATGTGGAACCTAATATCGAACTTTTAAGTCAGTGAAACAAGCAAAAAAGAAAAACATATTCTCCTTTTCGCCATTTCCTGGCATTTTCAGATTTAAAGACGCATGAATTAGAAGGCCTGCATAATCACGATACCTGTATAATAGATTATTGCTACCTGGATCTGGATAGGTATTTAGTGGGCCTGATTACCTAGATCCGGATCCGTGAAACTCATTTTCAATTACCCAGATCCGGGTCAGAAACCGGGAGATTGAAAATCTGGGATCCGTTTCATCTCTAAATAATCCAGAGCTTGAAACCCAAGTTCACTTCTTTCTGCAGCCCTGACTCGTAACTCTGATTCATCTAAATCTGAATCTAAAGCTTAATCCAAAATCGCCCCAACATTTATTAGCGGGCACATTTATTATTCTGTTAGTGACAAAAAAATCGAAAAATTGTAGTCTGGGATCGGATCAACAAATGTCATGTGTATCAAAAACTGGATACTTGAAGCAAAAATATGCATCACAATGAAATAATTCGAAACATTTTAGCGTAGGTCAAAAAATGTGATCTGGATCAAAAACTGAATACGTGATGCAAAAATACTCATCTTGACGAAAAAATTCGAAAAATTTTAGTGTGGGTCCAAAAAGTTGATCCGGATCAAAAAATATGATCTGGATCGAAAACTAAATATGTGGCGTGAAAATACTTATCACGACGAAAAAATTCGAAAAAATTTGATCTAGATCAAAAAAATTTGATCCGGATCAAAAAAGTTGATCCGGATCAAAAATTTGGGTTCCCGATCAAAAATTAATACATTGGGCTCCGATCCATCGAGAGTGATCCGTGATGAAAATCCGTGTTTTAGACGTATTTGCGACAGATCCGGATTGGTGGACTGATCCGTGGAGATCCGCCGCGATCCGTGTTTTGGGCACCCAAAAACAAAATTTTAGGAGAAAAAACCCCGATCCGTCGTGATCCGGGTTTTAGGCACCCGATCCGGATCCGTCGGCGTAATCCGGGTTTTAGTCATACCCAAATCTGTAAGAAATTACAGTATATTCTCGAGTATTTTATACACTATATATTTCTGTACGACAAGTTGCACATGCTGCAAGATCGAAAAGTGAATAGCAGCAGATATAATTGAATTTATTTAAATTTTCATGGTCAGGTGTTTATTGGTGTTCTATACAAGTCTTCTGCGGAACCAGAATTTTTATATGTTTAAATTTGCATAATGACGAATAACGTTAGACACCAATGAAAAAAATAACTGAAATAAACATCTGAATAGGAGGGCCCAACAAATTGAAGGATGGACTACATAGTAAAGAAAAAAAAATCCTCCTGAGGACACTGGCAACGTTTATTTTCAACTGCTGATTCTCATCTGTGCGCTTTTCCGCAGAAACTATACACTAGAATATCTTAATCAATGTAAACTCCACAAAATTCTCAAGAGACGCTACAAAATCACTTGCGTTTTAGAATACAACACAAAGCCGATTTTACTTGAAAAAATTTACGCAATAACTTAGTAAGTCGATAAATCAGCAATAAGTCATCAGAGATCGTATACTATTGAATATTTTTTTGAGCAATCAATTTTACGAGGCGTGGACACAAAACGATAACAACTTTTCTTAAAAAGGGTCCTATATACATATATATTATATATATGTACACGGCTGACTATTATTCATACTCTTCGTTCGCCGAATTTACTAATCAACTGAGGAGCTGATGAAAAGTCCGGGCGTGTGGCAATTAAATATTAGCGCATACTGGTTTCAATACTAATTTGGCCATCGCGGCTAATAATGACGTCGAACATTGGAATCGCAAATGTTTAGTGAAAGATCGGTAAGTCGGCGGAACTTCTTGTGACGGTTGATCGTCGTAAACTTCTGCAAAAGACAGAAATAATAATTTCGACAAACATTAAAATGTTTTCATCTCGCAATTTTTATCGATAATTTAGGTCTCAAGTGAAAAGCAAAAAAAATAAAATAAAATGAAATGAAACAAAGCCCGGAACATTTCTGAGTATTTTTCATAAATAGAACTCCTTTCATCAGCAACCAGAAAAATAAATTTTCAATGGTAAAAACGCTGAGAAATCTTTTTTTGTGATGGATTATTCGAAAACTGTGAGTATATCTTGTTGACATCGTCCACGTAATTTTTTAAAACTTACCCAAAAAGGCACAGTGTATTTTAATACCGCGACTTGAGGCCCATTCATCCCATTCCTCTTCGTGACCGTGAACGTCGAAAACGACAATTTTTGATTTGGCATCGAATTTACTAGGGAACCGAGATAATTTCTTGGCCAAAGTTTCGAATAAATGTTCTAAACCGATTTTTTGCCTCGGCTCCGGTTCGTTTTTCGATACTTTTTCGTTTGAAGGAGCGATCGTTTTCGCACAGTAATGTTTTCGTCGAATTCTTCAACAAAATGTAAAATTTTAGATTCAAAACCATCACAACTCAAAAAACCATAAAAGCGAGGCAAAACGTAATATTTAAAGGCCCTGTCATACTTCACCGCGCGGTACCGCGCGGCGCCGGTTGTTCTATTCATGCTAAAAAGCGGCGCCGGTGGGCGCCGCGCGGTACCGCCTTTGAAGTATGAATAGGTTTTTTTCAGGTTTCAACTAAACCAATACACATTTTTAGAGAAGAGCAAAATCCGAAAGTAAAAAAGCGGCGCCGTACGGCGCCGCACGGTACCGTGCGGCGAAGTATGATAATCCACCGCGCGGTACCGCGCGGTGAAGTATGACAGGGCCTTAAGAGTCACTTTCTGTGTAGAATCACAGCAAGGTTCGATAACCTAAAAAACAGTTGCCGTGAATTTTGCATAAGTTGTTCAATTTTTGACGCTGATTATCGTAGTAACAATCATTTTACAGAAAAATCATTTTTCACTGAGTTATGGGCGCGTTAAGTTGCGAAAATTTGCATAAAACTGAAAAAATCTTTGACGTTGCATTTCCACGTACCGTTCTGTCAGTTCGCATTATATTTTGTTCGGGGTTTTTAATAGAGTAGATGTTGCGCTACAACTTTGTGTCACATTCAATGCAAAAACTTATCTAATAATTTTTTCACGGACAAAAGAACGCCGAAATTCTAAAATTTGCGAATTAAAATTTCAAACATTTTGGCCTACAGTAACGCAGATAGCTTCGGGTCTAACTCCAAAGCCAAAGATAAAGAAAATAAAAGCACCGTTTATTGATCTATAGTGCTTCAAAGTACATCACCTCATCGTGCATAACATTGTAATTTTGGTCGTAATGAATATTAGTACGGGCATACATGCACATAGGGTGGTCTGGATCCCAAACAGATTTTGATTGACCCCCGGCAGATTCTTCCTGACCCCCAGCACATTCGATCAACCAGCATTGATAAGGAAGATGATGAAGGAAAATGAGAAAAAATGGAAAGATGTCATGAAAATGACAATGATAACCTCTTTTCTGAACAAAGAATGTTTGGCACTTACGGAGTAACATCAAACCTGACACGATTTCTAAGAGGTTATACCTTCTCTATGATAAGTTGAGAATTGATCGTATCTAAAACTGAGATATTTTGGGTAGTTTCGTGCGTGGTATCATTGATTTTGCGTAAAATTGAAAATTCACGCGGCTACAGTACGCCAAAGTCTGAAAATTGATGATTTTATGACACTTTTCAGTGATCTTGCTAGGCAAGCGAAATTTCGGGATTGAAGAGATTTTATTTGATAATTGAATAGCCCTTTTAAACAGGAGAGGATAGGCTTTCTTATGCTCAATATTTACAGTAAATTATTCTATATTACACCTTTTAAGAGAGTTTAAAGAGTCGAAAATGAGCTGTCAAAATTGTAAAATCTTTGCTTACGAGCACTCCCGAGCACCTTCCCGTCAGATGCCGCAGGATTTTATTTTCTTGTTTTATAGCTCATATATTCTTACTGTATTGGTGAAATTTTCATCAAAATTTTTGTATCTTCTGGGGAGCTGCATAGCTTTGAAGAAGGCATACTTATGGAAATCGCTCAGAAATCACTGCATAAATTTTGACAGGTATTATTGCGTTCTTCTGTTCATTCAAAAAGTTAAAAAACAATGCTATGTCCATTAATATAACACATAAATGTGGCGCAACATCTGCTCTGTCATTCAAAGAAAAATCGAACAAAATATATTGCAAATTGACAGAAATGTACATAAAAATGCAACATCGACCATTTTTGCAGTTTTATACAAATTTTTGCAACTTTACATGCTCATAACACCGTGGGAAATGATTTTTGTGTAAAATAATTGCTATCGTTGTAATCAGCGTCGAAAACTAAACAACATATGTAAAATTCAGGACAACTTTTTCCAGGTTACCCCTCTTGATAATGGTGGGGTGATTCTCACAAACATTGGCTCTAAAATCAAGGACTAAAGTGATTTGAATGTTCACAAAAAATCTTAACCACAAAATCTAAAAATATCAATAAAATCCAAATCTAAAAAATCTAAATGAAAGTCTACATGCAAAAAATCGAAATCAAAGTTATTGCGGATTAGAGTATTTTGAATCTTTACAAATGATCTGAATTGGAATTGGAATCAAAAACTCGACCAAAGCTCAGTAACACTTTTTTGAGTCTGAGAAATGCTTCATCAAAGCCTAATGAATCCGGAATATTCTTCATGTTCGAGGGTCTCAAATTATGCTGATTACGAATTCAACTCAAAAAATTGCGAATGACGGAAAAAATAAAGAAGTTAAATGAAGAATAAACGAGTATAAAATTTGCAATTCAGTTATTGATTTAAATTTAATTTTACCTCAACCGAGCACTACAGCTGCCGCGTCCTTCGAAATAGATATCCTGACCTTCGGGGTCGACTTTATCGACAATGGACCTGATTTGACGCCACATAATGAGTACAATTTCGTCGCTCGTGCTATTATTGTCGAAACGAATTTCAATCAATTTGTTCTCCTAGAAAAAAAGTAAAATTCAAGGCTGCATGAAGTCGCACACGTGAAAGGCAAGATGAACGTCGAACGGAAAATATTTTGAACTTTCGCAATTGCAGTGCTTAACATTAAAATCGTTAACTGGGTAATGAAATCCTAATTTAGATTCTTAATTATTCATGAGTCTAAAACACCTCGACAATCGGTTGAAAACACCAGAAACTCCGTGATCATGTCCGCACACTCATCTAAACCTTACAAAATTTTTCGGCGCTCCCATTTGCGTTTTCGATTGCCGAAAATGAACTGAATAATGTTCGGCGGCCAACTGATTTTGCAAATATTTGGAAATATTGAAGTATATACGTTCCAGTTTTCGATAAGATTCCGATTTATCGATTTGTATGACCTTGTCGTCGAAACGGATATCCTGGTCATCTGACGTCGATAAGATCGCCACGCTATTGAGGCAAACGCTTTCGCGGAGTAATTCTTCCACCGGCAATTCCGACCTGGAATATAAGAACTGTAAGGATGAGATCAGAGACTGGAAAAATTGTTTTGGAGCCTAATAAAGTTTAGATTCCGAGTGTAAGTTCACAGCTACGATATACAAAAGAAACTTTAGAGTACGAAAAGCTGTGCATACGCTAAGAATCAATAACATGCTTTATCTCACAAATAAAGAAAAATTAGAGGGCGCTTATAGTTATCGAAAATCTCACGAATTCGATATATTTCTCAAAAAGGATATGTTTCAAACTGATGAAAAAGAATTACAACAGCTATATTTCGGCAAACGAATAATTCTCCGTGTTTAAATTTTGCAGAATAGGAAATCTCCCAATACCTTATAATAGAATATTCAGCGAAACGATTGCAAAATCTGGTCAGTAACAAACCGGCGGCCAACGACTGACCGGTCGTGAAATCGAAAAGTGCCTGAGGCACCAAAAGGTCCTCCCAACGAAAAACGATGATGTCGGCCGGTTGCGAATCTAATATAAAATCGTTCAAAGCTTCGTAATCAGTGACAAAAATACGTTCTTCCATAGATCGAAATGAATTCAGGAAATCGAGCAATGGGCGTCTAAACGATGACATACTGGAAATTATTTGTTTACTGTTACTTTTCTGGAACTTTGTCTGCTGAATTCCCTTATGAATCCTTTGTACAAAAAGGATAGCATCATAAATTTGTGGCTTGTTGGCGATCGTCAGATCACTTTTCTCTTGAATCACTGACTTCCTGAAATCTGAATTCCATAAATTCTCCGTTAACAGTTTAATAAAAATATACGTCACGCACAGACAAAAATTAATCAAGAAATCGTTCTTCCCGAAATGAAACAAAAAATACACAACTGTCAGTACATCTTGAGAAAATTCTAATCCAAAATTTACCTATGAGATTCAAAATCCAAAAATAATAAATCTTGGTTGATTAAGGCGATTTCGCGTTCTAAATTCAAACGTTGGTGATTGAAAGTGTTCAATTCGCACGGGCATTGGTGCACGATTTCTTTCGAAGCTTTGACGAACGAGTGGAGCAAATTTGTGAACGACATTTGGGCGGTGATACCGACGTGGACGTTTTCCAGAAAATTTTTTACGCAAATGCGTCGTAAGCGTTGCAGGTGGTGGAAAGCCTGAGAAAGTTAAAATCCGCACGAGAGATGAACAACATATTTCAATGAAAATTTGGATTTGAGACGTGAAATCAAACGATGTATATACTCCGTTCATTTTGAAATAATCGATGCAGTTGGCGGAATTTCGGCAAACGCAGCCTTAATAGAGATCACAAAGTCAATTTCGATAATCTCGAAATTATTGAAAGGAGTGGTCATCAAGAACTCTGTACCATGAAGGAAAAATTTCCTGATTAGAGTCAACGAGTCTTCCATAATTTTGGATAAAAGTTTGGCAGGGACCTCGCCGCATCGATCATTTCAAATTGAAAGTAGTATAATATATTTTTAGCTTTAAATTCTCTTCATCGAATGAAATTTACCAAAAGGATGTGAATAGAAGCTTTTTGAAATTTGATCATCAAAAACAAGCTATACTGTCATACTTGGCACAGGTCGTCAAAATTTAAAATATCGGGTGTTTGAACTACGGCCTGCGTCCAACTGGGATCGATAAATGATGTGATCCAATAATCGATGTCGAATTTTCGGGTATAGTCGAACAAAACCCGTCCCCAACTAATCCGATCGCCGACGTTCAAATTGACGGCTTTGTAAAGAGCGCCAGCAAATTGATCAACGTTATTCACATCCTGAACAACAATAAAATTTTCCAAGAAATTTTCCTGCGTGTTTTTCCTCAAATGCTTCAAAATAATGAAAGTTGAAAGCCTTTTCTGCTAAACCGTATGTCACACTGGACTCGAATCTTCTGAGTTCTAAAGCATTACGGCGCTCAGATTCTCCGGATAAAATTTCAGACTTACTGTCAATCTTATGTAACAATGGGACAATCCGTCGTCGTGCAATTGACGTTCGGCACCGGCGCCTGTCGACAAAACGAAAGCAGCTTCGGGGTTACAAATGACCGCTTCCTTGATCACCAAATTCATGCCGTCTAACATGGGCGTGACGACGATGACATCAGCCGTTTTGTACAATTGGAAAACTTCTTCTTGAGGGTGATTGGCAGAATCTAATATTATGGCTTTCGCTTGCGGGTCGCCGGTCAATTTTTGAACTAAAGCGTTTATTTCCTCGCTTAATTTGGAGGCTTCCTCCTAAAAAATACAAAATTTTATAAAATTTGAGACTGAAAAATATCCTTATTTGCATGAAATGCGAAAAAAACGTGCAAAATAATTAATATTGAACGAAGAAACAAAAAATAAGAGCAAAACAAAACATAAAAAAGTAGAAAAAACAATAACACATTTAACCAACCTGATACGCTTTGTACGAACTAACGTCCGAGCGACTACTCGATGCGATTTGATAAAAAACGTCTAAACTCGCCCGTTTGGGGTATTTTTCGAAATAGCGTTTTATGGCTCGAAAGCGTTCCAAAATTCCCTTCGAATAGTCGAAACGTTCGACGGACAAAAATAACTTTCCTCGACGATTTTGCATGATTTTGGAACGATTTTCCTCGACGATTCGTTGAATATCTGGCGCCGACATGATATTCAAGATACTGGTGGTTTTGATTCCTATTCAAGTAAATTCAAATTAGCCAACGAGATAAAAAAGACAAAAGTTGATAGGAAGCGAATCTAAGAATGGAGTTGAAGTTCAAAAAAATCGCTCGGTTGGGAAAATGGATCAAAAACTGTGTACCAAGACTATTAGATATAAAAAAACAACTTTTGAATTGTGAGGCTGAGGGAATTTTTTACCTAAAAAAGGTAAAAGTTATCGCTGACGTTATTTGATTGATATATAAACACTTGTCAGCAAAAATTTGGAAATATACTAGTTTTTATGAAATACCAGAAACCCACTACAATATTTCACTTCAAACAAAGCTCACCTATGGAGAATGTTCCGACATCGGTCAAAAAATTGTTGTACATGATGGTAAAAACGACTCGTCTCGTTTTACCGACGTATCGGGGTGTAATTTTTGCGTCGGGAAGATTTTCTTCGATCAAACGTATGAATTGTTTTGTATCTTGATTAGTTTGAAATCCGACTCTGGTGAAACCCAACAATCCGCGTAAAACGGCCATACATTGATCAGGGTAGTCGTCCAAAAATTTGCGAGTCAAACCGAACGGGATGTGTAGAAAAAAACCGCAATCCAATGTTGGATCCAACGCCCGGAACATACCACCTACGAGAAAAAGATGGTAATCGTGGATCCAGAGAAAGTCGTGCTGACGGCAGCTACGGGCTGCATGGATGGCAAAATGATGATTAACCTATAAAGGAGAAGAAACAGTGGAACACAAACAAAAACATGTAAACAAAAATAGTGAGTAAGTAAAAAATTTAAAAAAAAGTCGGTGGACCTGTAAACTGGACAAAGTGACTGGATCATGTGCTCAAATTTTCTACTATAGTAAGTTTCAATTTCTATGATTCGTTGCGAATTTTAAAACAACTGCACGTCGCAATTGAGTGTGTACAAAATCTAAGAGCAAACTTATACATCAAACAGATAATCCATTCTGCAAAAACAAGATCAATTTGATCAAAATTTGGCAAACAGAAGGAAATTTGCTGACTCCCCTCATTATAAGGTTATTTTTATTTCCTCGATTTTGGAAACGTAAAACATAAATTTATAATTAAAACAGGAACTGATTTCGAAGTACAAAACAAACAGAACAACAAATATAAAGTGAAAAACAAATGACAAAAAAATGATACAAAAATAAAAAATGAAGAATACAGTAAAATTACATCAAAACGATTCATCAAGTGAGGATTTCGATTCCCAACTTCATCTATATTTTTTAGAATCGTTGAGGTTAGATGAAGACGATTCAAAAATCGTGATTTTCACAGCTTTCGTGCTATTCCTACTGATCTTACTTTTATATAATGGCACCAATCTTCTGCCAGTCGATTTTTACCCGCTTCGCCAGTATATTCTTTGATTATGTACTGCGGCAGATTATGGAAGGCGGGCCAAAATAAACCGTTGGAAATACCGTTGTAGAAAGCCTTGTGTTCTTCTTTCATGATTATCAATGGATTGACGACGAAATTTTGTTCGGCGAAGCGATCTAATTTCGTTTGTAAGGATAGGAAATCTTGCTCAGCTTTTTCGTACAGAAATGTTTCTTTGAAATCGTGCGGCTTCAGGCCGACGCTTTGTTGGAACGAAGCTTTGTCTGGAGTCAATCTAAAAATTGAATTTCAACACAGTAGAAATATGCAATTTAATTTGGTCCCTACTTAAATAATTTAAATATGCTAGTAGCTGGGATTCGGAAAAACTGTTTGAAGTTTCCTTTGACTCAATATGAGCTGAACAGAAGTGAAAAAAATAACATAAATCTCAATTTCCCTCTTATGAAACCGATACCTTTCTCATTCAAAATATATTACGTGGTTCTTGTTGTCTTCAGTATTCCAAAAATATATCATTCCTGGAGCTAAAATCTCAGTCACCGCTTGCAATATCGTTATTTAAACTCGAGCTCGGGTTTAACTCGAGAATTTAAACCCCAACGTCAGGTTTGGCAGTTGCAATAAATCAAGACAAACTCGAGCAGGTTTAACCTCGAGCTCGAGTAGAACCTGAGCTCGACACTTTCAGTTTCAATAGAAAATGGCCTATTTTAAAACAGGAGGTCAGTTTTAACACACTGGAAATAATAAACCTGGAGCGGGGAGTAGGTTTAAGTCCCAGCTCATGTATGCTTTCTATACGTGCTCGCAACTGATTCTCCATTATTTATTTGTGAAATAGTTGTCTATAGTAGGATTTCTTGTGAAGCGTCAAAACCATAACTTATAGTCGAATCGCGTCCCTTGTATGACAAAAGGAAGAGCTCGGACTTAAATCTGGGGTTTAACTAAATTGAGCTCGAGATTTTTATCACAACCGACAAAAGTTGAGAGATGTCGAGTTAAGCTAAACCAGAGGTTTATAGGTGAAAACCGAGCTCGATTTAAACCTCAGATTTAAATATTGCAACCGGTTCAATGAAATAATGATGAATGAGAATGAAAACGATTCTATGTCCATATAGCAGTGATGATCACTGATTTTAGGATTTTAGATAGAGTTGTACTGATTTGTAAGCTTATCATTATTTCACTGAGAAACCTAGTTTTTTTCTGGAAAAACGGCTAATAAAAAATACCTCTTCAGCATACATCCTCATAACAAAAAATTTACTTCCGTTATTTTGTCCGAAACATACAAAATAGTATCTGATTCACAAAGAATTTTGCTAGAACTTTCCGGCAAATGAGAAAGATGGTTCGGTATCTTTTTTACCTGACCATGGACGGATTACGTCGAAATTTCGTCCTGACGTGCACATTTTGTTTCAATAATTTGGGTACTAAGTGGTCGGGCACTTTATCGAAGTCAAGTATATTCGAATCGAAATACGACACCCAAACGTCCGTCCTTTCCAGGCATGGTTTTATGCCGGCTACCAATCCTCCGGCGGCCACTTCGCACTCGAATTTGTTTTTCGTATACAAAGGTCGGCGTTTTAGTTTGACAGGTGGCGCATTCGAAACGATTATTTTTCTGGGCGGCAAATGCAAGCAACTAAGGTAGTGAGGGGTCATGTGAAGGCGGGTACTTTTGGTAGTTTCGTCATAGACTTTCATGGAATTGGAATGAATGTAGCAATATAATTCTTGGAAAGTTTTTTCGTGCTGACGCATGTAAAAACCGCCCAGGAAAGGAACGATTTTGAAAAATTCGGCTGTAACGTTGACGCCTGTGCATATGTACTGAGTGGTCAAAAATAAGAGTAGCAAGTCGACGTAGTCTGTTCCGTGGACGTTATCACTATCGATTAGGGCTGGTAAAGCTTGGGCTAAAAATGAAACTTCAGTGAGTCATTGAAAAATTAAAGAATAATAAGAAACAAACAAAATTGGAAAAGAAAAGAGCGGAGAAAAACAAATTCTAATGAAGACTAAAATGGCAAACATATGGTATAAAATGAAAATATAGAAGGTAAAGAAAACCGAAAAGGCAAGGTACCTAACGCTGAACGGAGATAGAAGCTATGAACATCAAGATGAAAAAAGATAAACATGTAAAATTCATCATAGGAACTAAGATAAAATCAAAAAGAAGAAAAAAAGTTGAAAAACGGCGGGACTACAAAAAATAATAACCAAGTAAAAATCCAAAAACGAAGACGCAAAAAAAACAAATGGAATAAAAAACTGCGCAACAATAAACATAAAAAATGTTTTAGCTTCAGTTTCACCTAAAAATGGCACTAAATCGCTGCCTAAAGCCGCAGCCAAGGCCCTGAAATGCCGATTGGGCGTTTTGGTCGTATTCAGACAGATTTCTAGCAATCTCAATAGACAATCAAAAGCTCGACGACTTTCTTTCTCGTTTTTTCGCCACAATTCACCGAAGAAAGCGCCCCACGTTGTAACGTCGTCAGGCAAAACGCGTTGTTGTGACAAACTTTCGACCATCGAATGTTGGAAGCGCATCAATTTGAGCCAAAATTCGCGCGTCAGAACTTCGAGAAACGTGGAGGGCGAGTAGAAAGGCTCGTGGGTTATGGTTAATGCGGAACTCAATTTTCGGGCCGTCTGACAATAAGTTGAATGGAAGAAAGATTAGAATGGATGAATCAATGCTGGCGTCAGAGAGGTAAGCAAAAAGTGATTGAGTTACACTAGAAATCTATAGTAACTACTAGGAAAGAAGTAAGGTCACGCAGGCATGCACATGCTTGTAAATGGAAAGTGACAAAGATAAGTACCACCCTAAAAATTGTTTACACCAAGCTTTTACTGGAAGATCCTTTACTCGAAAAATTGTGAAGCGCGTTCAAATTTTCAATCGTATGCGGCATATAGCTTAGCAGAAAATGACAAAAATATGAAACAGTACTTGCTTTCCACTCTTTAATTTACAATCATTTCAAGAAAAATAAACTAAACGTGGCAGGGTTATAACCCGCTCACCTAAGACCCTGGACAACATCTATCTAAAATGCTTGTGGAGTTTTCCTTTTATTTTTTTGCTCACTCATCCTCACCCCCCTCCCGATGAAAAGTCCCAGGACCTTTCCAAGTGGAAAACTCTTGCCGTGCATGTATGAGATCATGATACCAAAAGTTACCTCCGTATCATGGGCCAAATTTTCATCTGCGTTCCAAATTACAGGCTGATCGAAATGGTGTATAGAGGAATGCCAAATTTTTTGGTTTTCACACATTGTTTTTCAAACATTTTAAGAAGAAAATCAACAAATTGTGGGGAAATATAATTAAGGCCTGGGGCCGGTTTCATTAAAGCGGCTTAAGCTCCAGCTGAGTTGCAGTTTAAGTTGTAGCTTAACTCTGTATGTTATAACATTGCCGTTAAGGTGCAGCTCAGCTGCAGCTTAACTTTCTCGATATGTTATGTGAGCATGAGTTAAGCTGCAGCTCAGCTGCAGCTTAACGTTCTCGATATGTTTTGTGTGCATGAGTTGAGTTACAGCTCAGCTGCAGCTTAACGGCAATGGTATAACATATAGAGTTAAGCTACAGCTCAGCTGGTAATCTTCCATGGTCTCTTTGAGTCTCTTTGATGAAACCGGTCCCTGGGTCCGGTTTCTGGCCCCTGGGTCCTGCTTCAGGCCCCTGGGTCCGGTTTCAGCGTAATTTAATTACCAGCTTAATTTTCTCGATATGTTTGTGTGTGAGCTGGAGCTTAAGTCTCTTTGATTAAATCGGTCCATGAGCCTGCATGAACAAGACTGTCAAGATATGTCTCAGTAGAGTTTCAGACGGCTTACAAGTTTGGAAGATCTGTAACTCCGATCGGAGGAAATCTCACAAGTTTATATGCACAAAAAATTTTCCTGAAACGTAACTTAATATTCCCTAATATTAATTACAATTCACTTTGTTCAGAATTTTCTTTGCTTGTAACGCGTTCCACAACAGGTGCCCATAATATTACTCGAATACCGCTGATCATTAACTTTTGGGTAATTAAGCTAAAATTGGCATTATAAATGACACAGTTCAAAGCTACTGTAGTATCAATGAACACTGATTATATTCTAAACATCAACTAGACAGCCTGAAAGATGCAACCTGAGCATTCTGGTTTGGGTAGCATGAAAAAAGTTTTTTAACCAGACCATTTTTCAGCGATCCTCATTACATATTTGTTTTTTCATAATTTGACAAAATGTTCTAGTATATTATTATCGTCACGTCATTAGCTTTTGTAATGAAAAAATGTATCATAAATGTACAGAGGTTCACGTAGTTTAGTACGAGATCAGATTTCAGTTATATAAAATATTTTGAAGCTTTCTAGAGCTGATTCTATAACAACAAATTAGAAACTTTGTTACAATAGAATTTAAATTCAGGATTTCAAGCTACAGTAAATTTGATCCCAAAATTTACCGTCAAGTTTTTGTAATTGTCTGCGATAATCGAGTACACAGATGACTACAGTAAACTTTGGACTTTAAATTTAAAAAGCTTGCAAATGACTTGTTACAGAGCCTTTTCTTACCTGGACATAATTTTTCTGCTGCAATTCTGCATTATTTTGAATATTCGGAACAGATAAGCGTCTTTTGGCCTTCGATTTTTCGTCCAATTTTGTCGCCACATTCTGAATTCGAAAGTCCGGTATCTTGCTGGACAAAGTTGTGCCGACCATATTTGGCTGTAGTTTTTCTTCTTTTTCTTGTTGGCGATTGATTTTTTCAATTCGATTTTCATGAACTTCCTTAAGGCGATCGTTAATAGACGATTCTTGAATTATTGTTCTCGGATTAAGAAATGTAAAGTTTTTCGGTACTGTCGACTTAGAAAAATTTAAATCTGAAGATGGAGAACTCCTTTCCGACGAGAATGATCGACTTATTCCTGGAATGAAAGGTATACTTTGGAATTCTGATTTTGTGGTCGAAAAGGTAAGCCAAACTCCGCCCATCGTCTTAATTGATAAGAAAAATGTATCAAAATTTGTTTATTTTGGAACTTTAGCATCAAAGGCCGGGAAATGCGATAAAGTTCGGCGTACAATGGCCCCGACTTCGTTGAGTGTCAACAGTCGGCGGAGAGACTTTTTGTAGATAAATATTCAGACCAAAGATGGAACAAAACAAGTCATAATGGAAACAAACCGGATACGGATAGAAAAATGCGGTTGACGACACGCTTTTCCGTGATAAACGTTCGCTATTTGAGGAAAACCGGCGCTTCGATGTCGCCATCAAAAGCAAGTCAAAGTTCATTAAATCCAATTGAGAAGAAAAAAGCATTTCTCGGAATATTTTCTGCCTTTGCCTAAGCTTTTCTATAAATTTATAACAACAGAATTTGATAAAACATGCCGATGAGGACGTTAGTGTTAAAATTTGAAATAACTCCATAGTCCATTTTCTTTTAAATAGCAATTTGTACTGACAAAAAAAGGTAGCTTCAATTAGACGCACAATTTTGACAGATATAACAACTTCATACTATAGAAGGAATATGAATTTCTTCATTACAATGGGGAAGAAACCGTATGTTTGCTTATACGTTTGCGATTTGCCCACGTGAATTTGACCAGGTTATTGTGAAAAGTTATCAGTCGCTCTGTTTGTCGTTGATCAAGTAAAAGTTTTTCTCGTTGATTACAGTAATAAGGTTACTATTTTTTCTGAATTGAACTCGTGTTCATCGGTTCGCTGCGTCTGACATTTCTAAATAAGCAGACTATAATTTTCACATCAAATTTTCGAAAATACGTGTTCTGATGTGGCTTACTTGGGGAGGGATCGTGATTTTCCCAGAAAAACAAATTGGCTCCAAAAATTGCCAAAATGTCCAAAAAATTCAAATGTCTCAAATTCCATAAATGACCCTTTATGATGAGAGGCAACGAAAACTTGAGAATTCTCCACTTTTTTGGAAACAATTGACCATTTTTTAGTTCAGAAATAGCTTTTTTTGGATGGGGGTGTGATTGGTCATTTTACACAAAAAAAATTATCCCGATTGTAGACAAGCGTATTTCCGTAATTTTACCTTTAGGGTACCTAGCACTTTTCAAGGCCATTTTTTCAAATAAAAGAAAGTAAAAAACAAAAAGTATGGCAATAAAAGCGTTCGCATTACGTTGAAAATTATTGAAAACCTTCTAAAGCTAATTTTAAAAGAATGAATGGAACAAAAGATGATTTTTTCGAAGGTTATCTGGACGAATTTATGCGGAGGGAACAGTACGGGCCTACTTTAGATTTGGCTTATGAAAATTTGCTGAAACTAATAAACAAAAAACAACCATGTTGATGTGAATTCTGGGGATTAAAAGTTAGATTTTTTCGTAAGTCCTGTGAACTACGACCTTACCGGCTATTTTAATGTTTTTTCCTGGTTCTCTTATTTATATACTCTTTCATTTTCTCATTAATTTCCCCTTGTTCCCTTCTCTTATATCAAATTATGTTTACTCTTTCGGTTTTATTTTCCTTTTTTATGCTTTATTCTCTTCATTTTTCTCCTTACCTTTTGTACCCAAAGGAAAGAGTATGCTAAAAATAGAATCAGACTGGCTGATATTTAACCACGCCCCCTTTACTAACCGCCTATATACTTAACCGTTTCTGTAGAGAGTACGGGTCCCCGATTCTATAGTTATGCCGTAAACCCTTCTACTGAAAATCTGGATACACCTGGCTGGCCTCTGGGAAAACTCAATTGGCTTCCCCTGGACTTTTTCAAAATCTAAGAACACATTAAAAAACAGTTTTTTTCGACAAGAATTAGTAAAAATTGAAAATTTTTTGGAAATTCTATTTTTTGCTTTTCAACTCTCCCTCTCAAAGCTTCCAACCATACATGTGCAGCTCTGAAATTTTGGGGACAGGTGGTTACAGAAGGGGTGGATCCTGGTTTTTTGAGACAAAAATCCAAAAAAGTTTATTGAAAATTTTTTTCATACAGGAAAAGACTTCCAATTTCAAACTCTGCATCCCCCATATCACCACCCGCACATGTACGCTTTCAACTGCACTGAGCTTTAACAGATGAAGAAAAAATCTGAAATTCAAAAATGAGATTGACTTGAAACATTGCCTTACAAATATGGCATTTTCACTCAACAGGCGCTACATGTATACTTTTTATTCAATGTGACGTACAATTCAGTGCAGAAGTTGATCAAGAAGAACTAAAAGATTTCGTGGCATAGAGCAGAGCAAGTTTGCCCATCACATTAACAGAGATAGAGATGACTAATTAGTGAATAGTGTTTCATATGAGGGTGCCTGATACAATTTTGTTTCATGTAAAATCAAACATGAATCCGTTAAAAGACATAAGTTTGGCGATGATAATTATATAAAAGTAGCATGTGCATTGCAGAATCAAAAACTTTTTGAAGGCATTTTTGTATGCTTTATTCTGTTGCCCTGTTCGCAGGTTTTCAATCACAGACATACAACTCGAAAAAACACAACGACTATAATATGCCAGTCACTCACTATTTTTCAGCTAGTTAGAGGCATATATTCGGATCAGTCCAGACTTAAAATTCTATATTGCTATTGGTTTAGCTTTTCTCCACATTTTAATGAAGTCAACCATTAGCTTGCATATAAATTTCATCCAGAAAAATTTTTCTGTGGTTGATACAATGTTATGGGAGGACAAAATGCACGGAGCTGCAGAATATGCTTTTCCACGGACATAAAAAATTTTTTAATGAGAAAGAATAAAAATCCAATATTACAAAAGTGGATTTTTTAAACTTTAACTCAACTTCTCAAAAATATAGTTCAATCCTTTTTTTAGCTTGGCAACTATTCAGCAAGTATATTCTTCTTTTGCTCCCCCATCGAGGCATTTTCTAATGAGCTAGTTATAACTGATCCATGCTTCTTAATCCGTCAAACAAATTTAAAAATCTAGAAAAATTTTGAGCAGCGTCTGTGACCACAGTCTGTTTTTCTCGAAATGCTTTTAAAAAATAAAACTGTTACAGCTAAACTACATGATATACCAGGACTAAAAATTCGTGAACATATTGTGCACAACTTACCTTTTTAACAATTTAAAAAAAATTCTGCAGTTGAAGTTTGTGGTTTTGACGACAGTACTAATTTTCGTCGTTTTTCCAATTTACAAGCATTTCATGAAAAATAGACTGTATTTCTATGGTAGAATGATATTAACATAAATCGAGTTTAAATCCCCGACATTATACTTATCGCAGTTTTCACCGTTTGGAGAGATGATCAACGTGAGCGAGTTCACTAATCGATTAATGAATCATTTTAAGCTAAAACCACGGTAAGCATAATTCTGATTTTTTTCCGCAAAAACTCACAATCATAAAAGGATTATATGGGGTTGATTGAAGGGAAAAGTGAAATGGGTAAGGAAGCGGTAAAAACTACGGACGGTCGATGATGTCGAAACAACATGATACTGATGGCGCGGCTGAAATCATGATTGGGTCTGGACAAGTGATGGTGGCTTTCATCGTGGAACAGGTTGAACATGTGTCAGAAAGCCTTCGTGATCCGTTGTATAACAGAAAATTACAAAATAACAACACTGAGATCAGGGTTAAATGAAACTAAATGAGTAAAGTTAAGTTATGCGTTAACCAAATAAGGATATAATTTAGGTATGTCTCCATTGACTTCACGGCTGCAGCTCTACTGAATACATACCTATTTCAATTTTCTTATCCGGTAAATTGATGCGTTCGATTTTCTCACAGTTTTTTTCATCGTTTTCGATTATCGTTTCATCATCGTCATCATCTTTCTCTTCGAGACTATCGCCGTAAAGGATGTCGTATTCTTCTTCACTATCGTCGCTATAAACATCGTACTCTTCGTAGTAATTCGCCATATTAATTAATGTATTCAAAATTCGAATGTTAGTGGATTTTTATAATTACGGAGGGATATAGTCTGTTTTCTATAATGCTTGTAAAGTGAAAGATGAAAAAAATTTGTAATATGCCATAAAAATCGTTACACAAGCCATTCACGGTCTGGTACAGTTCGGCGTGGCCATTTCAACCTTAGTCACTTCGGCGCCAACTCCTTCGGCGCCAGACATTATACAATTTCATATGCAAAAACAAAATAAAAAATCGGCTGCATTTCCTTAGTCATTTTTTGAGGTTGTTGTTGTTGTGTAAAAGTGTTTATAAAGAAAGAATAAAATGCACTACTAACAACAAAAAAGAAAAAAACAGAGCCAGAAAAAAATTGCAAATATAAAGAATGATTGCAGAAAAGAAAAAAGGCGTTTTTTACTGAGTATTTCGAAAGTGATGATACAGAAGAAAGCATATGCATAAAGCGCAACAAATGAAAAATAGTTCATTATATAGTCTGTTTTTTTGAAATGCTTTCCAATAATGAGAATGGAAAACAAGTACTATTTCGGACTTTTGAAAAACCTGTCTTTAGCTATTTTTTGAATAAAAAATTTCGTAGTCAAATGTTTGTGTAAACTATTTCAACCACAGTGATAATTTTTGTCAATTTTCGCTTTACAAGCTTTTTATAAGAAGCAGACTACAGGTAAAGCAGTTTTATTTCCATATAGAAAGAGTATCAGGCAAAACAAATTATAACAATGGATTCATTTCAAACTTTTTGCTGTCGTTTTCCGACTGAAAAATATACACAGAAAAATATAAGATAGAGAAGGAATGAGATGACAGAAGAAAGAAAGTAAATAAAACGGAAGAAAAACTTAAGCAAAAGAAGAGAAGTTTTGCGCCGAAACGTCGAAATGGCTGGCGCAGAAACGGCCCGGCACCGAACTGGCTAGTGCCGAAACGTCCCTTTCCGAGCCATTCACCGTATAACTTTTTTTCGGAAAAGGATGTTTCGGTGCTATAATGTTTTTCTTTTGTTTGATTTTTTCTTCCGTTTTTTGCCTTCTTTTTTTCGCCTTATTCCTTTCTTATATTATATTCTTCTTTGTATTTCTTGTTTCTCTGGCATCTGTGTCTTGCTCATGTTTTTGTTTATATTTTTATGTTTTTCCTTTATTACCTTTTTCGCTAATGTCTTAGTATGAATTGATGATTGCGTCCTTATTCCCCCAACATCCCTTTTCTCTGAATGCCCCGATCCCCCGAATACTGAATAAAATAACATTCTCCATTCCCCGAATGATGAATAAAATTTTATTGTCCAATTCACGAAGACGATTTACTATGTAACCTTTTTGGGAGTCTGTATTCTAAATTTCGGTGGCAAATCTAGCAAATCGAACTGACCGCATCAATTGGGGCACCAAGTTTAGTATGCACACCTTCCGGATTCTTAATAACACGGTCATTTTTGACTATTGTCCTCAGACGTTCGCGTCCCAATTTATCAAAATATCGACATTCATAATAATCTGCAATTGTTCCATCTGCCGATTTAGTAGACTTATCTTTCTGGAAAAATAAGCCAGATCGCCACACTTTCAAATTTCAGTAATAGCGATTTCCGATGCTTCGTAAGAATAGATGTTGCTTGACCGTAATCTTCCATCGAGTAAAAAAGTTAACAACAAGATCTTAGTGATTCATTCTTGACAATAATTCAATTATACAAAGTTCAACGACATTTTAATACACTAATTTCTATTACGGTGCGATTTTTGTGTGAAGTTTCGTGAAAAATAATTTTTTGAACCGTGGGGACTTATAATTCATGCTTCTGAGAAAAATTAGCAATTTACAAAATGCGATCTTAAAAAATCCCTGGAAAAAGGGAAAATCAATGTTTGATTTAAGGCGTTTTTGGGAAACGGGAATTAGGGGGAAACAGCAATGTCGGGGAATCGAGACATTCGGAGAAAAGGGACGTTCGGGGAATGGGGATACACATGAATTGAGCGCATTGCCATTTGCAAGTTTGCCACTGTTTCTGGCTGAAATGAACCAGATTCCTTTATTCTATTCTGGTGTATCCCATGTCTCGTTTCCCCGAAGAATGCTTTAAATCTAACATTGATTTTCCCTATTCCCCGAAAGTCCCTATTCGTCGAAATTGTCAAATCCCGTTTCCCGAAAATAGACGAAGGCTATTTTTAGATTGCATTTTGTAAATTGCTAATTTTTTTCTCGAAACATTGTAAATTATAAGTTCGCCGGTTCAAAAAAAAATTTGCCACGAAACTTCGCCCAAAATCCGCACCGTAATAAAAATTTGTGTAAATGTTGAAATTTGAATTACTGTCAAAAGTTAAATTACCATAGTCTGTTTTTCTTGAAATACTTCTAAATAATGAAAGTGGAAAGTAGTATTTCAGATTTTCACGCTTTGCTGATAAACAATGTACGATATTGGCCTAGAAATTTGTGAGCATAATGACCTAACCCTTAGGGATTTTTCGAGCAAAAAAATTTACAGTAAGAGTTCTATGTAAACGATTTTGATGACAGAGACTATAGATGGACGACCATTGTCAAGGGAAATTTATTCTCTTGAAGCATTGGAAATCGCAATTACTGAAATGTGAAAGCGTGGCGAATCCCACTTTTTTATTTTAATGTAATTTTCTTATTGCAGTGAACATGGAATCATTGATTTTGTTTACACTTTTCTTTTACTTATTTAATGAAATCATTTTTCCACTGAAAATCCGAACCGACTTTCATTATTTAGAAGCATTTCAAGAAAAACAGATTATATATGCCTTATATAGGATCCGGATCCGATCTGGATCTGGTCGGAACTGCTGTTAAGAAATTTTATTCATTATTCGGGGAATCGGAACCTTCGGGGAATAGGGACTTCTGGAAAATCGGGATATTCGTGGAAAAGGGACGCTCGGGGAATAAGGACACAATCTTTTATTCTAGTTGAACAAAATAAAACAATGCCGTTCAAAAAGATCCAAAAAAAGGAAAAATTTCCATAATTTGTCAGTAATCAGAAAAAATATTGTGCAGTGAAGTATTACGAAAATGGGGGCTCTAAAATTAGATTACAGTAAACAACCTGTGAGCGTTTGTAAAGAAGTGCAGCAAAAATGTCGAGCAACTCTTGAAAGTTACGAGTGTCCATTGAAAAGCACAATTTAGGAGTTAGTTTTTCAACTCTCTTTCTTCTTTCTGCTTCTTTTTTCCTTCTCTTTCAAGTAGTATATTTATTCTGTCGTTCATACTCTTTTACACGACTATTATAATTACAAATAATGCTGTTTTTTATTATTTTGTTTTTGCATATGGAATTTTATGTCAGGCGTCAAAGTGGCTGGCGCCAAACTAACTGGCGCCGAAACGGAAACGGCAGCACCCAAGTGTTGTAATGGCATTTTCCAGTTTTCCACAACTGTTTTAATGTGATTTTAAACTTTCCTTATCTTTACAACCAAAGATGAGCATGTCCTCACCACGCCATCTTAATTCAAACTGGATGACGTAATTCCTGTAGTCATTGCATCGTGTGCCCAAAATTGGTCAGTGATTTATTATTCATTTTGTATTTTCTTTGCTAAGTACTTGCCGCAATTTATTCAATATTTTAAATTGGGAAATCGGAGATTTCTCAATTTAGAGTACTTCAATTATCATTTGTTTTTCGAGCGGTTTTCCCGATTTTTTTCCTGAAGAGGCGTACGTGTCCCGGCTCAACGCGAAGTAAGTCTTAATATTAAGGTCTGAACCTCTTGGACAAAACTCCTGCCTAAAACATTTTTGGTTTCGAAATCAAATCTCATTTCTTGGTGGTTCACCAGATCCAGAGTCCCCCCCCAAAAAAAAGATGAAAGAAAATATTCAAAAATATAACACTGGTGATCCGTTCAGGTTTATTAAGTACTTATCTTTACTGCGTTGAGGCCTAGTTTCCTAAATTTTAACTGAATTCTGAAGGCTAGACCTCCTAGGACTTCTGCCTTAGGATACTTTCCGGGTTTTTTATAAAATGCTAACAAATTCTCAAAAAATTCCTTGTACCCCACCTGCTAATAGGGCTTCGCTAGTCGTACCACCAGCAAATAGCACTTTGCAATTTGCATCTGGGTCTTCAACTACTTCTGTTTCTGTGCAACCAGTGCAAGATGCACAGATAGTGGCACCATTGGTCCTCACTTTACCACCAGTGGGACCTGGGCCCGGTTGCACAACTGTTACCTTTGACGAAGGTTCGACCTTCGCGGGTAGGTTCGACCTTCGCTGCAACCTTCTGGTTGCACAATAAAACTTGAAACGAAGGTACGACCTCCATCGTAGGTTCGACCTTCATTTACTGTGTAACGCGAAGGCTCGAGCTAGAGCTGCCCTTCGTGCGAAGGTCCACTGTTTTTCTCCTCGAGGCCTTTTCTCCAAATTGGGGAAGGGGTCAAAATTTTTTTCCCCATTTTCCCAAAGTCGTTTTTTCGCTTAAAAATGCTCACAGATGCTTTATGTAAGTGTTTTTGAGCTTTTTCAAGCCTTCCGATGTTTTTAGAGCTGTCAATTCATTAACATTGAGGGAAAATTGAAATATTCGACTTTAAAGCCTAATCTACAAGCATTGTGGAACAAATTTTCTAGCAGACTATCCAAGAGCATAATTGACCTTGAATTACATGAGAAATCGATGGTCAAGTCCCCTATGATGACGAGCGAAAGTTCAAATAAGATGTTCATTTTCCGGCACGAAACACCATTTTTTCCTTGAATAGGGTCTTCTGAGGAAAAAAATTTCGAAATGAAACAAAAAAAAATTTTGGGTATGATTCTCATTGCGGAAAAAAATATTGGGGAATTCAAAACCGAAAAGATGCGTTTTGGTGGACTTTAAAATGTCAAAATCTCACAATTTTCCGGCGCTTCGCACCGCTCAGGGGTATAATAATCGCTATTTTCTATCAAACCCGGCTGTTAGCATATCTACTTCCACTTACTAATTAATTCTCAACAGCTTCTATCAATCAAGTTAGCTCATCTCAATTTCTAATCGTTAACACTCAGTATTTCGCTGACGAAAACAATTTTTCATCAATTCTCTCAATTTTTTCTCTTGATGCTTGGAATTTTTCCAACATTTTCAACATGAACTTTTGGGTTTATTGAAAATAAAAATTGAAGACATCATTCTAGAGTGTGATTTTAGAACTTCTGTTCACAAATATCCATCGGAGAGATTTATTTTCCAGCATTTTGGAATATAAGAACTCGAAAATTTTTCCGGCGCTTCGCATCGGAATAAGGACCAAATAAACACTTCATCAGTCTGATTTTAATTTATTTTCCAACATTGTGAATGTTCATTTTCCAGCGTTTTAGAAACTGAAAATTCAAAAATTTTCGGACCAAGAACTAAATAAAATTAATTGATTCTAATCAGAACCACAGAAATGTTAATAGCGGATAAATTCCTGAGAACTCTATTGTTAACATGCTTCACTCGCTCCTGTAGAACACCGATATATTTTTCATGAGCTCATTTTGACTAATATAACCAGAATTTAATCAATTTTCTCCTCATTTTTGCAGGTTTCTGACTGCAAATACAACAAAATGCTTATGTATGCTCTTAAAATGCATAAAAAAACATCCATAGTCACGTTTTAAACGTTTTTAAAAATGAGGAAAATGAGGGAAAAAATTTTGGGTCTGGTTCTCATGTGGAAAAAATCTTTGAGGAAAAAAACGGTGGTCAGGGGTTATAATAATCACTATTTTCAATCAGGCGTGGGCGCGGCTACTAGCATATCTACTTCCACTTACTAATTAATTCTCAACAGACAAACAAGTTAGCTCGTCTCATTTTCTAATGATTAGCAGTCAGTAAGTATTTCCCCAAAAAAAAACAATTTTTCATCAATTCTCTCAATTTTTTCTCACGATGATTGAAAATGGAAATTGGAGACATCATTCTAGAGTGTGATTTTAGAACTTCTGTTCACAAATATTCATTGGAGAGATATATTCTCCAGCGTTTTGGAATATAAAAACTCGAAAATTTTTCCAGCGCTTTGCATCAGAATGATGAACAAATTACACTTCAGCAATCTGATTTTAATTTATTTCCCAACATTGTGAATGTTCATTTCCCAGCATTTTAGAAACTGAAAATTCAAAAAAATTTTGTGCCGCTCTGTGCTGAATTGGACTAAGAATTATAAATAAAATTGGATAATCCTAATTGAAACCACATAAATATTAAAATAGCGGATAAATTCATGGCAACTCAGTCATTAAAATGCTTTCTATCTTCTTGTAGAACGCCAACATATTCTTCATCAGCTCATTTTGACTAACATCGCTAGAATTTTCTCAATTTTTTCCTCATTTTTGTAGATTTCTGACTCCAAAAATATCAAAATGCCTGGGTATGCTTCTAAAATGCATAAAAAAGCACCCATAGTCACACAATAAATTTTTTTAAAAATGTGGAAAATTTTTGGAAAATGAGGAAAAAAATTTTGGGTCCGTTTCTCCAGTGGAAAAAATATTTGAGGAAAAAAACAGTGGCACTAGTTATTGATATTCTGCAATGCTGGATGGAAAATAAATTTTCCGAACATTTATTTCAAGAATTAGATTCAAATTTTGTGTTCAAAAGTCGTAATTTCTAGAATTTTACTTGAAAAATTTTAAAACCTGTTATTTATTTGTAAACTCTCATGAACTTGGTCGCAAATAGGTGAGTAAGAAGAGTATAAATTTCTGAAAGATACTTCCAGGAAGCTTTTGAATTGATTTTACATTAGCAAAGAAATAATCCCATCAAAAAGCATGGAGGCTTGATGATCTTTCTCAAAAGGAAAAATGTGAATCTTCATTAAATATCATGATAAAATATTGAAGATTACCAATTAAAACATCAGATAATGTGTTTAAGATGATGAAAACAATTATAGATTTAGTTATAAATGAAGGTTGACATGATAAAAGCCGCGCCTGAGCTAGGGAATACATAGTAATGATAATTAAAAACCTTAAATGCACAAAAACGCATCTTTTTTGTATCTGATCCGAAAAATTTTTCTCCTCAAATGGGGAAAGAGCCCAAAATTTTTTTTATTTTTCCAAACTTTTTTCCTCAAAGAAGCACAATTTGGGGGGAAGAACAATGTGAAGGTCACAGCTTTTGGGCAATATTTAACTGTTAATTTATTGCAAAAATGGCTTATTCTCGCCTGTGATTTTTTCCCCTTCATAACATTAAATTAATGTTGCACTGGTGTTTTCCCTCAATTATGTGTTTAGTTTCTTATGTATTCTTTTCGATTTATATTGTAGAAACTTAGTATTTTTTTAAGTTTCTCAGCATTTTGATGTTTATCACTAATTCTCTACCTTAATTTCATTTTTCATTTTGTTATTACTTTTTTAGTGACCTTTGGTGATTTCCCTCCTCCATACTTTTCCAATTTTCTGACAAAAAAAACGAAAAATTTTAAAAAACTTCTAACTTAAACTATTAGTGACAGACATGCACAACAGCAATAATTTTCCAGGGGGGGTCGGCAGGCAGTCTTTTTATCAAGGAGGGATGGGGGTGGGTGAGCGAAAAAAAACAAAGAAAAGTTCCAGAAGCATACTTTTCATACAGAATATGGGTCAAAAATATTAAAAAGATTTCTTTTCAAAAAAGTTCAGGTAGGGGTGTTTGACAATTTTCTTCAGGCCAGGTAGGGATGTTCAGGGTTTGAGGTAGGAGGTTTACCCCCCTGACCCCCCTATGTGCATGTATGATTGGTCAGTTCCGAATCCTAATTCTTGAGCTACCAGTCATTTATAACCTTGAATTGACCAAAAATCCTTATTAAAGACGAGTTTGAGTTGACCTATAAATTTGATATAAAATTTTTTAGGTCATCTAAAGTTTAAATTGAATTGGAATAATGGAACGTCATTTCTGGCGTAATGACAGTGATGAGGACGATCAAAGGGATGTCAATAATGAATTACCTCATCAAAAATTGTACAAAAAGTTGGTCGATCCCTTTGAAAATTTGACCGATCAGCAAATTTAGGAAAGTTATGGTTTTCCCAAGCACATCATTATCGAAATTATGGATATGATCAAAAATGACCTTCAATTTGAGACAAATAAGAGCCGAGCAATACCGCCAATTGTTCAAGTATGCGCGACATTGAGGTATTTAGCCAGCAATTCATTTCAACAGGTGATTGGGGATACTTTGAATGTCCACAAATCGACCATTTGTCGTTGCATTTGGCGCGTTTGCAAGGCTTTGGCAAATCGTTTAAATTATTATGTAAAGTTTCCAGTGGCTAGAGAATTGGAGAAAACCAAGGTAAATAAAAATTTATACATAATATTTTTTAGGGATGAAATGGATGTCCGGATCAATTATTATTTTGGAACTGGATCAGAGTGCCCCATGGGGAGGGGTATTACCCCTACCTAAAGTCCTTAAAATCGATCATTGGCTGCCTAATTTTGAGACAAAATGACGAGTTTACTTGAAATTTAGCTACACTACCTCTGCAAATTTTCAATTTTATCCCTACATGAAAAATCTGACTTTGGGGACTTCTGAACCGGATCCATTATTTTTTTTAAATTTTGAATGTTATCTGTTATTTTTTTCCGCCGTGTGAAGCACTACCAATGAGGCTACTGAGCTTATTTGTTTGATGCATGGATTAACTAACTTCAAACAAGACATCCATGTTTATTGGACATCAGCAGAATAGATAATTAGCACAGTGCAATTTCAAATGTGTAAGCCATGAATTATAACATGAGTATTACATGTAAAAGCATATTGTTATGTCGATCCTGATCTGTTATTATCCAGTATTTTTAGGAATTTGGATTTGTATTCATTATTTTTATAACTCAGGATCCGGATTTGTTTATATGAAAATCTTACATGCATTTCATCCCTAATATTTTTTTGGCTAAATTATTTAGTTAGAGGTTTGCTTACCCAATTCAATGTTATTTTGAATATCAAAATTCTTTGAAATAACTCAAAAATGCTATATTTATTCAAAAATAAGCCTGAATTTTTATTTTTGAACTGAAAAATTACTTTTAGTGCCTGCCATTTATTTCCCTGTCCAAAAAATGTGCATTTAACAACCCAATGTTATTTCTAACCCTTGAAATTATTTTAGAGGAAATTTTTCAACATTGCACAATTTCCAAATATCATTGGCGCCATCGACGGTACCCATATTCGAATTTTGGCTCCCAACAAGGACGAGGATGTTTTTGTCAATAGAAAACACTTCCATTCCATTAATGCCCAAATGATCTGCGATTCTGATGGATTGTTTACGAATTGTGTTGTAAAATGGCCTGGTAGTACACATGATTCACGAATCTTTAGAAATTCGGAAATTTACGAATATCTAGAAATGAATTCTATTGGACATTTAATCGGTGATTCAGGATATCCATGTAAAAAGTTCATTTTGACACCTTACGTCAACCCTGGAGAAGATATTAAAAAGATAGCTTACAATAATGCCCTTCCAAAATCACGCGTCATTATTGAACAGGCATTTGGACGACTAAAACGGCGTTTTTCCATTTTACACTCAGAAATACGACTTTCACCAGAAAAGGCCTGCTTAATAACTGTATGCTGCATAATTTTGCAAAACATAGCAACGTTACATAAATTGGACGATTTTGACGAAGAAGAAAATTTTGATCCTTATGATTTTGGTGATGGCATTGTTTTTCAAGCTGATAATACTTATCCTGAATATATAGTGAACAATTTCTTTTGAAATTTGTTAATACACAAATTTTTGTAGATGGAACATGGTTTCAATCAAAAGTTTCATGGTTTCAGTCTTTTTCTTTTTTCTACTTTTTTCTAGTGCTGCATCTATAGAACTTACTTTTGTTTCTGACATAAAAAATCAAATTAAAACAATCATTCAACAAAAACAATATACTTTCCAACAATTAATTTGCATACAATGAACAAGGTGAGCTATGTAACTTATCTAATTTTTTTTTCTTTTCTTCAATGCACAATTTCAAATATTCTATGTCCAGTTTCAATTTCTCTTTTTCCAGTTTCATTAATTCCAAAGTTAATTGTTGTTTTTCAACTTTGTCCAAATCTACTTGAATTACTGGTTGCTTTTTCAATTGTCCTTGTGCAGCTTTTCGTTGATAGTTTACGGAGAGGCTAGAAGACAATGAGAATTGTTTTCTTGTTCCGCGTTCTTTCCCATTTGTGTGAGTAACAAATTATCAAATAAGAGTTGGCTCGTTGTAGTACCACAATCGTCATTATCGCTCAATAGTTCCAAATCGACGTTTTGATCCACCATGGTGCTACTTGCCATAGTATTGTAGGTAATTGAACTTTCGAATCCTTGGCAGCCTGAAATAATTGGATTCAATTTTCCATAATAATCTGAAACTTTATTGCATAATTCGTCTGGAATTTTATCACCAGGACCTCCACCGGTCTTCCTATAAGAGTTAATTATATTTACTTGATGTAATTATATACAGCTAAAGTAAAATATTCTTAAGCAGCTTACTTTGTCGCTTTGTCAAAATTGGTTAATTGTTGTCGGCTTTCTGATGCCTGTTTTGACCAAATTCGTTTAATTTGGTTGACTGTCTGAGCTTGGTCAGTTGAGGATGCGTTAAATGCTTCAGTTATCTGCAAAACAAGTTGCATTAAAGAAAGATGCTTTTTTCTTTAAAATGCACAACAAATAGCTACATACCAGCGCCCACGCTGCATTTTTTGATTTTTCGGTATTTGCATCTTTGTGTTTCGACCTCAAAATATCCCTATGCGTTGTAACTAAGTCAGCTAACAACAATTTTCGATCACGGCTGATGGGTGGTGCCCATTTTTCGGATAAATCACCACTAGAAATTGGATTGGTGGATGATTTTCGCATTTTTTGTGACTGCAAATTCAACCTAAAAAGTAAGACAAATGAACAATAAATCAATAATAGCTGGTTATTTGGGGTAGATGCCTATAATATAATCCTCTCAAACACTGTTGTCTTCTAGTGTGGCACTAATAAATCATGGGCTGCACTAATAAAAAATTGTGTTCATGAACTGCAAATTCAACTTAAAAAGCAAGATAAATGGACAATAGATCAATAATAGCTGGTTATTTAGGGTAGATGCCTATAATATAATCCTCTCAAAGAGTTCTTTTAGCATGAGCTAACAAAACATAGGCTGCGCTAATGAAAAATTGTGTTCATTAGCACAGAACACTAATGACCAAATTAATTAATGTAAATAATGTAAAGTACCTGTTTTTCTAGCTCAAAAACATCATTTTAGCTTGGTTGAACAAAATTAATAGTTGCTGCTGTCATTTCTGTGATTATAGATTTCAATCAATTTTCCAATTGATTCAATTTCTACATTTTGATATTCTAGAATGCTGGAAATTTAGCCTCTTTAACCTTTATCTCGAAAATAAAAGGTTTGCATTTTCAGTCGAAAATCGTGTAGTTTCCCAACAACAAAATTTGTGTTCACAAAGTTCAGAAAACTTCAAGTGAGAGAAAGAATTCATGAAGATATATATTAAATCTCATTTTCAACAAAATCCAAACCTAATATTGAAGATTACTAATTGATGACTGAGATGAGGAACTTCAAATCATGAAAACCATGCACACTTAACTTGTGATGCATCACGCCAGAGAATTTTTGAAGGAAGGAGTTACTGAAATGTTGGAAAATGTATTCTAGAGATAATTTGCAATACTTTCAGTTTAGATTTTTCCTAGAAAAATGATGGTATTAAATAAATGTGTGGAGAAATATGGGAAAAATCAGCAAATTTGTATAAAAATTCCAATTCACACTGCCCAAAAAAATTTCTGTTCTGTGGGAAAAATGCCCAAAAATTTTTCTGCACAGCCCAAAAACAGTCCGCACTGTGCAGAAAAAAACCCTGGTTGAAACTTTGTAATATGTCAATTTCATGTCTCTCTCAGAGAAAAATCTCAAAATTTTCCAGCACTTTGTGCCAGTCAATGAGTATAACAGTCATTGTTTCCTATCCAACACGGCCATTAGCATATCTACTTCCACTTCTCAGCAGTTTCAATCAACTGAATTGTACCTCATCTCTTTTTCATCAGTTACAAGAAAACATTTTGAAAATATAAGAAAACATAAATGAGATTTTCCATCTATCTACAATTTTTTCTCTTATCTCATTTGGAGCACCATTCATCGCCTCAATAGGATCTTTTAGGGAACAAAATTTCGAAATAACGAAAAAATTTCGGCATTTTTTTCATTAGAAAAAAATTTTTCTCACTTCAAAACTGAAAAGTTAATTTCAGACGATCAAAACCTCAAAATTTTCTGCCAGTCATGGGTATAACAGTCATTCCTTTCTATCAGGTGCAGCCGTTAGCATATCTACTTCCACTTACTATTAACCCTCATCAGCTTCTATCAATTGAATTACTTCATCTCTTTTTTACTAATTTAGTCAAGAGTCAATAATTTGCTGATAATTGAGATTTTTCATCACTTCTCAGTTTATTCTCTTGCTTTGTTTGGAGTTTTCCAACATTTTGAAATGTGAACCTTCCTAATCTGTGATTGAAAGACAATAAAAACATCATTACAAGACTGTAAATTTAGAGCTTCTATCCAGGAATAATTGTTGGGAACATTACATTTTCCAGCATTTTGGGACACAAAAATCCGAAAATTTTCCCGGCGCACAGCACCAAGATAAGAAAGGTATTATGATGCATTAGTTTCATTCTGATTTATTTTCATTGTTATTAAGATTCATTTTCCAGCCCCTTTTAGAATGTAAAAACGTGAAAATTTTTCCCATGCCCTGTGCCAGAAATTTTTTTTTGCTTGGTCACTGCCCTGTGAACATAGCTAGGTATGTTTTAAAGAATGCTGTCAAAGAATAGGTTTACAATAACACATTTCTCAATAATGCTTCATACAACCACTAATAACTTGATCACTATTGTAAGAAAAATAAACTACTGTGTGCTGATAAAATTTTTTTGCACTAATGGAGTCAAACTGCCATTAGCGGCATTGCTAATGGGTGTGCCCCTAAAAAAACACTGCTCAAAAACCCAAAATTTTTTTACTTATTTCCCACAAATTTTCCATATTTTTCAGAACGTTTATAATGTGACTGCAGATGCTTTTTATGCATTTTAGGAGCATACCCAAGCATTCCGTTGTATTTGCAGTCAGAAACCTGCAAAAATGAGAAAATTCTAATTTTATTTAGTTCTTGATCTGATGCCGAGCGCTGGACAAATTTTCGAATTTTTATATTCTAAAATGCTGAAAAATAAATCTCTCCGAACAGATATTCGTTAGAGGTTCTAAAATTACTGAGTAGAATGATACCTTGAATTTCCATCTTCAATTAACGCAAAAGTTCAGGCTGCAAACGTTCGAAAAATTCCAAGCATCAAGAGAAAAAATTGAGAAATTTGATGAAAAATCGCTATTTTCGGTGAAAACTGACTGTTAACAATTAGAAAATGAGACGAGCTAACTCGATTCATAGAAACTGTTGAACATTTATTAGTAAGTGGAAGTTGGCATGCTAAGGGCCGCGCCTGATAGAAAATAGTTAAGATTATACCCATGACCGGCGCAAAGTGGGGGGAGAGTGCTTGGGAACCCCCCCCCCCCCCAGAAATCGTCGACCATTTGGCTAGCCATTGGGCAACGGCCCCCCCCCCCAGGATTTTACTATCCTATGGCTAGCCATATGGTAGCCCTAGGAACCCCCATAGTTTTAGTCGGAAAAATACTGAAAAATGTCATTTTTTCATATGAAATGTTACTTTTTGAACAAAAAATGGTCAAAAACGTAAATTTTCTCGGCGCTTCACGCTCTAAGTGCATTTTTTATCATTGTTCAGACAAAAATTACTACTTTTTGAACCGTTTGTCGGACATTTTTCATGAAAAAATCGAATATTTTTTTCTTTCAGAGAACCCTCCTCCCAAAATTTGTGGAATTACTGACCCCCGGCCCCAAAAAAGTGCCCAATCCTCCTCCAGATCTCGGAGCTCCTTTACATATATGGCATCTTTTCGGCTTTGCATTCCCCAAAATTTTTTCCACCATGAGAACCATCCCCCACAATTTCTTTCCTCATTTCCAAATTTCTTTCCTCAAAAGACCCCATTTGAGGAAAAAACGGTGCTCTGAATTGCACTGCTTTGCTGGTTTTATTTTTCTTCGGCACGATAGGGATAAATTAGATACAGTAGAACTCACTAATCCCCGCAAAATAACAGAAACAGCTTTACATATGGATCGGAATGCAGCGAAGGTCCGACCTTCACCGCGAAGGTCGAACCTTCGAAGGTTCGACCTTTGCTCCGATTGTGCAACTGGAACGGAAGTCCTACCTTGGAAGGTTTTACCTTCGCTCGAAGGTACGACCTTCGGCGAAGGTTCTACCTTCATGAAGGTAACAGTTGTGCAACTCAGCCCAGGTCCACAGGATGCTGTGGATCAGACACAATTATTAGCAAATCTAGCACCGAGTAATCATACTCAGGTATGTTTTGGGCATAATTGAGAAAGCCGACTTTTGGGCATAATTGAGAAAGCCGTCTATCTAAAATCTCCAATTTCAAACAAAAATATTAAAATTTCCAAAAACTCAAAACTTCTCAAACTTTTCCAAACACAAAAACACAACTAATTTTCCAAAGTTCAAAACATTCTCATCATCATATTCTCAAATAATTTCTTTCTTAAAATTTTCAAAAACTACTTTCTTATTATCTATCACTTTTGGTCAAAAAACTACATTTTCTAAATTCCACGTCTGTTTTAGAATCTTTATCCAAGTACCTGCTCTCAGGGATCTTATCCTTACTAATGAGTATTATTTAAATTGAGTGTTTTTAGAATTCAACATCAAAAGGCTCCTCCAGGTAAGAGAGCTGGAACAGTGGTATATGTCATTGCGGTATTAGTGTAGTACGTGCACCGGACTTCATATTTTGTGAACCATTGTGAAATTTGCATATGTAACATAGTAACCTAGGTAAATCGATACAGTGGAGTTCAAAAATCATGTCAATTTTTTCCTACAGTAAGCCGATGTCGTTCTACAGTACACTTTTCACATAAAACTCAAAAAGTAATATGAAAACTACGTAATTAACAGCTTTAAAAAGTAAAAATAACACTTTACACATTACAAATTTTGCATTTTTTATCAAAAATAAATTTCATTTTTTGTCAAAAACAATTTTTGTCATGGATTTGTCAATTCACGAGTTTTGTCTTGCTACAAATACTGAAAATTTATCCATTGATTTCAGTCGAAATCACAGTCTTTTGTTGGGCCAAAGTCAAATTCCACGGCAACAAAATGCCCCCTTGGAACCAACAATTGTTCTGGTGGGGTCTATGCGACTACAGTCTTTAAAGCTGATTGAAACAAAGAATACAAACTTTTTCGTTGTTCAGAATGTTGATGAACGCGATCAGCGAAAAATGCTGTTGTAGATGGTGAAATTTGTGGTGCTCGAAACGAGAATGATTTGCGATCATTTTTTGCTACAATGAAAGTAGTAAGGCCGGCCCGTATAGGTCGTACGCTTAAGGATACTCCTATCTTTTGTGTACGACCTATTATTTGTCACTTTTGACTGATTTATAGGTCGTACAGTAAACATACACGATTGGCTTTTGGTGGATTTACAGGTCGTACAGTAAACATATACGGTTAATTTCTTCGTCGATTTATAGGTCGTACAGTAAACATATACGGTCGATTTATAGGTCGTACGGTTAAAAATGTATGTTCTAGAGTTACCGTAATAGTAGAATTACGGTAATTTTTCGATTATGGTAATAAATGTGTTACTGTGGGTTGAAAAGGAAAATCAATGATGAACACAAAAAGGAAAACTAAAATGAACAAAAAATGGAAAAGAAATAAAAAGAGATTGTGTGTAAAAACGGCTTCCCCTCTGGGAAGAGGAAGCCCTCAAAAATTTGCACCCCGGACCCCCTTTGTCAAAAGGGTGCCACCTGCAGGTGTAAATATATTTCGGAGGTCCCATTTTCTGAACGATCGTTCAAGTCAACAAATGTCAGAACGGTCAATCTGGTCAGTAATGGTCTGTTTGATGAGTAAAATATCGGGAGAGTCATTACGCGATGAAACATTATCCTTACGGGTGCATGCGTATAAATTTTGATGTTCTGCCAAAAATGACCAAGAAGGTCTTTTATAAAAATGATCAAAAAATAGTCGTAAAAGACATGTAGAAAAAAGAAAAAATCTTTACATATCAAAAAGAAAAATTTTTAATTCGATGCAACATTCTACTTTATTGTAAAATTATTTAGTCCAACCATAAGGAAATGTACAAAAATTACGTTTCAAAATACATTTATCATATACTATACGAAATTTTTTCAAAGTTTTACGAGTAACAACTTTACGATCTTGCTGACGCTCTATACGGAGACTATGTACATCTACTTCTTCTTTTCCATTGTTTTTTACAAAAGCAAAAACCATTCGACGAAGCAAATAAAAATTAACTTTTTTCATAGTATCTGATGACAAAGTGATACCGCGGACTTTGATTACGTAATGGTATTGGTCTGTAGAGGGACTGTACAACCTGTAGGCGTAATTTTTAGGACCTCCACTAACAAATTCGGTAATGTAAGATCCAGAACCATATTCACGTAACTCATCAGTCATTTCACCAAGACACCAACCAGTGGGTACTTGATATTGTTGTTTGTCAACTGTTGACAGGTAAATAATACTATCAGTGTCAAAATACAATACTCGACTTTTTAATCGCTCAATGTAAGAATATAACTTTAATTAGCTTGAGCCGTTGTATAAGCTGCAATAACAGCGTTAGTATTTCCCATGACTTCGGCAAAATCATCATGTTGACAATATGTTGTTGACACCAATTGTTCATTGATTAGTCTAACATTCTTAATAATATTGGCGACATTCATCACAAGTTCAAAATATTCTTTGGGTGCATTGTGGATAACAGTCTTATCCATATTGTTTCATTGACCAAACTAAAAAAACATAAAAATAATTAAATGAAATACAAAAAACTATGCATAGTTACTTTTCCCCAGAAAGAATTTAGCATTAATTTAGCCAAAGCCCTCTTTCCAGGATTTTTTAAAATTTTTGAAGAATCCAATGAAATATTTTCACGATTGTAGACCTCCATCTCGTATTCACGTTTTTGCTCATCTGTCTGAGCTTTAGCAGGATAGCCTTCACTCTCCTATAAAAATTACAATCAAATTCTGTCACATTTACATAATATAAAATTTACTAGTTTCATTTTCATAAAGGTATTGACGTATTGAGTAAATAAACCACCAGTGGGGTTTTTGGTTGGATGATATTGCTCAATATTATCATAATGCCAAACCTCGAAAATCTTGAGGATCTGAAACAAAAATAATAATATACATAGAAAAAGAACCATTACCGTAACAATATACCTTATATCCCTTCTCTAAGGCTTTATATAATTCTATCGTAACCCATGTACCATCTAATGCTCTGTCTTGGTCGTTATGCACGCATGCGGTCTTTTGTGAATCATGCGTGCAAGTTTTGCATAAAGGAAACAATAATTTACCACCATGTCGATACGGTAAAACAGGATGTAAGAGTTTGGGAGGTGGTAAAACCTTACACTTGATTAACCCCTCATAAGGTTGTGACGTTGAACTGACCTCTTCAAAAGCTTCAGTAAAGATTTTTGGATGACCTGTAGGGTATTTCCCGTATTTGTTGACAAACGGGTATAAACTGCATACATCTACATAATTGATCTTTTCTGCAGGTGTACCATCTTCATTGTACTTAATTTTATGATACAGTTTTACAGCATTAGTGCGACCGCCAAAGAAAGCTAAAACAAGAAAACTTTTGACAAAATAAAAAAGAACAATTCAAGATTTTACCTTCTCGAGGATTTATAGGTTCAGGTATTTTGACTGTATCAAAAAATGTTTTCATTTCGGGATCTGAGTGAAGTTGTTGTAAAAGTTCGCACTCCCACATTTTGACTACGCTATAACCGAGTGATTGAAGTTCCATAACATGGTTAAAAGTGCGCTCATATGCATCGACTGCTTTTGTATTATTATCGGCTGCTAATTGGTATCTATTTTTCATACATTTAGGGCAACCATGCCAATAACAACCGTGAAATTCATAAATTGTCGTGTCTTAATGAGCAAACATATAGATATTAAAATTTCAAAAATTTGAACAAAATTACCTGATAAACCATCAACTCTGTATCTTCCAATTTGAACTTCGCCACCATTAAGTTTATGTCGAATATACAGTTTTTCATTTTTATGGACTAACCACTTCAACCATTTTAAGGCTATAACAGATTGTCTTTCTTCTTTACCATAACCTTTGTATGGTATTACACCAATAGTATCTGGTTTCAAAAATAAACGTCGGAAAACTAAGTTGCAAGCACTAGCAATGGTTATTGAATTTTCAAAAGGATCGACATTTGTTTCTTCCATAAAAATATCACGAAATTTCATACAACATTGTCGTAAAACTTGCACATCGCTACGACAGTAGTCAATTAACTCATTATCAAAATTAAATTGACAACCCTAAACAATGATGCATTTAAATGCAAAACTTTATACTTTTGCAAACTTACTACTTCAAGCTTTCGATTATACCACTCCAGAAACGTGGCACGAGCCGCAGGTTTCATAGCATTGTAACCGTACATATTGGGTGATGGATATGAGCCAATATATCCGTAATTTTCTTTTCTATTAAAGAAATGAGGGAAATATCCTTTACATATTTCACTTATTCCAAATGTTTTCGGTAAAGCCGCCAAAGGCATCGGAAGAAAGTTCAGAGAATCAATAATTTTTATCGACCCTACTTTGATACATATCAACTCTAAACCTAAAAATAAATAAATAAATAGATGAAAATGAAAAACTATAAACAATTTACTAATTCACCCTTATTAATGATATGTAGTTTATGATGTCCATTACGATACAAAAACTGCATTATAAATTGTCCATCGAATCCTCGAGAATTATGCGCTATTGCAGTAATGTTTTTCATACCTTTTGCAAAAAGGTATTCGCAGAAATCATTTAGACATGTAGATCCTTTGAAAATATGTTCGCGTTGACCGCATGTATTGCAGCAAAAATTTCCCTCGTTTTGACGACACTGATCGCATACAGTATGGACAACACATAAATTTGGTTCATGTTCGAACACATCCCCTAATTCGCTTTGTCGTAGAATTTTTTCCTGTGTAGTCTCAAAATCATAAAAAACAAATTTTTGATTAACAGGACATTTATCGGTAATTCCTGTTTCATTATCATCTAGACACTCATCCTCATCAACATTTGTTTCAAATATATCTTCTTCCTCTTCAATTTGCTCGCTACCAACAGGTTGCATAAAACATAAATGATCTAAAAATAAAAATTTTCATATAAAATAAAATAAAATAAAATAATTACACCATATCTAATACCTTTTTTAGGTACGCTTTTCTTGCATGTTTTGCATTCAAAATAACCGCAATTATGAGGATTGGAATGTGCTCGTCGAACCAGTGTATCACATTGTTCGCACACTTTGAAATGATCGCAAATAGATAAACCTGTTTTTTGACGTTTGGATTGACCTCTTTGAGTAAAAACAAGCTTGTGTCGAGCAAAACACTTATCGTTTTTAAAATATCGCAGACAATCTTTGCATTTTCGAGCATTAAATTGATTACATGGGGGTGTATTGTAACACAGAGGACAAACGTTTCTGCATCTGTGTTCCATTTTGTTGTTGTTGGCCAGATCGCAATGAGGACAAAAGTAGCTGCGGTCAAAAAATCCAGGCATCTTTGTAATGACGGAGTAATGGTTATCATGGTGGTAAATATTCAAAACGTGCGTTGCTTCAGGTCCTTAAAACTCTAAATACGTACACAATAACAGAAAAATAAAAAACTCTAACCTCTAAATATTAAATCTTTAAAGCGTTCTCTGCTAAAAACTTTGATTTGATAATCGGGTAATAAAACAGTTTGCAATTGTTCCCACTGATGAAAACCGCAAGCTCCTTGATGATTAGCTAAGCCTGCTAAGGTCATCAGTTCTTTAGCAACCTTTGTTTGCAGAAGATGTGACTTGTCAGACTTTCGAATACTTTCCCATTTGTGCTCAGCATTCTTATCTTTTTTATGAATGTAAGCTCTAGCAACAACTAGAGCTCTAGCAAAACATAAATCATCCGTGTTGTTGATTTGAATAATACAGCGTTTATCTTTTAGAAAATCATTATGTTTTAAATATTGATGAGCATTTTGAATACCTTAAATAAATAAATAAATAAAAATCTTACATAAGTAATTTTAATCAGCTTACCACTACCCACAGGTGGTGTTACAACAATGGTACGAATTGTAGACTGACGACTATCAATTTGTATTTGCTCGTTTGATTGAAGAACAGCGTTAAGAGTGTTTACAATCAACTCTCCAGTTAAAGCATGTTTCGGTCTAAAAGGTATCAAAACACGACCTTTGGTCAAATCTGGATGGTCAAAGGAAAACCCTATAAACGCATTATCAGCGACATTCTCAGAAATTCGTTCTACTATACGTTGAAATGTTGGCACTATTTGAGCATTTAAATCATCCATATGTTCAGTATTACAAAAGTTCACAGAGTACTCGCGACCTTCGGTATTAAAACGCCTAATATTTACGGTACTGGGTTGACCTAGTTCGAAAAAATCATCCGCAACAAAAGATGCGAGCTGTTTCGTAAATTTCTTCCTCATCAGAACTGTAAGGCGTATAACTTTTGTATTGATCATCTTCATCATCATAATCTAAAACAGTTCCTTCTTCTTCTTCTTCTTCTTCCAAAATATTATTATTATTATCAAGTGTTTCTTCTTCTTCTTTCTCAGAGGTAATATTCTCTGAAGACTCATTCACTATTGTTTCATCGTCTTCATCCGAAGTAATATCTTATAAAATTTCCATAGGCATGTCGTCTTCGTCCGAAGTAATATCCTCATAAATAGGTTTCATTATAAAAATTATCTAAACTAGAAAATATAAAAACTATAAACTAGAAAAATAGAAAACAACCTATTCATCAAAAACTTATACAGTAATAATAATAATTGGAAATTTTCATAAATTAGCAAAAACTATTAATTTTATGGTAGAGATTTAATTATTGTTTACGAGGTTAATGTAGTACTTTTCTTTTTTATGATGGGAAAGCTTTAAAGACCTCTATAACTCATGAACACGTGCCCATATCATTTCTTTAGCTTATTTTATTAGCATATAACCAGTTAAAACCAGTTGAAAACCTGTTTTACTGTACAACCCTAGTATTTTTGTTTTGATTCTTGAAGCTATAAAATAATAGCTGCTTATAACCCTGTTGCACCATCTTTTCTTTTTATGTGGAAAAGCTTTAAAGACCCTTATAACTCATGCGCACGTGGCTATATTGCTTCTATAGCTCTGACCTTGATGATTACTATAACACATAAAACACATATATTTTTCTAGCTTTGATCTCAAAGGTTACCATACAGCATAAACACATTTTATTTTATTTTTGTAGAACATAGCTCCTCCTCTCATATACTCCTCAGAATAGTAGAATACTGTAGGATATATGTCTTGAATATTTATTATGCTTATAACTCCTCCTCTTACAGCTATAAGCTATATATGTTGGTTATTTTATTATAGCTATAACCTCCTTTTACTCTAAAATTTTGAACACTTTATACATTTATCTGTTTTGTTGCTACAAAAACTACTCGCTTTTTCTCTCTCTCTCTCTTTAATATTTCTTCAAGAATTTTCAAAAATGGAACACCAGTTTATGTTAGATGAAATCATGGCATTATTTGTAGTGGTTGAAGGTAGATACGTGTCAATCTATTTTCCTAACGTCGACCCTAAAACAAAAGAGGCATACGGTCGCGGATTCAAGCTCATTTTACCACAATACGGTATACTAGGTCGCAATGTCAATATTATTGAAAAGACATTTTCACATGGAGGTCGATGGGGCATCAACCTTGGTTATAAAATGCTGGTCGAGAGCGACGGGGTTACAGTACGATTTAACAATTTGTTTAATGGAACGACATGGTGTTTATCTAAAGAAGTGAGTTGATATATGAATTCTTTCCTTCTTTCTTTCTTTTAAAATATAATGTTTTATTCTTTAGCAATTTTGGCGCTGGACCAATATGATACATGAGATAGCGCCAGCTATTTCAAATGAGTACAACGCTTTAGCAGCAAATTTCCAGCTAGCGATAAAACGCAAAACAAACGAAAACGACGACGTAGCTGGAAAAAATGGTTCTACCCCGAAAATCGTTAAAGAAGAAGAAGAAGTCGGTGCAGATAAGAAAATTATAAAAGAAGAAGAAGGGATTCATGCTACAAAATTCGCCGGAGAACAAAGCAATGCTCCTGAAGATCAAAAGGAAGCTAGCGTTCAAACGTTGTTTATTAATGATCTCTTCATCAACTGTTTCAATGATCCTGACTACGATTCAACGTCGGATACCAATTCGTTAGAAGCCGAAACCAAGCGTATTTGTGAGTTACGTGTTCCGGGTTTAGATATTCCATGGTTTTTTGATGAGCAAGTAGTAAAAGGTGAAAAATTATTTATAATTATATGTGCTGAGTTAGTTATACAAGACATCTTTAATGGGTGTATTTTTGATTGTTATTGCGCGAAAGAGGTAGGAATTGTTGAGGATCATCAGTGTCCAGCTCGTAATTCCATATATAATATCGCAATTACACCAACAGTTAATTGTTTATATGAAAAGATGGGACTTATCATTGACTGCTTTGAATATGTTATAGGTGAAGTTCAAGGTTATTACTGTCTTCGCGCTTTTAAACAGATGATTGACATATTTAGATGTATACCACTTACAAGTACTGGTCGTAAAATTCTTAAGGATACTGTAGCTAGTTTTATTGATGAAGGTTATCATTATGATTTTGATGATGCTGTTGTTATCAAAACACTACGCGATTTTATTAACAGTAAATTGTAAAAGTTTTCCTTACATTCATTCATTCATTCATTCATTCATTCATTCATTCATTCATTCATTACAGTTTGTATGTTTTAATTAGCTATAGTTTGCTTGCTTATGTAATTGCTTACATATTTGCTTGTTATATAATTTCATACATACATACATTGCGCGTATATTTTGCATACAGTAATGCTATTCTATTTTATATAATCATCTATCTATCTTTATATTTTACATGTGCACTGTTTTATATTGTAATTTTGATAATAATGTAACATTTTGTTTTAAATAATAATAAAAATCATTTTAAAAATTGTTCAAGTAAAAAAGTGGTTGGTTTTTGTTGTTGTCAAAAAGAGATGTCAAATGATGATGATGAAAAGTTTTATATATGGAAACATCCATTTAACTGTATAGTTTCTGCTCCAACAAAATCAGGAAAAACACAATTTGTTAAAAAACTTGTAATTTTTGCTAAAGAAATGCTTTACCCTGCTCCTGTGAAAATTTATTGGTGTTATTCGGAATGGCAAGAAGCTTACGATGAATTAGTTCAGAAATGTTCTTATGTAGAATTTATTCAAGGTTCGCCTGATTTGAATGAACTTCAGAAAAGTAAAGATACACCTAAATTATTAGTTATGGATGATATGATGCAAGAGATGAAGAATGATCAAAGTTTAACTCAACTTTTTACTAAAGGATTGCATCATTGGAATATATCAATTATACATATAGTTCAGAATGCCTTTTTTGATGGAATGCGTACGAGTAGGATAAACGCTCAATATTTAATTCTTTTAAAAAACCCAAGCGATAGATTACAAGTCCGCACACTGGCTTGACAGATTTTTCCAACTACCTCAAATTATTTCATAGAGGCGTATGAGGATGCTACTAGTAAACCATACGGTTATTTATTAATAGATCTTACACAGACATGTCCTGAAAAATATCGACTTAGATCTAATATATTCCCCGACAATGATCATATGATTTTGTATACACCTAAATGATTCATCATTTTTACAAAAAACTTTATACAGGTTAGTCGGATCCTATTATTTTAGCGATATGATATACAGTAAACACATTTTTTTAAACACTCTCGCTGTGATTCTTTTCATAGCTGTTTTTATTGTATGGGTACAATACCCTTTTCAATTTTATGAAAATGAAGAAGAACCTGTAAATGTTACAGATTTTACGATACCAAACACAAAAAATGTTACAGATCAGAAATTATTATTACGTGAAAATTATAAATTACATATAATACCCTTACTACGTTATGTAGAAAAAATTTTACATTGTCCTCAGAATGACGGACAATTTATGCAATTACAAGCCTGTTTCAAAATATATATTTTCAATCCTGTCGTATTTTCTTGTTGTAGTCGAAGCAGTAAATTTCAAAACTTGTACATCAATGGAAGTAGATTACGATATATTGATACGATAGCTTTATTACATAATCAGAAAAAAATATTATACCCTTCATCAGTCTAGTCGAGAATTTTGAAGAGGTTGGTCGTTTTTCTATAATTCGTTTGTTTTGTGACAATTACGATGTCAGCTGCATTTGAAGTTTTTGTCAGAATGGTGCAAAATAAAGTAAAAGGTAAAAATTTTATATCTCTTTTTGTTCTTCTTTAACTATTTATTAAACTATAGTATTTTTATTTAAGGTAAAATACTAAACAACAAACAGAAACGCGAAATAGCTGATTTGTTTTGGACTCGTTTCTCACCCGAAGCCAAGATTTTTTACAAAGACATAGCTAAGGCGTGCAACCATTTACGGCGTGAAGTTGGTTTACCTATGGGACGTAAAAAAGTTACACAATTTTGGTGTTTTGCTAGACTATTACTGACGGAGTTGGATATGGTCGAAACTCGCGCTATTTTTGTAGAAGATCTTTTTTTAAAACTAGATACAGCTCATAAACTATTTTTTATGAATATGAATAATTTGTGTGCTTTTTCTAGACGCGAAGAGTTAAATATCGTCATACAAAATGAAGCTTCATTACTATCTTAATGTAATACAATAAATATTTCAATGTTTACTCATCATTTGGTCATTATTGTAAAATTTTTTTGTACTGTACGGTCTGTTTTGTATGGCTTCTAGATTAAAGAAATATATTCACGAGCTCAATGTGTTGAAAAATTCAAATCGTGTTCAAAGACGTGCTTTTCTTCAACATTCTTCCTCCAATTTGATCTGTTGTATATGTGAAATTTGTTTGAACATTTTGAACGGTAATATTCCTATTAATTCAAACTTAAAAAAGAAATTGGCCAAACATAAATTATTGCTCAGAGGTTTAGCTACTAGACACGAAAAAAACAAGAAAAAAGATTTACATAATAAACGTGTAAGAATTGTTCAAAGTGGTGGAGCATTTTTACCTCTAGTACTACCCGTTTTATTATCTACATTAGCAAGTTTTGTTACAGAGAAATTATTATAGAATGAAATTTGCTAATAAATTTGCTCTTATACCTCAGGAGGTTCTGAATAAACTGAATAACTCTCAGGTTTCTTCTTCTTCGATGACGACGAGTTCAAATGAAAAGACAGGTATAGCTAAACAAGTTGACATGTATCGTAACGAGCTAGAGCGCATTTTGAAAGATAATACGTTAACGCCTGAAGAACAATACAAAATGTACTCGCAACTATTTTCACAATATTTAACTTTTGAACATGAAAAGGCTCAACCTACTACAGTGATTTTAAAACAAAAAGTTATTGATAACGAAGAAGATGAGAAGGATAGTGACGATTTGAAACAAAAAGAAAAAAATTGGTTGAACGATGAAAAGTTACTTAGCCGTATTCCTAAACAGTTTAAACGCTCGGCATCCTTATTATTGGAGCATGTGCGACGTAACCCTAGTATAAATGTTAATAAGCAAGGTGAAGTATTAATTGATGGAAAATTAATTGAAGGATCACATATTATTGATTTATTACATGATTTGTCTCGTAAACGTTCAAAAATTACGCAAACGCTTGGAGTAGATGAGTTTGTTAATGCTTTGAAAAAATATAATGTACCATTAGAGGCTATAGGAAACCCATTACGTAAAATGTTATTCACTTTACCTCGGAAACTCTCCTACCATACACCTCCGGAAGAATCAGATGATCATGCAGTTAGTAGTGTCAAGCGGTTGAATAAACCACTTGTGAAAGGTGTTGATTTATTTTCAAGTGGTGCCGAGGAAGATATCAAAGACGATTCATTCTTTAATAAAGGAAACTCGACAGAAAAGAAGATACGGCACAAAGCTAGAGCACTTAGACGGTATACTCCTTTGTACTAGAGCGATGAACACCTTACTTTCGAAATTATACAAAAATTTACACGGAAATCCCTCAGCTTTTTCTAGTATTGAAAAATTATATGCTGAAGCTAGAAAGCACCGTAAAACAATTACACGTAAAAATGTTAAAGATTGGCTTTCAAAACAAGATAGTTATACTCTACATAAACAAGTCAACAAAAAATTTTCACGTAATCGTATTTATGTTACAGCTATGGATCAACAATGGGAAATTGATTTGGCAGATATGTCTTCTTTAGCAGATTTTAACGATGGATACAAATTTATGCTTACATGTATAGATGTATTAAGTAAATACGCATGGGTTGAACCCTTAAAATCAAAACACTCAAAGAATGTTTGCGATGCTTTTCAAAATATTTTAAAAAGAGGTCGAATCCCTTGGAGAGTGCACAGCGATAAAGGAAAAGAATTTGTCAACAAAGATTTCCAAAAATTATTGAAAACTAACGATATACATTTTTTTACTTCTCAAAACGAAGACATTAAATGTTCAATAGTGGAACGGTTTAATAGAACTTTAAAAACTAAATTATTTAAATATTTTACAGAGTTTACCACTTATAAATGGATTGATATTTTACCCGCAGTTGTTTCCAACTACAATCACTCTGTTCATAGATCTATTAAGGAAAAACCTATTAATGTAGATTATTCTAACGAAAAAATTATATGGCAAAGACTCTACCCTGAAAGATTATACACTAGAAAGTCTAAGATTGATATAGGAGATTACGTGCGAATTAGTAAACATAGAGGTGTATTTGACAAAGGTTATTTACCTCAATGGAGTGAAGAAGTTTTCAAAGTAAAACATATTGTGAAGACCCGAAATCATATACTTTATACAATTCAAGATCTGGAAGGCGAAGATATAGAAGGACGTTTTTATGAAAAAGAACTACAGAAAATCGATTTTAATCCTAATATCAAAGAATACAAAATTGAAAAGGTTTTGAAGACTAAACGATTACCAGATGGTCAGAATAGAGTACTTGTGAAGTGGTGGGGTTATCCTGAAAAATTCAACAGTTGGATTTTAGAAAAGGATATACAAAAGGACGACGACGACGACGACGAATACGATGAACAACTTTGAATTGACATATTATGCGCAACAAGATGAGCTATTATCACAAAATTTTTTAGGAGTTTTTGCTTGCGATACTCTACCGAAGATAGTTAAAAGACCCACGGCTTTAATTGCAAACACCGATACATCTTTTCAAAAAGGAAGTCATTGGATAGCTATGTATTTTGATAATGCTAACTCTGTATATTATTTTGATTCTTATGGCTTACCACCAGTTATTCCTGCTTTTATAAATTATATTAACAAAAATGCTTTAATAATATATACAAATAAGAAACATTTACAAAATTTTAATAGTAGGGTTTGTGGTATATATACTTTATATTTTTTGTATTATAAAGTGCGACATGTTCCTATGTATAAAATGTTTAAAAGTTTCAGTAACACAAATTTTGTTTATAATGATAAATTGATTTGTAAGTTTTTTCATTGTAAATTTTCTGTAAAAGGTCACTTGCGAAATAAATTATGTACATGTTTGTAAAAAGTTAACTCCTTCTATATGTATTTATATATATATATATAAATTTTACTTCACTTTGATAGCTCCGCCTCCTTTATATTTTTGTATAATTTTATTGGTTATTTTAGTAGCTCCGCCTTTTTATAAATTTATAACTGAGTGTTTAGTTGTTAAATAAAAATTTTTTATTTTGAAATGGATAGTAGTAATAGTACGCATTCAGAAACGTCTCGCATTAGCGTTTGGGAGTTTTTTGGAAAACGTCTACCTCGAAACGAAGTGGTTTTCTTCAGTCAGGTCATACTAATATACATTGTAGTCATTACAGCTATAATAAATTTATCTCTCTACAATAATAATACACAATTGTGGGTTGGTCTTTTGTGCGCTTGTATAGGATATTTATTACCTAGCCCCGTACCGACCGTATTACAGTCATCTAATTCATTGAAGACCGTACCTATAGCAACTGCAAACAACATTATAAATAATGACAACCTTTGAAGATCAATTTTATATCACATTACCTAGTAATAGCAAAAATGGAAACAAACCCTCTGATTTTTCAGCCCATCTACCTTACCGTTTAAAACTAGATGGAAGCTGGGAGGTAGGACTAAGTGAAATAATATACCCCTATAGTTGGGCTACATTTACCAATCATGGTGGAGATAATGTAATAACGTTAACTACGGATGGTGTCGGAAATAAGGTCAAAAAAATTAAAGTAATAGTTTTTGAAAAACATTACTTTACCATATCTGAATTAATTGAAGAGTTGAATGCAAAAGTTGGAGCAGCTATTGCCAGAACTAACATGGAAATCATGTTTTCATATGATGAACATAGTAGAGGATTAGTTAATTTGAAAATAAAAAGTGGTACAATCTTACGTAAAATCGAAATAAGCAAACAATTAATGGAGCTTCTCGGATTTAGGGCTACCAATACTGAGGCCTATGCAACTGCTGATGATTTTTTAAATAGAGCTGTGAATATTAACTTATATACTGTTGGAGAGAAACCTCCAAAAAATTCTAACACACATATTCCACCATCCAAAGCTGTTTTTCTTGCCGAGCCTGGAACTAATCATTTATACATGTTAGGTATTCAACCACCAAATTTGAATGATTTACAGAATTTTTATGTTTACTGTAATATTATTGAAAATCAGATTGTTGGAAATACTTTAGCGCCGCTTTTACGTATAGTAAATGTTCAGGGAAAATACAAAGATAATGTGAGTCGATTATATGAAACACCTCACTATATACCCATTCAATTGAAAGAAATTACAGTACTCGAGATTAATATAAAAAACAGTATGAATGAGCTTATACCCTTTCAGTTTGGGAATGTTATAGTTAAATTACATTTTCGGCGACGCACTCCTCTATTCCTATAATCATAGTATCAAATTTTTATTTACTCATTCATTCATTTGCATTTGGACACGTTGTCGTCAGGTTGAATTTTCGCAAACGCTCTTAATTAATTAATTCATTTAGTTGTTGTTCCTTTTGATTTTCAAAGCAAAATATGCATACCGTATTTATTCCTGAAACCGTTGATTACTGGATCAAAATTTATCAACATAGTATTCAAGATAATCAATTTCAATTAGGTGGTACTTTAGAAGGTTTTCGAGCAGCATACCCGTATTATTATAGACATCAAGGAGCTGGAGTTGGTAATTTTTTTAAGAGTTTGTGGCGTCTAGCTATGCCTTTGTTAAAATCTGCAGGAAAGCATGCACTTGCTGCAGGTTCCAAAATTGCAGGTGATGTTGTAGAAGGTCGTTCTTTTAAAGAAAGTGTTGCTGAGCATGGACGAAACGCAGCTGGTAGCTTATTACACGAAACGGGCGAGCGCATTCATAAAGGAAAAGGTTTAGGGAAGCGTAAACATATAAATTCTACGATACATATAAAAAGCAATAAAAAGTTAAATGATGGTCAGCGTCAACAACATCAACATCAAAAACAACATAAACGTAAACACCTGAAACGACGTTCCTCATTCTTAAAAAAGACTCCACGTAGAGTAGTCGGTTTCAAGGATATCTATTCAAAATGAGTAAATTTATTGATGCTGCGTCTTCTCCTAGTAGTAAAACGGAGTTAGATTTATTTACCGTACCTCCAACACAAGTTGCTATTCGTAGAAGTTTTTGGTCTGAAATTCAGTTACAAAATCCTTGTACTAATGAAGGACCTTACGAGTTTGTTATTTCACCTGATTCATATATGTTGGACTTATCAAAAAATTTTATATATTTTACTATTCGAATTACGAAAGCTAATGGCGCTGCTTGCACTTTAACAGCAGACGCCAACAATAACCTTACTGGAAATGTTGTAGCACCAATTAATTTGATCGGCAAAACATTTTTTAAACAGATCAAGATGTACTTAAATGGAAAATTAATATCTGACAGGTAAGTTTTATAATTAAATGTATGTTTACCTTTTTTTAATTTTAACATTTTAACATTTCAGTGGGGATAGATACGCTTACAGATCTTATTTGGAAACGGAATTGAACTATGGTCGTGATGCTAAGTCGACACATGTTGCAGCTGCTGGTTATGCTTTTGAAAATGGCGATGTTCTCCATATAAAGAAAAACAAGGGTGCTTTGGAAAGAGTTCAGATGTTCAAAAACAGTGCAGTTGTTGAATTAATGGCTCCTATACACGCCGATCTATTTATGCAAGAACGTTTTCTATTGAATCAATGTACTTTGAAAATTGATTTATACAGACATAGAGATGATTTTTGCTTGCAAAAATTTATATCTACTGACAACGAAGCTTATAAAATCGAGGTTAAAAGCATGTCTCTATTTATTAAAAAAGTTGAAGTTGCGGATAATATCAATCTAGCTATTGAATCCATGTTACAAAATACAGCTGCAAAATACCCTATTCGTCGATGTCATGTTACAAGTCTATACATAACAACTAGTCGTCGCTCAGCTCCTCTGAACTCATTGTTCACAGGTCCTTTACCTCGTCGTCTCGTTGTGGCGCTCGTTGATGGTTCGGCTGCTAGGGGTGATTATAATCAAAGCCCCTTCAATTTTAAGCATTTCGGATTAAACGAGATTAAAATAACAAGTGGTACTACAACCTTACCTACAACACCATATATGCTAAATTTTAAAGAAAACAAATATTTGCGCACTTTTGTACAATTATTTGAGGGTGTAGGAATCGGTACAGATAACAAGGGTAATGAAATTACTCGAAATTCTTTTACAACGCATAACACGGTTTTTGTTTTTGATTTGACTCCTTGCGGTATGGATGGTAATTTTTGGGAACTGGTACGTGAAGGAACCACTAGTTTACAGATGAATTTTGGAGAGGATATACCAGATGGCGGTATTGAAGCACTTATATACGCAGAATTTGACTCTCTCGTAATGATTGATAAAAATCGTGAAACCTTTACAGATTATAGTATTTAAATACGTTATATTTATATGTACATTTCATCTCATTTTTTTATAATAAAAAATCACTTATAGTTGTTGTTTATACACTCCTTCTCTTTAGCTATTGTTTAGAAATATTCTTTCAATTTATTCCTAATTATACATAAACTTCCTTTTATTACTCCTTCTTCTTTTCTTTATTTTCTCCTTTAATTCTACAGTACTATGTAATTATCTTGTACGTTCCTTTTACCTTAAGACCTGTTTGTGCATATTCTCTACATACCGTTTACTCGTACATCTCTAAATATCTGACTACAGTAAACCCTTTTTTATATTCCAGAAGTTGACACACACGCATTCATAGTAGAACTCTAAAGAAATTACCTTTACTATTAAACGCATTAAATAAAAATTTTTATTAATTTCAATTCAATTTAATTTATTTGAAAAAATATATACAAAATTTAAAACAAAATAAAATATATACAAAATTTAAAACAAAATAAAATATACATATATACAAAATTTAAAACAAAATAAAATATACATATTTATACAGATTTTACCTAAAAATAAAAACATTAAGTTTCAAAAAATTTTGCAAAAATTTTTACTTACATAGATACTATATACATAGGCATCCACAACCGCTACCGCCGCCACCGTCGCAGCCCTCGCTAGAGGCTTTACGCGTATCCACTAAAATTTTACAAAATTTAATAACTATTTTAGTTAAACAAAAATTTTTACTCTAAGTTATATATCATTTAACTGTTAAGTAATAGGTACAAGATCTATCAATAGTCTTTATTTTATCGTAAATTTTTATCGTATAAGTCGTGTAAATAATTGAAAGCTTCTAGAATATTCTAGAAATGTTCTTTGTTAAGTTTTAAACAACTCAGCTATACACCATACATTAATATACATGAATTAAAAATCTGTAACATACAGCAGTTAGCACATTTTAACCTACGCATATTTATCTTGAAATATTGTAGTAAAAGCTTATAATAATAATAATTTTTACTCTCATTAAATATAAAATTTATATGTCTACAACGTGTTTTAACTATAACATCTGAACTTACTAGAAACGCGGCAGTGCTAGTTTTACCCTCTCCTCGACGTAGCGACCGTCCGCGTTTTCCCATTCAGCCCTCGCACCTGGGGGGAGGATATTCCACAGGTGCGAGGCTAGGTGGCCATCGACCAGTGAAGGGTTTTCAAACATCCGGCGTAGACGTTTCATAAAACCCCAAAAGGGTTTCTGTCTAGCCGGATATTCAACCCCTCACTGGCTTTTCCACCAGCTCTTGAAGTCCGTCGAGGCCTCCTCCCAAAAGACGGACGCCCATGCGTCAATGTCGGCCGTCGTTAAAAATGGCTCTAAATTAATAATAATAATAAAAGAGTATACATATTAATTTTTAAATCAAAATATTTGTAAAATCAATGTACCGTAAGCCTTGTAGGCGGCTCTCAACGTCGAAATAAACGTAATGAATAGGGCCTCCATGGATAGTCTCGGGTGTCGCGCGCAAGTACAAAAATAAGAATGATTCTTCTTCTTCTATTTTTTCTATTTATACCTCTTTACCCTCATTAAACCTTTTCCGGTTTTTTCTGCTTTTTGGTTGAATCTTTTCGGTTTTTCTTTGAAGGTTCTATCAAAATAACAATAATCACCACCTTAATTGTTTTGGTATTGCGTCTCTTTAAAGGTTTTAGGCTCTAGGTTATTCTAGAAAACTATCAAAATAACAATAATCACCACCTTAATTATTTTGGTAAAGCGTCTCTTGCTACCGTGTTTTATAGAACCTTTGACCTTTTCTAGCATTTCTAATTGGTTTTATGATCTAAATGGCTTCAGCTGTCTAACCTTTCTATGTTTGCTCTGGGAAACACTCTGTATACAAAACCGCATCTACCTACATAAATCATCCAATATAATGTATTAATTTCCGATACGTAGAATAACGTTCATGTATTGATGATTTAGTTCTTTTCTTTTTTCTTTTTCTTTTCTTTTTCTTTTTCTTTTCTTTTCTTTTCTTCAAATATTTTTGAGGTATCAATTACTTTTTATATCTAGAATATTTTTCATCTCAACTGTTCACTTTTCTACATGCGCTTTATGCCCATTCTTTTGGGTCATTTTTCTATAAAAGAATTTGATCATTTACGATTTTATAAGTATAAACCCGTAGGAATAATGTTTCAAGTTTTATAGACTCTTAGAGTTTTTATATGTGGAATTGAGCATTCTGATCTAAAAGACCGTTCTAATTTGGACGATCGTTCAGTATGCAGGGCTTCCGATTAGCTTTTCTGTGAACCTGCAGACGGCGCACCTCTTATTTTGGAGCCCGAGGGCGCGTTTTTTGAAGGACTTCCTCCGTGGGCGGAGGGGGTCAATTTTATAAATGAATTCTTTCTTTTATGTTTTCCATTTTTTGTTCACGTTATTATTTTTGTATTTAGACTACAATATTTTAGTGATAAACAAAAATAAAATAGTGTTTCAAAAGTTTTATAATAAAATAGAATGTTGCATTGAATTAAAAATTTTTGATACGTAAAGATTTTTTAACTCATCAAATTTTCCGCACGCTTTTTACGACCTTCTCGTTTGGTCATCTTTCTATAAAAGACCTTATTTGTCTACATGCTTTTTAGGGCCAGCTCGCTCTGGTCATTTTTATAAAAGACCTTCTTGGTCATTTTTGGCAGAACATCAAAATTTATACGCATGCACCCGTAAGGATAATGTTTCATCGCGTAATGACTCTCCCGATATTTTACTCATTAAACAGACCATTACTGACCAGATTGACCATTCTGACATTTGTTGACTTGAACGATCGTTCAGAAAATGGGACCTCCGAAATATATTTACACCTGCAGGTGGCACCCTTTTGACAAAGGGGGTCCAGGGTGCAAATTTTTGAGGGCTTCCTCTTCCCAGAGGGGAAGCCGTTTTTACACACAATCTTTTTTTATTTCTTTTCCATTTTTTGTTCATTTTAGTTTTCCTTTTTGCGTTCATCATTGATTTTCCTTTTCAACCCACAGTAACACATTTATTACCATAATCGAAAAATTACCGTAATTCTACTATTACGGTAACTCTAGAACATACATTTTTAACCGTACGACCTATAAATCGACCGTATATGTTTACTGTATGACCTATAAATCGACGAAGAAATTAACCGTATATGTTTACTGTACGACCTGTAAATCCACCAAAAGCCAATCGTGTATGTTTACTGTACGACCTATAAATCGGTCAAAAGTGACAAATTATAGGTCGTACACAAAAGATAGGAGTATCCTTAAGCGTACGACCTATACGGGCCGGCCTTACTACTAATGAATAATATTGAAAAATCGCAAACAAAAATATCGATCAAAACAGCTCTTACAATTATTTATTTATAGGCAAAAAAATTGTCCATTTTACAAGCCAAAGGTTTAATGGGTAACATTGTCATTGAAAATCATACATCTGTCGATTGGCATAATTACATTCGAGAAGTTTGCAAAAGAGCCTTAGACGAAACTGTTCCAATGGGGGGACCCGGTCAAATAATACAAATCGAGGAAAGTTTGATGGGTGGATGACGAAAATACAATCCTGGACATTTGCTGAGAGGTAACAGGGTGGCTCTAGCCCATCAAAATTACGGCTGTCAAGTTGTTGGACCCTGGGTTTTTGGCTTGGTCTGGAAGTGTCCCGACGGCAAACAAGATTTAAGAATGTTTCACGTTTTGAGATGTAATGAAACTACACTAAGGGTGATAATTTGCTGTCATGTTGCTCCCAGTTCAACTATCATCTCTGATCAATAGGCTGCTTATCATAATGTAGACAAATGGCAAGGTTTCAATTATATACATAAAACTGTTAATCACCAGGAAAATTTCGTTGATCCAATAACTGGAGCTCACACGCAAAGAATTGAAAGTCACTGGGGACATGTTAAAACTGAATTAGTTCACGAAATGCGGGGTACATCCGAATTTTTGTTACCAGGGCATTTAGCTGCTTATTGGTGTCAAAAGATTTATGACAAGACACCTTTCAATGATATAATGAAAGAAATGGCTTGTCAATTTCCTGTTGTTTAAACGCTTACTGTAAATTTATACTTTCTGAGAAATTATTTATCCTGCACCTATTCTAAAATTAGTTTAGTTGTATTTATTTTATGATTATTTATTCATGGTATAAGAATTAAATTGTAGCTCAGTTAGGTTGGATGGTTTAGCTCAATTGGTTAGGCGCTCGCTTTGTACGCAACAGTCTGCAGTTCGAAACCCACCGGAGACAAAAAAATTTGCGGAAAAAACAACATTGAAAAAGTCTGGTGCATGTACTACACTAATACCTGTCATTGTTCCAGCATCCTCCTAGCTTCATTACCTCGCCAGAGTTTGTACTCCTGTAACGCCAGACACCAGTCTCAAGTGGACAGTAGTGATGGCCCCTACAAAACATGTATACGCAGGGGAAATAGATACAGAAGCATGTGGAAGCATAGAGGCGTGGTAAGTCCACTGTAGGAAGCAAGCATAAGGGAAGCATAAGAAGCATATGGTACCAGGAAAGCCTTGGAAGGTGTGACCAAACTAGCGAAGCGAAAGAAGGAAGAAGCAGGGATTGGCGGAAGAAGATTGTGGGAAACAAGACCTCCCGTGACGCCAAGGGAGTGGCCACAGAAGCAGTATTTAAAGAGAAGCAAAGTTTGATTCTGTCAGATTTTGTGATTCTAGCGTTTTATTTGCAAGCGTGTTTTAGTAAAGCAAGACTTTCAAAAGTATTTGAAGTGAGTTTTGTTATTTTCAAGCATTCCTGTATTTTATCGATGAGCAAGCGATCGTCGACCCCCGCATTATTAATTGTCATATCGTAATCCATTCCATTGTACCGTCCCCTTCGTGGGCCATGCACCACCGTAGACCATTTTAAGGATCAAGTAAAGTATCATTAGAAACTGGTGGTTACACTCCCTGGCAACCTGCACTCAGCCTTGGCCACAGTGCAGACACCTAATTTTCATGGATACAATCTGATTGGCTTTGACAAAGAGTCAATTAACATATCAGACCTGTCAAAGTTTCAACATTCTTCTTTTAAACCTTTTAATACTGACACTAAAACTGTACCTCCCTATATTCAACTTTCCTACCCTGATGGCTGAGCTCTTGTTTTTGAAGCTCTTTTGGCCATAGAAAGCGATTGGACGACATTATTTAAGCACTTCGATAATACCCACACCCTTGTCGCCACTTTGGATGCTGACAATGACTGGCATACTCTGTACTCTTTAGTTGGCCCTACCTTTCCTACCGCAAACCAGATTGCCGAACCTACGGTCATCCCCAAGATCTCGATAGTCGACCTCTTTCAGTAATTGAGAAAGACCCTTATCACTTCGAAAATACTCGGCTTATTGGCTTCTTCCCTGAACATTGTGCCCTGAAAGTATGCATATCCTGCATGTGGGCTTGGGACACTGTCTCTATTAATCATGACTTTTCTAAGAACCCCATGTATTATGTGACCCCTTCTGAACACGAACTGTTTGGAGAGAAGCTGATATATGCAGGTTTAGACACCTTTTATCCAATTCTGCTATATCTGGCCTTAGGTCACTATGGTTTCTTCGATGAAATCTTCTGCACAGCCCAAGTTTTTTGTCATGACTTGCTCAACCCTCATGTTATTGACGATATCGCAAGGGCTCTTTCTAGCCACGGGATAGATTTGGACACTAAGTTACCTATTGGCTTAGACATACCTAATAACCCCACATTGTCCACCAAATTCCTACTAGCAGTGATGCAGGATGAGGCACTGTTGGCTCTTTCTTATCTTTTCACACAAACTATAGGTCCTACCCATGGTCAGTCAATGTGTTCTGCCACATTAACCAATGGTGCGGCACGTTTAAGAATACTTCAACGTTCTGCTTTTCGACCTCTTCCTCCTAAACTGTCTAGAAATCAACATAGGCATCTTCACACTACTCAACATGGTGGCGCTCAGTCATCAGATGAGTACCCTAAGCTTCTTGACAACCCCATTGGTCTGCAAACAGCCGTAGCCACAGCAATGCGTACCCTCACTATCTGACATCTCAGAACGTCCAGGCCCTGAATATCTTAACTATTGACCTTCCCTTACCAGCTCTGTTAATCTCACCATGTTCATTGAAGGAATACAAAAATGTTGAAGAGACTATTTATAATGCCATCAGTGGCATGGATGACGATCTTAGGAAGCCATTCACTTTCTAATGTTGGATTGACCTGAATGGTGACCCTAAAGATATACTTACACAGTTTGAGGCTACCTTGCCTTGAATTTAACCTAAATTTGGACACAAATCTGTAACTCACATCACTAATTATTTCACTCTACGACCCCTTCTAATATCTACAACTAGGATGACTGTAGATGATTCCAACTTGATACACCAGGATTGCCAGTATGCAAGTAATCCTCATTACTATTTTTCCTGGACTTCTAAGCATCTACATTGTTCTACTACTATACACAACTCTGATGCCACCTTTCAACTCAAATCAAATCTGACATGGAGCCTACACTTCCCTCAGAAGAGCCCCAAGTTGTAGTCATTATGTGTGATGCTGACCTTCAGTCTCAATTACTTACTGTTACAGTTGATACACCATCTCATCCTTTGACTGAGGAAGAGGTGCGACTCTCTAATCTCACCATTAATCTTGAAGAAACTAAGGAACCACAGACTGAGTCACAAGCTGAGTCTCAAGTACCCTCTATAGTTTCAGTCACTTCAGCTACGGAACCTATCACCATTCCTTCTGAGCCACCGACCCAACTATAGGTCGCCACTCCTCAAGTTTCAAGGTCTGTTGCCAGAACTTAATTTCCACGTCACTTTCTGTTCAACCTCAGCAACAACCTCTAGTACCAACAAATATGCCATCAATTGACCTCAATGAACGTACATCTCTTGACCTAGATATGTACTGCATACCCTATCAGATTATGTGATGGGCTGGTTTGCCTTTGCCACTTTCTGGCATGTCACCCAACCAATGAGAGCTTAGTCGCTTACCGGTGCATGACCATGATTTTCTGTATGACTCTATTCTTGGTCCTTTGCCTACCGCTACTGCCCTAACCATAGGTCAGTCAGCGATAGTTCAGACAAATATTTTTGATTCCCTCGCCGCTCAAACACCTGCTCATACTCAACTTCAACCTGTGAGCACTGCACCACAACTTCAAGTTCAAGCGCAGATTCAACCTTCCACTTCTGCAACTTAACAATCCTCACCATCCAAACCTGTGACATCTTTTCACATACCTAAGGTTGCTTCAGCCACTGTAGTCCCAAAGCCTTCAACTTCCACTTCTGTCACTCCAATTTCTGGTCCTACACTCACTCGTGAAGACCTTGCTGATGCCTTAGCTCATATCCAAGTAGGAACCAAATCTGTCATCAATTTCCACATCCTTGACATATCTGGTAAATCTGTCATGGATGTCCTTCGCTATCTCCATAGTGAACTAAAGAAATGGAAAATTGAGCCACAAGACAAATCTGGTAAATCTCACAAACCAACAGCAAAGTCTTCTCCGGCTGCTAAAAAATCACCAAGGCTTCGAAGACTAAACCTGCAACTGAGCCTAAGTCCGCTCCTGCTCAACAATATGAACCTCATCATTTTCATGTCACGCCTCAGTGTTTTTCACAACCTCAGGCCTCTGCTAAACCGGTAGTTAAGTCGCAACCTCAGAAAAAATCTGTTCTGATAGTTCCTATAGGAACTATTCCATCTGTGTTTTCCATTTCTTTTCCACTTGGTTTTGACATACCACAACAGCCACCCACAGCTGTTGCACCTGCTTACCAGCCTTACGTTCAGCAACAGTATCAACCAACTGTTGTGCCTCAGTATCAATTCCCCGCTTAACTTCCTCCTCCTTGAGCAGCCTATGCCCAACAACAACCCACCATTGTCTATCAGGCACTGCCGGCTGGGTATCCTACATCTTTTCCATCACTTACTGATAAGTTCCAGCAACAGCGCCAGCTAATCACTACAGCTGCTGTGTTGAGAGTGGCCAAAGCAGCCACCTCAACTACGAATTGTTGCAAAAAGTGAGCACCTTTCCTGCTGCTCGGTTGGCTCAGTTGGTTAGAGCATGCAGATGGTAGCTGCAAGGTCCTGGGTTCAAGTCCCAGACTGAGCCTAACTTTTACTGAACCCCCGAGTAGCGGGAACAGGTCGCCTCAACACTGGTGGCCCTTGATGGTCCGTCAAACTCACGGCAGAGGGATGTTGAGAGTGGCCAAAGCAGCCACCTCAACTACGAATTTTTGCAAAAAGTGAGCGCCTTTCCCGCTGTTCGGTTGGCTCAGTTAGTTGGAGCATGCAGATGGTAGCTGCAAGGTCCTGGGTTCAAGTTGCAGACCGAGCCTAACTTTTACTGGAGCCCCGAGTAGCGGGAAAAGGTTGCAACCAACAGCTGCTCAACTTCCTCCACCTCCTCCACCTATTCCCAAGCTGTTGTAGTATAGCAATCCACCTTGCCTACCACCATGAGTGCAACTACTCATTTTTCTTCTTCTGGCATAACTTCAACTGCTTCCACTACTGCAACAACTTCAACTTCTGTACCCTCCATGTCTGCTTCTACATCACAAGCTGCTACTTCATGGGCCCCACCAGGTGATAAGCCTGCAAGGTTTTTCACACCTAAAATGCTGATGGGCCCTCAAATTTTCGACATTCTATCTCACCTTAATATTCAACTTCTGCCTGGAGCTGCCTGAAAGACTAATGAGGCAGTTCTCTCTCTTCATCAGCTGTTTAGGGACACTTACAGTGCAAATTTCACTAGCACTACTGACCACGCCATTCCCAACACCCTACTGAAGATTATCCTTGAATGGATCGTAATATGGGCTACCACTTATGGCGGGGCTACTTCAGTTCAAATAGGTACCCTCACTCTCTTCCTGTGCAAATGTCGATCATTGTCATGTTTGATGCATTACGCCAGCGCCTATACATTCTGTGTTGAGATGATAGAAAATATTCTTCAGAAACCTGAAGACATCAGCCTCACTAATGCTGACAAGCTAAGGAAGTTGGCCACGGTTCGCGCCAATGCCCATGCTGAATGCCAGATTAATCACCATATCCTCAGCCAGTTTGATGTACCTTCTGTTTCTGATCTACCTCCTATGCCACTACCTCATGCCACTACCTCCTATGCCACTACCTATGCCACTACTACTTCTACCTGATGATACTCAACCACCTCACCAATCACATCCACATTCTGGTTCCCACACTGCTCGTCATTAGATCAGCAGTTACTCACAACTGTTGATATTTTTAGTTCTTCTGTGTTTGTTCTATTCGTTTGTTTTAATTTCTCTGCTCAAAAAAATATAATCTCAGTGCCCTCCTTTTACTTTCAGTTTTAGAGCTTTTGTACAGTTTTTGGCCTAGCCCTGTGAAATTTTTTTTTATGTGCACATTTTTCTTTGTGATGACCAATTTCACACAACCAGTTTGCCATTGTCATATCTCGCCCAGTCTTAGTAAGTATCTATAAGTTTCATCTTCTCGCCATTTTGGATTCTCCCTCATTTATCCACAAGTGGGGAGAGGAAAATTTCTTCCACTACAACAACTCTAATCTACCTTGTAGTTTGATCGCTTGAAGCAATCTGCTGCAAGGGGGGAGTGGTGTTGTAGTGGCATTTTCCAGTTTTGCACAACTGTTTTAATGTTACTTTAAAGTTTCCTGATCTTTACAACCAAAGATGAGCATGTCCCCACCATGCCATCTTAATTCAAACCAGGCAATGCAATTACTGTTGTCATTGCATCGTGTGCCCTAAATTGGTCAGTGATTTATTATTCGTTTTGTATTTTCTTCTCGTCCAGTCATATTGCCCTAATAAAACTCATCACACTAATTACTCGAGGCCGTTTATTTAATATTATAAATTGGGAAATTCTTCCAGCTTCCTTACTGTGGCTCCATGGTCATATTGTGTCCTCCTCCAGTAGGGCTAATGGGAGTAATGAGCACCATCCAGCTAATGAAAACATACTATCAATTGCTCCCTTATGCCAGTAAGATCAAGACTGATTCTATTGACTGACCATGCATTAGAAGTAATTTCAATGAATTATTGCAACATGATTGCATTTTTGTTGCTGCTATTCTGTTTTTTAAGACATGATTTCTGAGAGATTCCACAGATTTCCACACAAAAAACTCAGATTTTTCACTTGTTTCACAGTTTAATTTTTGAAATTGACCTGATTTCTGAGAGATTCTACCTTTTTTTACATAGGCCTATGATAAGTTGAAAATTAATCATACCTCAAAATCAGAAACATTGGGTAGTTTCGTGCGCTGAGTTCCATTGTATCATTTGTTTAGCTTGTAAACAAAAATTTGCGCCGCTACAGAATGCCAAAGTTTTGGAAATTGATGATTTTTTGCATTTTTCAGTGGTCTTGCTAGCCAAGCAATATTTTAAGATCGGATTGATCTTATTTGATGAATGAATATTCATTTTACAGAGGAGAGAATGAGCTCTCTTCTGCTGGAACATTTACAGTAAATAATTGCATACTACACTTTTTCATAAAGCGTAAATTGTCAAAAATGAGCTGTCAAAATCGAAAAAATTTCGTTTATGGGCACTCCCGGGCACCTTCCTATCGGAAGCCACAGAATTTTATTTACTTCTATTGTAGCTCATGCATTTTTACTGCATTGGTTAAGTTTTCATCAAAATTTTCGTACCATTTTGAGAGCTGCACTGCTCTGAAGAAAGCATACTATAAAAATTTCTCCAAAATCATTACATTTACCTGGTGGGCCTTGTCTACAACTTGTCATACATTTATTATCTATACTATAGAATTATCAAGTGGCTAACAGACTATAGTTTGATGTACTAATTGTTCCACAAACAAACATTTTACACTGTCCAAGAGAGTTTAAACAGTCGAAAATGAGAAGCAAAAATAAAGAAAAACCCCATTTAGAGGCACTCCCGAGCACCTTCACCTGCCACGCTGCAGAATTTTATCTTTTTATCCTCTCGTTCATACATTCCTACAGTAGCTGTGAAATCAGCATCGCGATTTGAATGCCCCTTGAAAAGCTACACAGATCCAAAGAAAGCGAAATCCTGAAAATCGCTCAAAAATCAATAATTTTTTGCATTTTTGTGTTTCTATGGGAACCGGAAACCACATTAAAAAGGCCACAACTTTTCAGACATGTTGTAGAAAAATAGTGATTTATGATTTTAACTGCATTTTCATCTATTTGATAAATTTTGTTCAATTCCGTTGAGTCTTATCTAAAAGGATGATACAAGCACCCCTCGCCCAATCAATTTTCACCAAACTGATTCAAGTCACTGATCTAAAAGGATGATACAAACCCCCGCCTAATCAAACCTCACAAAGTCTATGTCATTCACCTGGAACAGAAAAATCATTAAGCCCGCTGTGTGAATAGCAGTTCAATACCTGTATTTGCAAGTCATTTTACGTTTGTCATATACATTTAGGCACATGATCCATCTTCAAGGCTTGAGGATGTGCAAGATATGAAAAGAATCTCATGAGCAAATCACTAATCTAAATCAGCAGTGACGAATTTTTTTTCTACTCATACAGCAAATCTTAAAAAATTTTTTGTTAGATGGCTTATTTGGAAAGAAATGAGTACTTTGTGTTTTTTACCTACAAAAATTTGAAGATGGAAATACTGATGTAATTACCAATAGCATTGCACAGCTAACATAAACAGCAAATTGTTCACTGAAAACTAAAATATTTTCTTATTGTGGTTGGTTATTTCTTTTTAGTCAATCATACATACATACAAGAATCGGCACAAATGAATTTGATGTAACAAATTTTTGTTTTCTTTATGTTTAGGGATTTGCTGTATTTGCTGACACAATCAATTGACATCTATCTTAATATAAAGTAAAAAATAGTTATTCAAGTTGATATGTCATGGAAGATCGGATTATGATCTGGCAATAGTTTCCTGTTACCTGATCTGCTAACACACTCCAGTCATTTAGAAGTGATTTGTTGGGGTTGCCTCAGGTGCACTTGTTCAGCTTCCGGCGTAGGTGCGCAGGCGGTTGGACGCGGCGAAAAGTGGCGAAAAGAAAAAGAATATTTGCATAGATAGATGCTGCCACTGTTTCGGGTCTTTTATGTTTGTTTATCAGTGTTAAAAAGATTATGTTTTTGGAGCATCACCGCCATCGCCCTAATTATAATATTTTTTGTTATTACTATTACTTTGTGGCGTCACTCGTTGTCACCCAATACAAGTTGGGCCTGTAAGTTGTTTTGTTTTGTGAGCGTAGTGGAGACTCTCATAAGTTTAGGAGTGGAGACTTGGGTAGGATCTCCTGAGGTACGTGCCAAGGTGTTCTGCCTGAGGTTTGGTGAAAGTTCTGGGGAGTATCTGGTGAAACGTCTGAGAGAGTTTTTAGTTTATTGTTTTTGTTAGCCTGTGGTCAGAATTGTTGCAACTTCCTTTGTCTAAACCCAAAGGTCAGTCACATCATTCCTATTCCACAGCTGCCTAACAAGTGGTGGACTCTTAACACCTCTCACGACAGATAACCGGAGAACCACCAGAAAAATAACTAAACCTCCAGGGTTTTATTTACAGGCACATACCGGAAAAAGTAAGAAAATGAGTATTCCCGTAGGGAAAACTTTGAGGACACCTCCTAGGTCACACGAACCTAGTGTCTCAAATCTCGACTCTGCTGAAGAACACGCAGCCGTAGAACAGATTCAAGCACAGGCGCCTGAGAATGAAGGAAGGAGAGAGATTAGAATTGCCGAAGTGGCAAGAGTTGAAGAAGAGTTGAGGAGGAGTAGTTTTGAGATAGCTAGGCAAGCCGAGATCAAAACTATGGTAAGTGGTAGTATCAAAGGTCATCAGACCTTTGAGAAAGAAAGACCGACGTCGCCCCCGAAGTTGGTCCATCCGATGGCCGAGACACTGGAGGAGATTAGACGGAAGTCGAAACCAGCATGGAGGTCAAATATGGTGGATATGAATTACGACGAATATTAGGAGGACTTGCTGGCCGATTTATACAAGGATAAATATTCGAGGTGATACGACCCCGAAATGGCGAATTGGGTCCGACGCGAAGATCAAAGGGATTGAGTCGATCCCAAGGAGGGAGGAATTAACGCATTGGAGAAGAAAGTCGAATTATTAATTAAAGTTATTGAAAGCGCGCAAGTTTGAGAAAAGGAAATGGAAGAGGATCAACAAAAGAAGATAAGTGAGTCTTCTTACATTGAGAATAGAGTGGAAAGAGTAAGTGAACCTAAAAGGGAGGTTCAATCAGAAGTTTATGTAAGGTCTCAAGAGAATAGAGACAAATATTGTAGTAGAGATAAAAGTTGGGTTGAGGAGCCACAGAGTTCGAGGAATGCTGAACAAGCACAATCGAATGCCTATGGTTACTCAGAGAATAGGAGGTCTAGGGAAAGGAAGGTGACTATCTGCGATGAATCGTCCCAGGGAGAGGATAGATTTTCTCGTCCTACTCCTTGGAGAGATACCGCAAATAAAGCCGACCTTAGCCCTGAGAGGAGGAGAAAAAGGAAGTCGAAGAGTAGAAAGAGATCTCATAGATCAAGAGCTAGGAGTAGACATTACTCAGATAGTGATAATAGCAGTTCATCTACGTCAAACTCTAGCTCAAGTGTAGAAGTTGATGTGAGAGATGTGGTAAAGGCCTTGAAACATAGACTTTTACATGATAGTATAAAGCCGACGGAGGCGCTCAAATTTTTTACTGATCTGGAAAGTGAGTTTCTGGAGAATACTGTGGACAAGATCAAGAAGGAATGTTTGAGAATGTTGTCCCAGAATATGGCTAGGAGGATAGCGAGAACATCCTCAAGTTATACAGAAGTGCGGAGAAATATTTTAAAGTATCTCGCGCCGACTTATGATTTGACGATGCTCAAAAGAGAGTTATTCAATATGAAACAGGAAGAAGGCGAGTCAGCCTTAGAGTTTTTAAAGAGGTTGAGTAATCATGTGGATCTGGTCTATGCAGATCAGACTGATCAGGTAAGGCAAGAGAATATTATTAATGCCTTTATTTATAAAAGTAGTCCATTATATCAGACGGAGTTGCAGGACGTATTGCCATTGATGAAAACTTGGCAAGACCTCACATACGCCGTAACACAGATTGACAAAAAGTATAAGAATGTGTTTACTACTTTTGGAGCCAAGGATAAACCGATGGTAGTGAACCAAGTTGTAGCTAGGGAGGAGAAGTGCCCGGAAATTGCTTTTGTAGGGAATGCTCCCTATGGAAGTACTAAAAAGTATAACCAGACGAAGTCAAGACCACAAAATCAGTTGCAAAAGGCAGTGGAAGAGGAGAGAAGTGAGGAGAATGCTGAAGAGATGCAACCTGGCCCGTCACCTCGTGATGTCAAAAAGTCTAACGAGGAGCAGGCCAAGGAGTCTTTTTTAGCTATTCTCTCAAAGGAGTGGCTACAATTGGTTCAGAAAGTGGATAAATTACAGGTTACTCAGAATGAAGCTTTAAAGGAGTTGACTACTGTGAAGACTGCGTCTGCTGAAAAGCAGAAGCAGTTGAAGCAGCAGAGACCCTACTGTATATATCATAAGAATAATACTCATGCTATGGAGGAGTGTAAAACATTAGCTTACCGGCGTCAGCAACAGCAACGCGGTGGATTTAACCGTGGCATGTCTAATCAGTATTATGGTGGTGATAGGAATGCTTCATTTAGAGGAAGTTTTAGAGGTAGAGGTGGACCTCAATTTGGATTTAGAGGAAGAGGAAGAGGTGCCTATTATGTAGGATTCCCCGAAGAAGATCAAATGTACGGGTATGACCCAGAATTTGAGAGATACAGGGAATTCTGCAGACTTAGAGAGCAAGGCATCCAGTTGCAGAGGCAGCCTCAGTTGATGCTACCTGCATCAACTAGTCAACCGGCAATTCAGGCTAGTACCGTCCAGGACCAAGCTGGATCATTTGTTTCGAACCAGTCGCAACCTAGTTCGCATAACGTAATGGTGACAAGCCGTACGGATGTGGATGATGAAAGTGATCAGAGTAGAAACAAATCTTCAAGTTTGATTCTAGGAAGTATTATTCACCTGGATAAGGTGACACCTCTAGAAAAAGTGAAGGAAAGAGATTTGGCTCATGTGAAATATGGAAGGAAAGCAACGGACATAGAGAGAAGGTTGTTGGAAAATTATCCGAAAACAGTTCCGTTCTATATAAATGTAGTTATTAAAGAAACGGCTACCAGAGCTTTAATCGATACAGGAGCTCAGTGTACGGTCATGTCTTCTAATCTCCTGAAAAGGGCATTAGACGTTGATTATACAGTGTACCCTCATATTCTTAAAGTGACTGTAGCTGATGGAAAAATTGTGCATGCCTGTGGGTATGTACCAGTTTGTATGAAGACTGAATTTGGAAATTTTCCAGTCAATGTTATAGTGTTGCCAGATGCAGGTGAGGACCTGATCTTGGGCACAGATTTTTTAGCACACCCAGATTTAGGTGTGGTGATTGATTTTAAAAGGAATGCCATGAGGATACAAGGCATTGAGAGAAAGATTGACGTAGTTCAAGTTCCTTCTGTAACTACTGTGCAAACGGTAATGGAAGAAGTAACTAAAGTCAGTGTGGCATCGACTGATTGCATAAATCAAATTGTTTATCCAAAAGTTTGTCTACTAAAGACAACTGTTGCAATTGTCGCATGTGGGAAAACCTACATTCCATATGGAACAGATGTTTTGATGAAGGCAAAACTTTGGGATCAACATGGAGATGCCAGGTTGAACGGAATTATTGTCGAATCGAAAGATTCTGAAAGGAAGTTCAGAATGGAGAAAGCGGTTGTAGACGGATCACAAGAGGAGTTTGTAGTACTAATCTCCAATACCACGTGTTCTGGTTGTCGGTTTGAGAGAGATCAAATCATTGGCTATACAGAATCTATGCTTATTGAAGATGATGATACGTACAAGAAGGTGAAGGAAATGAAAAAGATAAAGGAGGAAAAGGAATATCAGACCTGTATGGTAAAGGAAGGAATGCCTGCATTATCAAAATCTGATTCTGTAGAGTTCTATACTTCACTATGCAAGATGATATCAAAGGCAAAAATTTCGGAAGAGCAGAAAACGGAATCTATAGAGTCTTTGTTGAAGTACAGAGATGTCTTTAGCTTGCCTGGTGATCCGGCTTCTACAACCCCAGCTCTGACGTGTAGGATAGATACAGGAGATGCAAGACCTGTAGCAAAGAGATATTACAGAGCTTCAATTAATAGTCGGCCAGGAGTAAGGCGACATATAAAGGAGATGTTGGATCAGGGAGTGATAGAGCCCTCGAAGTCACCGTGGGCTGCACCCTTGTTCCTAGTTGGAAAGAAAGATGGAACTACGAGACCAGTAGTTGATTTTAGAGGTATAAACGAAGTGACCAAGGATGATAAATATCCCATCCCGAGAATGGATGATTATTTAGATTGCCTTGGAAGAGCTAAGTTTTATACGACTCTAGATTTGAAGTCGGGATATTGGCAGGTCCCGATGGAGGAGGAGAGCAAGGAGAAAACGGCTTTTATATGCCAGGAAGGCTTGTTTCAGTTTAAAGTGATGCCGTTTGGATTGAAGAATGCACCGGCTGAATTCCAAAGGATGATGGAGAGAATCCTTGGGGATTTGGTATGGAAAATTTGCCTAGTGTACATAGATGATATTATCATCTTCTCGAATACATTCGAGGAACACTTAGAGAATTTGAAATTGGTGCTAGAAGCGTTGAGGAAGGCGAAGTTGACTCTTAAGCCAGAGAAATGTGAATTTCTTCCCGAGAAGGTGCACTTTTTAGGGCACATCTTGGACGCGAACGGAATTTCTCCGGATCCTAAGAAGGTCAAGGCGATAACGGAATTTCCATTCCCGGATTCTGTTAAGAAAATGCAAAGATTCCTAGGTATGCTACAATGGTGTAAGAAATTTATACCTGACCTAGCAGCACTAGCTGAACCCTTGTACAAATTAACAGGCAAGAAGGGAACATGGAATGTGACGGAGTTACATTACACAACTTTTGAGAAGCTCAAAGTAGCATTGACCTCAGTACCTTTCTCAAGACATCCAATTCTAGATGGATCTGCGCGATTCATTCTTCAAACGGATGCCAGTGGAATTGCATTGGGAGCAGTGTTATGTCAAGAGACTGACTCGGAACGTTGGGTGATTGCCTACAATAGTCGGATATTGCGGGCGGAAGAAAGGAAATGGTGCGCCACCGAAAGGGAATGCTTAGCTGTGGTATACGGCCTAAAAATTTATAAACATTATCTTTTGGGTCAAAAGGTCAGGATTCAAACTGACCACAAACCATTATTATCTATGAGGGTCAACACACAGACTAATGACAAACTCAAGAGGTGGTATGCATTCATTTGCCAGTTTAATCACAAGTTGGAGTACGTGCCTGGCAGATAGAATGCCATGGCAGATTTTCTCTCCAGAAAGGAGGAACCGGATGAGCAGAAAGAGAAGTTGCCACCAAAATGGGAGCTTATCTTTCAGAAAGGAGACATGAAATCTCTTGCTAAAGACGAAGTCATTAACCAAAACCACAAAGTTTTAGTGAATCAACTTTGGAAACTCAGAGGAGATGAAGTGGATGAGGCTGTAGGAGTCTTCACTTTTGTGAAGATGGCCACAGCTTCAGTGGCTTCAAAGTATGGTGTTAGTGATGAGACTCGACTTAATATTTCTCCAGAATTTGATAATTATCGAACGCCTGAGAAATATGAAATCGAGGCGGTAGTCACTAGACAAATGGCAAAAAACTTGCAGCAGGAGGAAAAAGGACATCCTCCTGGGCAAGCAAAACCTAAAGAGGAGGTAAAGAGAATTTTTGAACCGAAGGAGAAGGAGTTTGAAGAAGCCCCTCAAATTGAAGATGATAGACCGAAAGGGCTTATCTCAAACGCCTTGATGTCAAAGTTGCAAGGAAAGGATAAAGATTTAAAAGTAATCTTCGAGAAACTAGGTGCTAATAGTAGCACCAAGTCTCAAAGTAACTTTTATATCGATCAAGGGATACTATATAGAGAGACTTTTGGCGAGGCAGAGGATCAAGTTGTTGTGCCCTCTGTTCTCAAAAAAGTTGTCCTACATCAGTATCATGGAGCAGTGATGATGACACATCAAGGGTTTAAGAGAACCCTTGCTATTATTAAAAAGCGGTTCTGGTGGCCGAGCATCGAAAAGGATGTTCAGAGCTGGATCAGCTTTTGTCCGATATGTCCAATTGCGACTCCAGGAAAGGCTACAATACCGCCATTAAATCCAATTATTCCTAGAGGACCATTTGACATAGTCTCTGTAGATATTGTGGGAATATCTCCCATGAGTGAGAAGAGACCGTATGTGATAGTATTTCAAGATTACTTTACAAAATGGGTGGAAGCAGAAATGATTCCGGATCAATCTGCTGTAACCATTGTGGACAGTTTTCTTCGAAATATTGTGTTCAGGCATGGAACCCCTGTGAAATTGTTGAGTGATAACGGTTCATGCTTTATAGCTGATTTGATGACGTCAGTGTGTAAATTGTTGGAGTGTCAGAAGATTTTCACAACTGCCTACCATTTACAAGGAAATGGAATGGTTGAAAGGTTTAACCAAACCTTGATCAAGCAGTTGCGAAAGGTTGCTATAGAGGATTCAGATAAGTGGGACAGATATTTGCAATCTGTCATTTTTGCTTACAATGCCACACCTCATACCTCAACGAGATGTTCTCCATTTGCCTTGTTGAGAGGTCATGAGGCTAATTTTGGCATTAGTATTGGTGTTGCAAGAAACATAGTTCTGCCAATGAACTATGAGGCTTATAAGCATATACTAACCGAAAGTTTAGTAGAAACTTATGAAGTCATTTCAGAGAATATCAGGAAGGCTGCGGAGAGCAGTAAAAAGTTTTTTGACCGTAAAGCAAAAGCTCATGATTATTCCGTCAATGATTGGGTTTTGCTGAAAGTCGATAAACAGAAAAAACTGGGTCTGCCGTGGCAAGGACCATTTGTTGTTACTGATAATAGCAGATTATCAGAGAATGTGCTTGAAATCGCGCACTGGAGAGAGCCGCTGAAAAAGCAGGTGGTATCCGTGAGCAGGTTAAAGCACTTTCGCTAGGAGACCGGCAGATGGCTGCAGTCTAATGACGTGTCATCTAAGGACACGCAGTTTACTGTAGCTTCAAAAATCAGTAATTATAAACTGCCGTAGCGCGTAGCGCTGTGTTTTTTGTGTGTGTGTGCAAATGAATACCCCCCCCCCATATTTTTTCATCCCCAATTCTGTAATTAGGTACAAATTGTATTTAATTGTATTTATTTATGTATTTATCGTGTATTTATTGTGTATTTTTAAATTTTCATCGCATAAATCTTAAAATTTCTCAAAATTTTTGGTAAAAAACCACTCTTCACAAAAAACCTAAATTTTTTAAAAAAACTTTTTTTGCGGTCCAAATTTTAAATTTCCCCGAGTCCAATTAATTTTTTCGGAGGAATTAGTTAATTGTTGCCCACTAATTCTGTGAATATTGGAAGAATTGGAAAACTGCTGAGTTTTAGAGTCAAAAGAGACAAAAAGTAGCGAAAGCGGAAAACTTTGTCGATTTTTCAGCTCTTATAAAATTATCAAAAAATTTTCCAAAATTGATAAGGCTGAACTCGAAAAATTCAAAAAGGAAGCGGTTGAAATGTCGCGGCCCCCCAATGGACGCCGCACAGAGCAGTATTTGGTCACGGACCCCCACGTGACCTACGGTCAGCCACAGGTGCGGCAGAATAATCAGTATTTTTTAGTCGATAGTAAGCGACCTAAGTTATTAAACTTAGTTAATCTAAAAATTTATTGGGCAAAGCAGGATGTTATAGCCCACGGGTGTCTAGACGAAGGCCTAGACAATTTTCTAAATTTAGTGGGAACAAATTTGTTCTGTCAAACTTGAAAAAGTGTGGCAAAGCTGCCCGTAGCGCAAGATTTGGACTTTTTGCCAAACTACATCATTCCTCTACACACATAGCGAGTTGAATAAATTCGTCTATGTGATGGGGAAGAAGTGGAGTGTAGCAACTAGTCGACTAGGGGTAGATAATTTCAAAATTATTTAAATTTTATAATTCCACCTTTATCTAAATTTCTACGAATTTCCTCATTTTGGGTAAACTAGTAAATATATTTTAAAATTCTTCATGGAAATTCTTAATTTGTTGGTTGGATAGGCCGTTTTGGGCGTTGGATTGAGACGGCTAGCAGTCAAATGATGGAAGATGCAGGTGGTCTGTGCGTGTACTCCCGTATAAGGTAGAAGTCGGGGCCGCACTTGTGTTTAACTATCTGCCAACACTAACCCAATATATATTTGGTACCTTATTGTCCCCTGCTTGCAATTTTTTCCTATTTGTGCTTACTATCTGTGGTGAAGGTAGAAATTAATAGATGTCTGTCCGCTTGAAAAAATTTTCAGAGAAAAGTTGTAAATATTTTGTCTGAATTTTTAGACTACAACATTAAACACGTTGTCAGAGTCGGCAAATTAGAATAATGGTTCGCAACGAATTTCGGGAGATTTCCGTTGGAATTGATGGAACCAAAAATGGTAGAAATAGGTAAGGTGGCTGAGATGATTGAAACCTTGAAGGAGAGTAGGTTTCGAGGACAGCCAATTATCGGTTTCGATACCGAAAAAGTTACTCAAGACTATGTGAGTAAGGTTTTTGCAACTTCTGGGGTTGATAACCCAAAAGGGAAGGAGTTCGCAAGAGTCATTAGCTTCTCGACAGTGACTGGAGACACCTTTGTTGTAGATACTATGACAATCATGCCGAAGGAATGGACGCTCATTCATGAGCTCTTAGATTCGGACATGCTTCTTGTTGGATACAACTTGGTTACAGATCTGGTTGCCATCTGGAATGTTAATGGCGCAGGAAGGAAACACCAAGATGTTGATCTGACACCAGAGATCAAGCATAGAGTTATGTCTTTGTATGGCCGTTATTATGATGTAGCCAAAGTAGGAGACCAGTTAAACGGAAGATTTTTGGCAATGTCCAGGAAGTTGGGACTTTGCCCAGAGACATTTAAGCTGAAAGGGTTGTTCACGGAGCTGTATCTGGCGGATATTGGTTATTTCCAAATCGATTTCTCTCAGAGAGTGCAACGTGAACGATTCTGTAGGCATACATTGACGCAGTTTGAAATAAGGTATCCAGCACTGGATGCCTACTACTCATTGTTGGTTTTCCTAGCGTTTTTCCACTATGAGTTAGCTATGGAAGTTGAGGTCGGATTCCAGTATTTTCGGCATGATCTGATGAAAGCGGATCAGATTCAAGTAATGGCCTTCAGGCTATACAGGTTTTTTAATATGGTTCATGGTGAAAACTTTCTGCAGACCTTTTGTGGAAGCCCGGAAGTGGAGGAGCCACAATCAGCATCTATTTATCACGTGATGAGACAGGAAGTGTATGCCCGTATGGCTGCCCAAATGGATACCTCATTTGGAGGCTATATGGAGTACAGCTTCCCTCATTACGAAGTGAATCCGAAGAGAGGGGAAGACGTAAGCATCCTTAAAGGTATTCATCCAGATTATACCATCAAGGAGAAAAGTAAGAATGTGGAGGGTAATGATACGGTAAGTGAGGATGAAGAGTTCGAAGAAGCTTTGTCAGAAAAGCAGATTAGAGCTTGCATTATGAAGAAGGTAGTAGATATGGTTAATCAAGGGAAACGTTTCAGTAGACTTGATGAACCAGTATCTATGGTTTTATACGAAAATTTCTTAAGGTATAGGAAAGAAACTAAACAACTGTTGGAGATAACATCTCTAGAAGTTGATTACCACGAGTATGAACCAGTCAACATATCGAATGGTAAAGACTCGTACGTAAGACAACACTGGAGTATGGATATCGCTCCTTATTCTGAAATATTGATTGAGGACAATTTTAAGAATTTGGAGTCAGTGTGTAATAAACTTCCCCTTACGTTTCACCTATTTTGGCCACATTGTAGAGAGGAAGCAGAGGAGTACCTTACCTCTCTCCTTGACCATAACTATTTGAGATCCTTTAGCCCGGAGGGAAAGGAGCGAATCTTGAAGATGTTGTGGAGGGGAGATAGGTACGGTCAGTATTTATCTTTTTTGAATAGTCTTCCAGTGACAGAGGTGCATACGCCAACCAAGGGCCATGCAATAACATGTTGGGGAAATTGTTTTGGATTTTCGCCGATCCAATTTTGGCCTAAAATGAAATCATGGGAGCAAAGACCAGCAGACAAGAGGAAGCATTTGGGGGAATGTCTGCAGTACAAAGACAACCCATACTGCTATCAAAGGTTTTATTTCTGTCAAATAGCCGTCCGAGTGCCAGGTTTGTGATACCTGATAAATATGAGTGAGGATGCTACAAAGGAGAATCAAAAGAAAAGGGTGTTAGCGTATCACCCCGAATACGTTCCAGGCTACGAACGGCCATTCTTTGAGCCGACATTGCCATCCGATGCTCCAGGTATCCAAATTAGGCATATTGGGGATAAGGTTGTGGTGACGCCGATAGATAAGCAGCCAGTAGTGCCCGTTACAGGCACTAAGGTAAGCACAACAGCAAGTCAGCAATCTGGAGTTGATACGAGTAATATGGATCAGGTGCAGAGGATGCAGGCTGAGCCTGTTGCGGCGAAAGTACAGCAACAAGCGATACCTGTAGACCTCAACACCCCCATAGACTTGAATCAGGAAGGCGATGATTTAGAAGTGGACAAGGAGGTCACTGTTGAATCATTGATACAACCTGATCAAGAAACGCAGGTAACCTCCATGGTAGATCAGACAGAAAGTTTACTTTCTGGAATGGATGTTAGGGCTGAGCAGATGTTGGATGAAAGCAATCTGATAATGATTGCTGCAAGTCCAACCATAGTAGAAATTGAAGCAAGGCTCAGGGAGCAAGCTGAGAAAGAAATTGAGAGACAGAAGGAAATTTTTGTTAAACAGCTTGCGGAGCAAAAAGAGAGATTAGATCAGCAGCAGAAGCAGCTGGAGCAAGCATTGGCTGGTTTTACGGCGCAGCCGATGCCTCTGGCAGCGCCTACAGCCGTTCAAACTCGAGTGAAGCCGCCTACTGCTTATCATATCCCAAAATTGGCGGCACAGCCAGCTAGTACGCAGGCCATCTAACCTGCTGTCAGCAAGGCCGTGCCGGCAGTTCAAATAGCGCCCAGAGATCCAGGAATAGACGGTGGTATACCAGGCATGTATACTGCCGAGGAGGTTAGAAAGTTTAGAGCAGAAGGTTGTACAGATGACCAGATTAAAAGGTTAGGAAAAGATAGCCCGAAGGGCCAATAGGGCTGAAAGGAGAGATGGGGAAGACGTGATTGAAATCAGTGATGATGAAGGAGAGAAGACAGGGAGTTCTACGTCTGTGGACTTGAAATTTGTTGGATCTACTACCTTATTGACAGATTCAACCAAGTCCAAGACTAGAACTACGCCCATGAGCCTGACGCCTGGAACCACAAGTTCTACGAGTCAAGTGCAGTCAATGGTAGCTTCAGCTAAAGTACCCAGTAAATCAGCTGCATCTCAGGTAAGTGCAACGACAAAAAGTACTTTGGCGAAGCCCTTGTCTAAAGTGGACCGGACTTCTCAGCAGAACCAGAGCAGTTCCTCTGGGAAAAAAGTTATTTCCAAATCCTCTACGTCGGAACCGACTAAATCGGTCAAGAGAAGTAGAGATAAAGAAGTAACTTTGGAGTACCTGAGTTCTGTTTTGAGAGACTACTGGGATGTCCATAAGAAGTTTCCAGTGGTGAAAGGAAGGATAGATTTTTGGACACGGGGGATGATTGAATTTTTTGCTTAGGATATGCCAGATGATGACAGGAATCAAATCATCTGGGCATTGGTGAATAATGGAGTAGAGGAGCTTTATGAGAACTATGGGGATCACTTTGAAGTTCAAGGTGGTTTCCTGTATGGTCACATAAACGTTCCTGAGCCCATTTGGGAGTATATTTGGCTCAAATTGATGCTGAATTGGTTTCATCATTTTGATGCCGAGATAGTGATGGCAGCCGTGAGATATTTATGTACCATGGTGTTGCTAAAGTTGGAACAACAGCAGTTGGGCCCAAGACATATTGGTGCAGTGGATGCACGGGCCAAGTCATTTGTGACAGAAAGATACTATTCAATCTACTTGCGGGGAGAGGGTAGTACTGCATTCAGGGAAGCATATTCCAACTGAATGCAGGAACACCAGCAAACTGCAGTGGATATGGCAGCGAAAAGGAGGTTGTCGGAAATGGTTCAGAGGTTTTCTGGTAAGTTCCAGAAAGCCGAGGATGAGGAGGGGCAACCCTTCAAGATTCCCATTTTAACAGAAAGGCAACCTAGAGATACCTCCAGGACTAGGAGCCAGCACTCTCGACTCACTCACAGGGTTGGCAATAGCCTGGAGTATTCAAATTACCATATGCTAATCAACAGAGTCAAGGTAGGTCCAGTACCTCAGCTTCTGGAGTATCTTCCGTAAGTTCCACTCAGGGCTCCTACCAGAGGGGAACTGGAGGGAGATATGGCCAAGGCCGGGGTCAGGGACAGGGTCAAGGAAGACCCTTTAGAATGGTTAATCTGCAACCGTATAGAGGTCAGGTGATGGGCGGGGCCCCTCGTGCGACCCAACCTCGAGGAGTTTCTGGGGGATTCCTCAGGGGTCGTGGAGCTCGGGGTGGACCCTATCCTCGCCGTGGTAGCTTCCAATACCGCGGTTATGGTGGTGGTGGGCAACAATAATTTCATATAGCTGCTCAATTTTTGGACCAAAATTTATTATTTGGTACAAATTTTATTTCAAAAAATACAAAAACACAAAAACACAAATAAAATACAAAATACAAAAAAATATATATATTATCTCATTTTATTGTTGCTTTAAATTTTTAAATTTTTTCTCGTTTCCAGTGCCCAAAAGTTGCCTGGCGAAATTCGTCTTTCCATCCATCTTATTTCGGGCGTGTATATAGCCCTCGTATTTTTTCTCGTTTACTTTCAGGGCCTGAAAAAGATGAAGACGTGAAAATTTTATTTGTGTTTATAAAATTATTTCTTAAAATTGAAATATTTTATAGAAAATGTTTTTTACTGAGTAGATTTGTATTGGACGGAGCGACAAGGCGAGCGGCCGGCCATAGAAGAAGCGCACCTGGGGTACCTCAACACCGACATTGTAAAAACCAGTACATGGGAGAAGAGGAACAGGGACACCCTCGATCTAGGCACAGATCAACGTCAAAGTCCAGGCCGAACTATGCTCGTGATCGTTTCTGGTAGCCTGAAAAGGAGTGCCCTGCCGAATGGATTGGTCAAAGTCGCCGTCACCTGAAGGACCTGGTAGGGGCAGGATCACATCTTGGAGGGGGTAGCCCCAAAAATTTGTTTTCCGAGTGGAAAACTGTTATGCAGTTGGGGCCTCAGTATGAGACTCAGGCTGCAGAAAGGTTTTCACCTCCCGTTGATTGGTTTTGAGGGCCGAGGGATGTTGGGGTTGCCTCAGGTGCACGTGTTCAGCTTCCGGCATGGGTGCGCAGGCGGTTGGACGCGGTGAAAAGTGGCGAAAAGAAAAAGAATATTTGCATAGATAGATGCTGTTACTTTTATGTTTGTTTATCAGTGTTAAAAAGATTATGTTTTTGGAGCGTCGCCACCATCACCCTAATTATAATATTTTTTGTTATTATTATTACTTTGTGGCGTCGCTCGTCGTCACCCAATACAAGTTGGGCCTGTAAGTTGTTTTGTTTTGTGAGCGTAGTGGAGGCTCTCATAAGTTTAGGAGTGGAGACTTGGGTAGGATCTCCTGAGGTATGTGCCAAAGTGTTCTGCCTGAGGTTTGGTGAAAGTTCTGGCAAGTATCTGGTGAAACGTCTGAGAGAGTTTTTAGTTTATTGTTTTTGTTAGCCTGTGGTCAGAACTGTTGCAACTTCCTTTGTCTAAACCCAAAGGTCAGTTACATCATTCCTATTCCACAGCTGCCTAACAGATTGAAGCAGTGGTCACAGTTTGGGCAAACAGAGCCTTACTAGAGATTATGAAATCAATTTCGAAAATTTTGAAATGGTTAGAATAGAAAGAGTGATCATCAAGGAGTCGGTATCATGAAGGAAAAATTTATTTCGTAGGCTTAATGAGTCATCCATAATTTTGAACAAAATTTTGGCTCCAAACCTGCACCAATCATTTCAAAAAGGCAGTACACTGACACTCAACTTCAGCGACTTTCAATTGATGGTTAGTGGCACGTTGGCGTCATACAAATACTTAGGGGGTGCCATCATTTAAGAAAAATTAATTATGATCCTGCAATAAACTGCACTGTATCAAAGATGTAGGGTACCGTGAAACTAGCAATATAAATATACAAATCCAGGCCTTAAAATCAACAGAGTTTCTGCAAATTTGAAAAAAGATGTAAAAATAGGCAACGACAATCCCCCTGAGTCTTGAGAACTGTTGAGCCTAAAATCTAGATACTTTGTAGTGTGCATGGGGTCGAATTTCATCAGTGAAATTTCTATGATATGAGGATGTCATTGCATAAAACCTTTGCTTTAGGATTTTGAAAACCAAGCTGTTGCCACTCAATCGGCATCTAAACGAGAATATACACTATTTCACTGATATATTATTGCTGACGTTATTTTAAAATTTTGAAAACGTCAGGTTATTAGTCGTACGACATATAGTTCGGATAACCTGAATGACAGGACTCGAGTGGTAGAGAAAATTTGATCTGTTTGAAGGTGCTGTACTTCTGGCTCGTGGATTATGCACAATCTTTTCAGCATATGAGTAGCACTCATGGTCAACAATATTTTGTATATCTTCATTTTTAAATTAGACTCACTAAGGAAAGTTTTTACTCGAAGGTTGAGTTACTATCGTCTCATGCAGAGTAACCTGTTTAAAATTTCCTCATAAATTTATCGATGAAACTCGGCCCCAATCACACCCACAAAATATCTAGATTTTGGGCCCAAAGATTAGAAGACAATTTCCTTATATGATAGACGTACATCTAAGGTTGGCAGGCGTCTTTTTATCTTTTTACTCTAATATGTTTAGATCTCAGACAACAACACAAAATGTATTTTGCTTAATTCTGATCCGAAGTTAACTGCAACAACTCACACAGCCAGCGTTATGATTTACCTTTTTCTGGTGACTGACATAGACTTTGTGAGGTTTGATTAGGCGGGGGCTTGTATCATCCTTTTAGATTAGTGACTCAAAGGAATTGAGCAAAATTCATCAGGTATATGAAAATGCAGTTAAAATCATAAATCACTGTTTTGCTACAATGTGTCCAAAAGGTTGTCGCCTTTTTAATCTATTTTCTTGTTCCAGTAGTAAAATAACGAACCAACTAACTCCATGAAAACACAAAAATGCTAAAAACAATTTATTGATTTTTGAACAATTTTCAGGATTTTGCTTTCTTTGGATCTGTGTAGCTTCCCAATGGGTATTCGAATCGCGATGCTGCTTTCACATCCACTGTAGAAACGTGTGAAAAAACATAAAAATACAAAATTCTGTAGCATGGCAGGTAAAGGGGCTCGGGAGTGCTTCTAAGCAGTATTTTTCTTCATTGTTGCTTCTAATTTTTGACTGTTCAAACTTTCATGCAGAGTAAAAAATGTTTGCTTGTGAAACAATTAATACATCAAACTATAGTCTGTTAGTTATTTGATAATTCTACAGTATAGGTAATAAATATATTACAAGTGGTAGACAAGGGCCACTTGGCAAATACAATGATTTCTATGAAATTTTCATAAGTATGCCTTCTTCAGAGCAGTGCAGCTCCCAAAACGGTACAAAAATTCTGATGAAAATTTAACCAATGCTATAAAAATGCATGAGCTACAATAGAAGAAAATAAAATTCTGTGGCTTCCCATGGGAAGGTGCCCGGGAGTGCCCATGAACGAAATTTTTTCAATTTTGACGGCTCATTTTGAACTTTATGAAAAAGTGTAGCATGCAATTATTTGCTGTAAATGTTGCATCAGAACAGAGCCTATTCTCTTTTTTTTACTTATCACAGCCTTTTTTTACTTATCACAGCCTCTATAAAGGAAACTCTATTTTCTCAGAAAGTTTGTCTTAAACTCTCGTAAGGGATATAATATGCAGGGATATAATATACTGTAAATATTACACCAAAAGATAGCCTACCCCCTCTTGTGTAAATTGAACATGTTGAAGGGCTTCCTGGGTGGCGCCGTAGCTGTCCCACCATTGGCCAATGTCGGGGTAGGTGTAACCATCCCGACCAGGGCTCAACAAAAATGGTCGGGTTCGGGACCCGTGGATTGGCTATAACATCAATCCTACGGGTGGAATGTTGTATGCTACCATACAACAAACATGGATTTATCGAATAATATCCTGAAATATTGCTTGGCTAGCAAGGCCATTGAAAAATACCAAGAAATCATCAATTTTCAAACTTTGACATACTGTAGCCGCGTGAATTTTCATTTTTAAGCAAAACCAACGATGTAACAATGAAACTCAGCGCGGAACTATCCAAAATATTTCATTTTGAGATGTGGTTAATTTTCAACTTATCATAGGAAAGGTTGAACCTCTCAGCAATCGTGTCTTAAAGGCTTAGTATTGCATAATTTTCTGCTAATTATACGTCACTTATATTTTTTCTGTCATTTTTCGATTTACAAGCGTTTTATAGAAAAAACAGACTATAGCCATCAAATTTGATTCGTCAGAAATATCAAAAGTCATAAGTGCACATACGTCAAACTTTTTAGATAAAATATCGAAACTATAGGAATCCTCTAAATCATCAATTGTAGTATCAGTTCGGATCAGGAAGAAGGGTCATGCACGGAAATACTATATCTACCTGGAGTATATATCATCGAAAATGCAGTAAATACTGATTAAATTTGAAAATTTTCGACAGCATTTGTCATGAGAAAGATAATATAAGGTATCTCACATTTTTGCTACTAATCCATGGAATTCAAAATTTGTTAGTTCCTGATCCCAAAATTTTTTGGACATAAAATTCTCATCTGTCCTAATTTAAATGGATTTGTAAATAAAACACCATTCCACATGGAGGCTCTGAAGCTAAATTTTATGCATGAAACAGGGTCCCCAAATCCATTTGCGTGAAAGAATGATTAATGTACCCCAGAATAGTCTTGGATCTTTTTCATTTATTGAAAAAACTCACTTCGAATTCCCTAGCTGGTTCTACTGCCACCAACGCCAATTATGTAATTAGGGCAGACGTCCGTATTTAGGAATTTCAAGGATTTCTTTATTTCTGACTTATTCAACGAAAAAACAGTGAAACAGGGTATATGATTTCTCATTGCAAAGTTGCGCAACATGCACATCGAGAGACAAACATTTCAAACTAGCATACAGTGATGTTCATTTTGAGTCACAGAAACGCCGCGAAAAAATACAGTAATATGGCGGTACAGTAATCGTGTGCAAAGTGGCTGGCAGAATATTGTTGCTCCGTAAAAAATCGTGCCGAAATCGTGTCGCGAGAAAGAGCAGAGAAAAACTGCGACTTTTTCTTGTTACTGTACAACAACGGGCATTTTCGTCGTTTCAATATAATGTACAATGCATTTTTTCGTGGAAAAGGTAATGACGATAGAAATGCGCAAAAAAGTGTAGTTTTCAACTGCACAGAAAACGTAATTGGGAAACGCAGTGTTCCACACTGGACAAATTATAGGGCGGCGGTGAAATTTTCGACCGTATACAGAATAAAATTTCCAGCTTGAAGCTGGAAATAGTTACATTTTTAACAAATTACAGCCGTAGATGCGAAAAAATCAAAATTCTGATATCAATGTGATGAAAACGAATGATCAAGTGATGAGCTGATCGTCAAGGTAATTTCACATCTACGACTGCCAAGTGGTTTCAACTGGCCTCTAATATATCCAGCCAACTGAAAAATCGAAACCAGCGATTAAAGAAAGGTACAATAATTCATATCAATTATTCACAAAAGCTGATCGACTTACCGTATAACAGATTCTTCGTATACATTTTGTAACTATATACACTACAGATCAATGAAATTTACATAGCGGCTCGAATAAACCAACTTTCCAATTAAAGCACGTATAAGGAACATATTTTCGTTAACTCGCTTTCCTGATCTACAGTAAACACAATATCAAACTGTAGATTGGAAAAAACAGAAACCGGGATAATTTTATAACAAGCGACAGACAGATAAAGCTGGAAACGAAGAACGAACTGAAAAACAGCAAACCTCGCTCCGGCTGTCGACGTCCGAGAGAAAAAAGATTTTACGCCTTCAGCGAGTTTCATTTCCGTTTTTCATCTCCGTGAAAAAAGTTACCGTTTCTAATATGCGTAAAAAGTACGAGGAATCGAGCATCGGATTCGACGATGAAACGTAGAAAGGTAAAACGAACAAAAATTTTTGTCGACGATCGAAACAAATTTTTGACGACGTAATATTATCCGAGTTTGTTCTTGGACGAATAGGCAAACGAATTCCGATAACATTTGGTGATGAGAAATAAAAATCGTATTTTTCATCGTTTCGAATCCCAACCGTTATCCTTGATCATGTGAGCGAGTTCAATGATGAATTTTCCTTCTTTATATTTTTGACTGGATTCGAAGGCGTGTTCCTGTAATGCAAAAAAGCTCGAAATCACACCTTTTGTGTTTTTCAATTGCTGTGGAATTGAGATATCAGACTTCACTTTTTGCATAAAACGAATCGTCTATATGTAAAATTATGGAAATATCTCAATGTTTTATAATGAATCACTCCCAGTCCGATATTTCAGTCTTGAATATATACTGTGACAAGATTCCATTTTCGAGAAAAAACTATGAATTAAAGAAGTACATTTTTTCTTTACATGGACTCATTTCCGACAGAACAATGATGTTTCCATCCATCTAATCTCCATAACCTAACTAGAAAGAAACGTTGCTAATTCATGCTATCAAGATATTAGTTTTCGGTATAAAAAAGAATTTTCACGGGCTTTGTAACTTCTTAGATCGCGTAATATCAATTCGAAGCTCTAATCGACATTGATGAATCAAGTTCGAGCGCTTACATATTTCCAGCCGAGCGTCGTTTTACAACATTCGCAGTAAATATCGGCCACAGCATGTAAACCGGTTAATAGAACTCGTTCTTCCGCCGGACCGCATCCCACGTTGACGCTAAAAGGAATTAATTCTATTTTTTGCGACATGTTAAGGTAAGACGACTTGAAACGAGTTCAAAAAACCGTCTCATTTCATTTCATTTGTCGTCAGAAGACATAATTTGATTTCTTGAGTAAGACAAGCAAGATTTTTCCTGATATACATGGATGGATTTATCATTTTCCCCTTATCTGCACATTATTTTGATTATGGAAAGCAAAAATTTGCATAATTACGTTCATTATGCAAATTTTGAGACGTAAAACCAAAACCGTTGTTTTTTGGCCTGATTCTGAGAAAGACAAAATTACAGGCGTTTTTTAGGCGAATAAACCTTTTCTCCAAGGCCCGAAATTTTCCAACAACTAGCAAAATTTTCTATCAACAACAACTCCCGAAGAGCACGTAAACAATAAAATTGCTTACACGGAATTGAACAAATAGGCTTTCCCTTGGCTGCCTTGGAACGACTGAAAAAAAGGGAAAAACGAATAATGATTATGATGAGAAAATTATATGAAATAGAAAGTTTGCTTAATTGAGCTGCAGACATAGTTAAGGAGAAACAGTTTCGCATGTTAACTGACGTAGAAGAATCCCGCCATTTTCCTTATGATTTTATCAATATTTACATTCATATTTACTTGCAAAAATGTTTGGTTGACAATATTTCCAGAATGTAATATCTCCCCGAAACAAATCGCTAGTTCAGAACTTCAGAACTTTTATGCGACGAGGAGTATGCGTATTCACGGAAATTATCCTCATCAAAACTGCTGCATTACTATATCACGCAAGTGTCTGCATTGAAAAGACAACTTCATATAGAATGTCTAACGAAATTATAAAACATTCACAGAATTTTGGTTCAAATTACATATATATTGCTGAAAGCATAATTAACATTCGAGCTAAGAGAAAAAATTCAAAATAGCAAAATTCCGATCGAGAAAAATCTGAAAGCAAATGACTTTTGACGTTTCAGTATCACTAAAATCAAAACATGTCTATAACCAAAATTCGGTGTACATCGACTTGCTAACAAAAAAGAACGACACTGGTATGTTTTATAACACCAAACGTATGGAAAACAAGCAATGATATACTAAAACGATTGTTTATAAGTGAATTTCGACCACATTTTGGTCGACAAAGGCTGATCTGATGTCCTTTCTAAAATGATTATGCAAACAATATAAGGAGAGAAAACTAAAATTTACTCTTGCATCTTTTTTCTGAAGCTTAAGCACTTACTTTTGAAATTAATTCATCGTGATTGGCGAGGTGGGCTCGACAATGAACGCAACTATAAGTTCGACCGCCTTCTGGTAAATAAGCTTGAAAAGTTTTCATGTTTTTCGTATGTTATCGCGAACCATGCGTATAATTTTAACTTCGTGATACGAATCGTCAACTCCTGCTGAAGTTTTCTTGCAAGGTCTGATCAATCGATGTTGCTGTATAGAAAAAGCCTTATAAGGAATAAAACTGGGATTTTAGCAAGACACTGCTTTTCTTCCAAAACGAGTGTGAAATTTCTGTTGAAAAAAGCCTATTGCCGATATATTTCAGCTTGTGTTCGTGTAGACTGTTGGAAACAGAACTGGTTTTATATTTGTAAAAAACGGGCATAAACAACGCTATTTGCCAAGTTATGTTTCCCCGCCACTTGGAGAAGGGTCACACGAACACGCAGCAATCCATTTTCATTAGAACAGGAAAGCATGGAGAGTGGAAAACTGCGTGACACGGTCGAACGAAAACAACTGAATAATAAATGGGGTAAATATTGTGTAAGCCGGGATAAATATAGCTAACAAGATATCCTGCAAGCAGGGCTATTAAAACCCAACCGATTAAATTTGATGCACCAAGTGTATGATGAGCAGGTTCCCCTTCAAAACTTGGCTTCAGGGCATTTTTATCCACTTTCATACATATATATATATAAATGGCAAAACACGTGAAGCGAACCGTGGCGCGAGATAATAACTGATAATTAAGAAGTACACGTGACGGTGAATGCTTTGCCAAAAAGACGGCGACCGGAGAAAACTGATGATGGTGAAGATGATGATAAGCAATGTTTTTGTGCCTATGGCTGGTTGTGGTATGACGCACCCGAAGAAAAATTGTTGTTGGATAGCTTTTCTGGGATTTTAGTTGCCAAGCAAAACAGTCGGTCACGCATATTAGTCAAAAATGACAGGAAATACAGGCAAAAAATTATCTGCACACATATGAGTCGAATAAACACCAAGAAAAAAATTTGTAAGAAACGTGCTTTAAGCTTTTGTGCGATCTTGGACATGTAAAAGAAAGCAAAAAAGACACGCGATACGAAATTACGGTCGTTATTTGAAAAGCTTCCGCTTGACAGCAGATCGATCTAGTTTCTAGATGAGAGTCGCTCGCGGAGAGCGCACAAAAATCGACAAACCGAGTGACTAGGAAACGAAAAAATTAAAACCCTGGGTTTAGAATTTTCCCGCAACCAAGTGCAACCGTGGGGTCCATGATGGGAAAAGTTCCAAGTACTCTTCAACGCATATACTAGAACATTGGCTCGCGGCTACAGGAGAAAATTACAGGAGTGGTTTCATAAAGGCATGTTCCGCGCTTTTCTGGAAACATAAAACTGCTGAGGTGAAAAAGCGCAACTCAAACAGTCAAAGGCGTATTCCTAAAACAGCGTTTCCTAAAAGAGCGTTTCCTAAAACAGCGGATTCCTAAAACAGCGGTTCCTAAAACAGCGGATTCCTACATTAAAAAGATATGCGTTAAATCACAATGATGTGTTTCCCACGGTATGCGTTGCAAAGCTACCTCCAGAAGTGCTGTAAAGTGAAGTGTGGCTTAGGCTTAGGCTTAGGCTTACGCCAATGACTACATATTTACTAAGTTAATGGTTAGTCAATGTTCGTTTATTATGTTACAAAAACAGACACTTTTCATTTATAAAAGCACGATCTGAGCAAAATGAACTTTTTCAACAGCGATCTAGTGTAAAGAAACTGAATGACAAATTGTGCCCATATATCATATACTAGGAACCGCTGTTTTAGGAAAACGCTGTTTTAGGAAACGCTGTTTTAGGAAAACGCTGTTTTAGGAAACGCTGTTTTAGGAATCCGCTGTTTTAGGAAACGCTGTTTTAGGAATCCGCTGTTTTAGGAATCCGCTGTTTTAGGAAACGCTGTTTTAGACCTAAACCCAGTCAAAGTCGACGAGGATGCGAACATTCGCGAGGCACTTTCGTGGCTGTAAACACTGATGTAATGTAAATTCACCTCAGCAGTTTTATGTTTCCAGAAAAGCGCGGAACATGCCTTTATGAAACCACTCCTGTAATTTTCTCCTGCATGATATGGCCCTACAAACTTTAACACGTGCGCGAGGGACTTTATTTAACGTAGATGAATAGCAATACTGAAAAATGAACTATATTTAATGTAAACACTGCACTTACACCTGTGCATTGGGGTAATTACCTTACCAGGCCTGGCGGATGTTTATTTACTATCCACGGATTTTGGCAGATACCATTTATTGCCCGAGTTTTTTGAACCATATGGGGGTTGCGGCCAACCTTTTTAGCCCAGAAGCTGCTCTACTTGCACTTTTTGACAAGGACCCAGTTACCACCAAAGGATTTTGGCCGTTTAAGCCACCTCTGCTTGGGCTTTCTTAGAAAAAAACAGTTTACCACCCTAAAAAATCTACTTCACCCCCTCTCAGGCTGACTGACCATGGGCATGCACAGGTATGACTGTACTGTTCAAATACCTCAAAATTACATATGACGTCATGTGAACTTCATATTAATCGATCACGTTATCCTAGCGAATACAAGTGAGTCGACACGATACACATACACTCTTAAAAATCAATCTGCAGACATTTTTACACTGACTTCCCGAACTCAAATCTTGGGCGCAATTTTTGCGACACGGAGAATAGATGAACGAAATTCATTTTCCCTTAGGAAACCACCATTGTTAACATAATTTCATAATTTTTCAGATGTCGTCGTGGCTAAATAAAAATCCTCGAGACTGATTAAAAATTCCTGCAAAGGTTACATAATCAAAAGACTTCGTTAAGGCCCGCCATAACCGAGACTCCAAAATTACATTAGCGTCGACGATGCGAAGTTTTCATACGGCGCAAATTTCAAAGAATTATAGGCAGCCCGACGGTCATACGATTCGATCTTAGGCTTATTAGACTGTAGGGAAGAGCGCATGAAAAATGTCGTGCCTTCCCGTTTCCGTTCACCCATCTGTCAATATCAACTGGTGTCGTATTACCGAACACTGTATACAAAACGCATGACGAACTGATCACGATCATCGTAGCCTCATTTTTCTCGATCTTTTCTACGCAATGGAAACCACTCAATTAAAAATTGAAGAAAAACGAGAGAAATCTGCGTAGTACCTTTCCTGTAAAACACTAAATTAATTACAATATACTAAGTTAGTGCAAGATTTGGCCGTTGTTTCATCTGTTGTAGCCAATTTGTACCACAAAGAGCCTCACGAAAATGAAAGAGATGAACAAGTTCAAGCCCAAAAGTGCGGGACAAGAAGAGAAGTGTGAACAATTGCTGTACGTAGCCCAGATATCTGGGAAAAGACCATTTAACACAGAGTATAAACGGACGACAGATGGACATTGATATTTTTCGCGGAAGCATAATATAGGCATACACAATGGCCATTAACAGGAAATGCGACGAACAGTTCATAGAGAGAGAGAGAGAGAGAGACAGAGAATGATGAGATACAATTTTTTCTACATACTGAAATTATCACATGTCCTTTTGGCCTGACCTATCCTACATTTTAATATACGATTTCAAGAGGGATAGTAAATGGTAGTCGGTGCCTTACATGATAAATTATACATATGCAAACCTACTGGTATCGAAATTAATTTGCTCCATGTTGAGTTTTGTTGGAAAGAAACAGCCGTCTCCGTGATGATGAATATGTAATCCGAAAAAGTAGATAGAAAACTTTACAAAATCGGAGTAAAGAGAAAAATAAAACAACAGAAGAAAAGAATAAAAACAAAAAAGGAAAATAAGCAAAATGAAAATGAGAATCCTTCCAGTATACTATTTCGTCTCATAGAATCAATGTAAAATTTGAGAACTGGGCCGAGTTTCACTAAGATTGAGAAGCTATAGCATGACAATATTGGTAAAACCGGGTTCTCACAACAAATTCCCATTCAGAATATTTATAAACAGTACAGTAATCAGTAAGGATACTATATAGGCCATGAAAAATCAAATAAAAGTCTAGAATGGTGTTCTGAAATTCTGAAAAATGAATTCACCAAGAATATAGGATTGAAGAATACGCACTCAAGATTTTTGCGAAAATTCGATCCAAGTCAAATCATCAGGAAACGATCATAATGAAATTTCTGAAATTTATTAACCGAATTAAAAGCCAAACAGATAGTCGTAACTTTAAAGTCACAACCACCTTGCCATACATTCTAATGATCAATTGATTCAGATCCAGCCTTTTGATCTTTAAATATCTATGTCCGTTTACAATTCTTGTGCTTGGATCAAAAATTGTCGACTTATTCGTGTAGATCTATCTCTAGAAACGATGCAGTAAAATGAACCAGGCTCTATATGGTTGACATCAAATATGTCACATAAAATGAATACAACCAACTAATATATCAACAAAAAAGTCTGCATTTTCGATAGCCCAGCGACAGACGAGTTTTTGTCGAAAAATTTTCTGCAAAACAGATTCAGTTGACCGTAACCATCACAATGAGAAACTGAACATTTTCGCGACATTTTCTCCTAGGATTTGAAAAAATTATATTCAAGGAAAAAACTAGACGACGCCGATTACACAAAATATGAACTTTCTATGAAATCCAACGAACTACCAATTGTATGATGAAAACTTATCGAAAAATAAAAATTGACCAGACTTATTTAGTTGTTATTGACTGAAAAAGAAATATCTATTGTATGCTTTCAATTCAATGGGTCGCTCACGTTTCTTAACATGTGACCAAAAATTAAAAACTATGCCACAACACTTCGGTGGAAAATTTTTCAATTCAAGGACATTTGAAAAAATGCATATAGTTATAATATACAGACACGTGATGACTGTCAGACCACAACGGAAGAACTTGGAACGGTAACCACCATGATCACTATCAATAGAAAATTGGACGAGTTGGATAGGGTTGCTGCGGGCGCTTTTTATCGATAAGTGTTCGGTGTTTGACAGCAGTTATTAATCGAGCTAGCTCGGCAGGACTGAAAAACCAGTCGGTCATGGAGAAGTAACATGTTTTGTCAAGTGCTACTCACAAACAGTGTTTTGAAGCGAAGGAATATTGCAAACTTGACTGCCCGACATATGGATACCACGTGCAGAAATGCAGCTGTGATTCCACGCATCATTTAATATGCTGACCTTCGATGTTCAACAGCGTCAGGTGGCACTCCAACGGTAAGATTTAGCGAACCACTATGTGTAGAATTTCACAATGGCAGTATAGTCTAAATTAACGGATACTGAATCGATTCCGATACTGAGAAAGAATTATGGAAATCGAATTTTACTGCAGATCATTTATGACAAAAATCACGAACTTAAACTCCCTCCAGAAAAAAATCATATTTTCGTTTGAGCGTCAGAAGTAGAGTTGTTTCTTGAAACCCAATTCTGCAGAGAAACAATCGTGAAACGTGCAATGATGTTTTCGGAATACTTTTCTCTTCACAACTTTATCTGTGCTTTTTTGATTAGTCAAAACACAATATGAAAATACGTCAATAAGAATTTACTAGCAGATAAGGGTCACTCCACTAAACTTATCGATGAGCACCTGATCGAGGCTAAGAATCTGCTCATTTACTCAAACAAAGCCGAATTGCAGCAGATGAAAATTTGTTCAATAAAACCTGGTCGCATTCCTTTCAAAATGTGCGTAAATGACGGCATTGTTATTCAATTTTCTCATTACCCTTTTTTACTGATCGATTTATTGGCAAAGAAGCTGCAAACGCTCCTTTGCTGATAAGGAAGACTGTTATAGATACTTGACAGGAAATATAACACCAGTGATTAGTGAACGAATCTGCTATTTATCTAGTGGGAAACACTTTTTGTGCATCAGCGGTTTCAAGTGCCAGATCAGTGAGGCAATTTCTCCCGTGCGTACCTATAGGAACACTGAAAACCGAAGTCCCATTTCTTGATTCGGAAACTTGGGAACACAACAGCGCTAAATGTTGCTATTGAATGCTATCCAGTATGGAATCGGTTCTAAAAAGTCTTTACTCAAACATTGTATCATAAATTTTCGTACTCTTACGAGAAACGAAAGTGTGCTCAAAAATTTAAAACGAAAGAGTAAGGGAGAATACAAGATGATGAAAACAGAGCTTGCGATTTCGTTGCTGCGGCAGCTAAATCTTCATTTAGAAATAGAGTGCATTTTCGAGCATTCTAAATTTACACGAGACCGAATTTCTTACAATCATGAGAAGTATAATTGGTGCTTTAGCTAACATATGGGTGATCAAGAACACCAAGCGTCGTGAACATAACTGGTGGGGGCTAAAGCTGTGTGGAATGGATGGTAAACTCGCAAATGAACCCCGAAACGGCATAACACAAGTTATATTTTCGTGTAGCAATAACATTTAGAAACTCGACGGCATAAATTAATTCCAATTTCCGGACAATCAACTACAACTACGGCTCACATCAGCTGTTTTTCGGATATTTTGCAAGAAATGACAAAAACCATACTACTCGTAAAACAAAACAATACATAGATGTGTTTACTGCTTATTTTTCAATCGAGTACCACATAAACAGTCAGAAGTTACAATTATATTGCGATTTTTCGTCCGAAAAAGTTGAATATTGTTCATATGGGACGCATCGAGCTCGATAGAATCGAAATATGAGATGTCCGCCTCCTGATCACGTGTGAAGAAAAATGTGTGCCTCCTGATCATGTGTCCCCTTACCTCGACTGTCCCGTTACTTCGACCGTCCCTTTACCTCGACCATTCCGTTACCTCAACTAGTGTTGTAAAAATAAAATTCCGTTAGGCCGACCGTCCCGTCACCTCGACTAATGTTCTATATAAAAACATCAAAAATCTTATTACTGCGACTGTCCAATTACCTCGACTATGTTGTGACGTCACAAAAAATTACAAAATGAAATTTATAAAATGTATCATTTTCCCACGAGCTTCCCTCAAATAAGTAAACCATCAATATTTGGTAAAAGACTACGTCTCATTGTTAATACTCGTACTTCTTGTGAACTTGCCAAAAGGTTGTACTTAAATTTTTGCCCAAATGGAAGATTACGGCCAAACAACGTTTATCCATACACAATACAGAAGAACTGATTTATTAAAATGCGAAAGTAGCCAAATCATTCCTACCTTTTCCAGAAAAATAAATGTGTTAGATTGGCTGATGGATCAGCTACTGATTGCTATCAGTGTGGAAATTATGATAAACTCGGGGACGAAAAAGGAAGAACAAAGGTCAAAAATAATCGAATAATTAGCAATCCTAAAGTTGGTCACAACCATCTTTGTGTCCCAATGGATGCTGGGACTATTAAAGTATAAGCATTGACCCGAAAGATGATGGACCTTGCCGAAAATATAACGAAACCAATTAAGCCCCCGCTATACTTCGACGGCCGACGCCGGTTGTCAATTTCGATTCAATCGAAATTTCTGAACCGGCGCTCATGTTATAACATAGGAATTTTAATGCAAAAATTACATTTTTCACTTATTTCAGCCATATTCATTACAGACGGCACCGGATGAAGTATAGCAGGAAAAATTTGCAAGCGGCGCCGGTTTAAAAATATTTGATTCGGCGCCGGCCGTCGAAGTATAGCAGGGGCTTTACACGACCTCTTCGTCCAAAAATCTGTAAAACGTGCATATTTGAGCATATTTTTGCAGCTGAAAGAGTCTGAATGATTTTGATGTCGAATTTACTGTCCTGGATACATAAGCGTCATCACAATTACTAGAACACCACGGTATAGCATATTCTACCCTCGGAAATTTAATAATTGTGAAGTGAGACTGAAACTTTAGTCACCGGAATCGTCTTCACTTACTCTATTTAATAGAATATGATAGAGTACAATATGCTAACTGCCCTAGCATGCAGTAATCATTTTCTGTGCACTTGAAAAGAGTGGTAATGATCAAAGAACAAAAGCATGGCATCGATACATGAATTCCTGTGAAAAATAATGAGAGAAATGAGACTGATAATGGATTTCGTTTCACCCAAAAGATTTTAGAGCTAGTATCCCGTGTGATATTAGCCGAAAGTTTGGGCATCGGAATATTCTTTTGAACATAATCCAAAACATGCTGATTATAAATCGAATTGAATAGATAATTTTTCGACTATATTTTTCCAAAGAAGAGATTGGCACTGAGAAACTAACGATCTTGAGTTCCAATTTCTAGAATAACACAGCTTATACGTTAGCTCTTTTGCACGGATGACATGCAGTTGAAACCACAAGGCGCGTAAATCTCGAACAAGAATAAGTCTTTTTCTACGTTATCTATTTGTATGAAACAAGTCCGCTTCTTGTTCGAATTCCAATTTTTTCTCTCCACTTTCTCCAACTCTAAAAAAGCGCAGAGAATCGGCCAACTAACCGGTCCAAGTTTTCTGTGTAGTATAGAACCAATATATAAAAGCATAAGTCTATGCTGAGGAGGCTGCCTATCAGCGCTTTTCTCCAAAGAACACGTTCTACTGATAAATAATAGCTGGCTCTTTCTCTTTCCCTCTCCTGGCTAGATATAATTATCCAAAGAAAAGCCCATTCTGCGTATCTTTGGCCTCCTTCGAGAAAGCCAATTCCCAACGAGTCACGTGGTAACTACGCTTTTTTGCTATAAATATCAGACGATCCATAGAACATGTGCTTAAACCAGAAACGCAGACTTCTGCTTTCTTGCGTGCAAAGCAGAGCTAAAAATGCTTTTCATTCTCTCCATTAGATTCTATTTTTTCTCTTATTCTTTGTACTACCTAGCAACCGCACGAGCTCATCAGCCGTAGATGAAATGAATAATCTCAACGCCCTAACATATACAAATATCACCTGACAATGACCACGACGTGAGTGACGAAGAAAGTCCCGTGCATTAGCAACCATGGAGCAGTGTTAAAGAACTTCTAGAAAATGAATTGGGTCCCATGGAAATGATAGCACGGCTTTTTTAAGATAGTAGAGTTTGTCTGGCTGACGCCCAAACCAAATTCCACGAGGAAACGGAAGATTGTTCATTTGAATCACAGGATCCATAACGAAAAAACATAAAGATGAAATAACATTCCAAGGAGATTATAAAAAAGTATACATAAAAGCGTGAAAAATCTTGAACAGATATCAATTTTGAGGAGAAATAGGGAAAGGCCACTCACTCCTAGTCTAATCAGGATGGAGTTAAACATCTGCACATCACATTCTAATACTCAACGTACTAAAGTATTTTTAAAAAACGGATCATATTCTTAACAAAACGAGTGTGCCCTTTATACGATGAAAATCAATACGGGCAAGCAACATGAGATGTTCTTATCTCTTCGGACGACGACCATGGAAAAAGATGGGCTAAGATCATCAACTTTCACAAGTTGACACGATTTTTGAGAGGATTCAACTTAGTTGTGATGAGTAAAAAATTAACCCTACCTAAAAATCACATACTTGGTGTAACTTGATGCGCTAGGAAAAAATGATATTCATTTCGTCTGAAAATCGAAACTCGCATAGTTACAGTAAGACAAAAGTTGAAATTTTCGATTTTTGACATACACTTGTTTCAACTTCTGCAGGTTTAGGTACGTCAAACGTCGTATTCTGAAAATTTACCCAATATTTGTACAATGAATGAGCCCTGTTGGATTCATTAGTGTAAAGTGCGTATTAGGAATACAGTGATGCTCGAAACATCAAATTTTGAGAGCCAAAATTGTCATTTTTCCACAAAAATCACCATATCTACCGCTAAGCTCAGAAGCACCATTAAATTCCCTATACAATAAATAGATTACGATGTCTTCTACCTGCCGACAAAAAATTATGGAAGTTTATGTACTGCTAGAGGGTCGCACAACCTTTTGAACACTATTATATAATTGTATTCTCTGGTAGTTTGACCTCCATTGTGGAACAATAACAGCTTGATAAATTTCACAAATAGTATATTAGAACAAGTTTCGTATGATGAGTATTAAGCTAATTCCCAAACTCATGGAAGATAAGATTCGCGGGGGCACGGTATCCCAAAGTTTGGAATTTTTGCATTTTTTAGTATTTCACTGTCTATTTACAAGAAATGAGATGTATCAGCTCAGGCAAAAAGTAACTTTATTTGTCCATTTAATACAGAATACAATGCTCTATAATGTGGCATGAAAATGTTTTCCGAATTTCGCATTTTAAACTTTTTAGGTTGCTTTAAAATTTCAAAAATGAGACCGTCAACTGATGAAAAAGCAGGCTTCTTTCCACGAAAATGGCTATATGAACTGCTAAATCCAAAAGCGCGGAAAAATTTTTTTATACAGCGGATATGGTGCTTTTACAGCCACATAAGATGTCACAAATCATAGTCAGTGAACATACTGTCAGTCAATGTACAGCAACTGCATGGAAAGAAGTTTATGGCTGGATTACATCACCTTCAAAGGAAGCGAATCTTTTGACAACATGATGGCATCAGTAAAAATATTCAGTGTAACATTTGGAGCAGAGTGGGTTTAAGAAACAATCGATCAGCTGAAAGAAGCCAAGTTGTATGTGAAGGGTGATTTTAAGTTACATGTTAAACTGGAATAGGATACCAGATCATTGTTCAACATTTTCTCTAAGCCAATCATCCAAACAAGAGATGCAGTATCAAAGCACTCACAATCACGATATGCAGTGTGACGGCTGTGAACGAGTGAAAAGTGTTTTGAAACATGTTCAGACGAAATTGAGTTCGATTAATTTTGCTAGTGAACAAGTGAAATTTTTTTTCAGTTTTTCACACATTCTCAAAGAAAGTGTGAAAAACATAAAACAAAAACATAACACCAACTCCATACAGTGCACCAAGATATGGCCTGGTGTGATTTGATTACTAGCTTAGGGGATGATGAAATATTCATGCAGCTAGACTGGGCTATGAAATTTCTACCAATCAGTAGCCGTAAAGATCAATTGAACTAGTATGGCAAGCAGGAGATACTTTGGCATGTTATGTACAACCTAGTTAACATCAGCAGAAAGCTCCACTCAAGGATCATTGCAATCATCAATGATACAATACTGAGAGTTAAGCAAGAACTTCCGAACATACATTGGGCTCAGACATCGGGCTCTGCCCAGACAACGCTGGGTGCTATCATGGAACCAACACTTCGGGCTCAATGCATATAATCTCAAAGAGAATGGGCTACACTTAGACGATGGGATTTTCCTGGACCTCAGTTTGGCAAAGGACCCTAGTGAAGCAGCAAGTTCGGCTGTTCATGAATCAAAATAAAAATTCACGAACTCAAAAGAATTTATTCAATGTGCAACAGCTTTTGATGGTGTCAAAAGTGCAACCTATATATAAAGTCGACTCAAATATCCTCTCAAAGTAATGAAAATTCAACTGTCAAGAATAAGCTCCTACTTCAACTCAGATCCTGATACCACATCCGTGCATTACCAGATCGGCGTCTTTTTCTGGCGTCTTTTTCCTTCGAAAAAGTTAATTGCAAAGACGTTCAGCTCCCAGAAATTACTGTGATAAATGTTGTTCACCAAAAGAATAGGCAACTTGAGATTCTAAAGCTACCTAAAAAGTGTAAAATGCAAAATTCTAAAAACATTTTCATACCACGTTATAGAGCATTGTATTCTGTATCAAATAGACAGTCAATAATAAAGTTACTTTTTGCCTAGGCCGATATATCTCAAGTCTCGTAAATAGACAGAAAAATTCTAAAAAATGTAAAGATTATAAACTTTGGGATACTGTAGCCCTGGGAACTTTAGTATTTATGAGTTTGGGAATTATCTTAATATTCACCATAAGAAACTTGTCTTAATATCTTATTTTTGAAATTTATGAAGATCCAGAAAATACAATTATACGATAGTTTTTAAACTCCAGATTGCGCAACCCTCTAGCATTACATGAATTTCCGTAATTTTTTGTCAGCAGGTAGAAGACATCGTAAACTATCTATTGTATAGGGAATTTTTTGGTGCTTCTGAGCTTTAACAGTAGATATGATGATCTTTGTGAAAAAATGACATTTTTTGTACTCGAAATTTGATGTTTCGAGCACCACTGTATTCCCAAAACGCACTTTACACTAATGAATCCTACAGTAAATTGTGGCCCATCTGTAGGCCTAATATTGGGCCAATTTTCAGAACACGATGTCTGACGTAAATAAACGTGTAAGAGTTGAAAGAAATGTGTCAAAAATGGAAAAAATCGAAAATTTTCGATTTTCATCTTACTGTAGCTACACGAAATGAATAATATTTTCGTTTCTAGCACATAAATTTACACCAAATATGTGATTTTCAGCATACATGTAATTGGGGGGGGGGGAAGTGCTATGGGAACCCCCCCCCAGAAATCGTCGACCATATGGCTAGGCATTGGGCGACCGCCCCCCCCCCCCAGGATTTTCCAATCCTATGGCTAGCCATATGGTAGCCGTAGGAACCCCCATACTTTTGGTCGGAAAAATACTGAAAAATGTTAATTTTTTAATGAAAAATGTCAATTTTTGAACAAAAAATGGTCAAAAATGTGAATTTTCTGGGCACTTCGCGCCATGAATACATTTTTTTTCAATGTTTTTAGAAAAAAATTACTATTTTTGAACTATTTTTCGGACTTTTTTCATGGAAAGAAATCGATTTTTTTCCTTGAGAGATCCCTCCCCCCAAAATTTTGGGAATTACTGACCCCCGGCCGAAAATAAATCGTCCAACCCCCCCCCCCCAGACCTCAGGGCTCCGTTACATGTATGTACTCTCCGTGACTATCATATGGCTAGCCCATACATGTAACGGAGCTCCGAGGTCTGGAGGGGGGTTGGAGCACTTTTTTGGGGCCGGGGGTCAGTAATTCCCAAAATTTTGGAGGGAAGGGTCCCTGAAGGAAAAAAAATTCGATTTTTTCCATGAAAAATGTCCGAAAAACGGTTTAAAAAGTAGTAATTTTTGTCTGAAAAATGATAAAATATGTACTTATGGCGCGAAGCGCCGAGAAAATTGACGTTTTTGACCATTTTTTGTTCAAAAATTGACATTTTTCATGAAAAAAAATGACATTTTTCAGTATTTTTCCGACTAAAACTATGGGGGTCCCTAGGGCTACCATACGGCTAGCCATAGGATTGGAAAATCCTGGGGGGGGTCGCCCAATGGCTAGCCATATGGTCGCCGATTTCTGGGGGGGGGGTTCCCATAGCACTTCCCCCCCCCCCAATTACATGTATGGGAGAGTACATACTTTTGGTCAAAAAATACTGAAAAATGTCAATTTTTCAACAAAATATGGTCAAAAACGTCCATTTTCTGGGCTCTCCGTGTCTTGAAAACGTTATTTACGTTTTTTAACATAAAGTTACTATTTTTTGAAGCGTTTTTCGGACTTTTTTTTATGGAAAAAATCGAATTTTTTTCCTTCAGAGACCCCTCCCCAAAAATTTCGGAGAATCGACCCTGGCCCCAAAAATTCGCCCGGCCACCCCCGCCAGACCTCGGGGTCCATTTACATGTTTAATAAGTTCAACTAAGCGCAACTATAGGTACATGATGAGAACTGATATCGTTATCGGGTGTGCTAGTTTCTAGCACTAGATCAAAATTTATGTCACGGTTAGTTTAACTGAATGACTGGTTAACAGTACACAAAAATGAGTATTATCTTCAATAGTTTGATGCTACTTTTTCTTTTCTACTGCGTCCAAATAGTGTATACACTCTGGGGTACGTTTTTGAAATCAACTTCGATTGCATCATGTCTATTTTTATGAGATAATTCTACTATCATGCAGTTTTCTACACTAATTCAGCTTTGGCAACCACGAAAACGGTTTCGGGACTAAAGAACTTTTTGATTGACTGGTACCAGACGAACCGATAGAATTTGTCTAGGTATACGTGCGATGCAATTTCTTCGGGGAAAAAATGCTTCTTGTAGTTAGTAATAACAGTTTTTTAAAATTAAATCTTTTTGTCTCCAATATTCAAACCCATTCTAATTTATCAACCAATGCAGAATCAAAGCTGAAATGAAATGGAAAGAAAAAGAATCACCTTAAAATTTTTTTATGAATGATACAGGAAGTAAGATACCAATGGTAACCTATATGTCAGTATGTTATATATATATCTGCCTCGGCCCCGTTTAAAATGTCTGCCCCAGGACAACCCCAATCAAAACTGATGTGATTTTGCTCAAATACAGTTCATTTTGATCAAGCTTTAAATCATCCATAGTTGTGATATCAAAAATGAAGAGAAAGTGAAAATGTTTAAGTTCTACGCGAAATTTTGGTGAGAATATATTAAAATCGGGCATTTTTTCTCCGCTCTAAGTTAAAGTCATGTGAAAAATGCGTAAATGATAGAAATTTGTAGATACCCAGGAAAATCTTCAACTATTGAGCGAAAAAATTGCTGCTGACATTTTTATGATAAATCTGAAGATTTGTAATTTGAATTGATGCTTTCTAGGAAGTCGGAAGTTCAATTTTCTCAACACTTATCATTTCTTATCTCTACATTTTCAGTCTAAAATAATATCTTTATCGTTTCTCAATAAAAAAATGGTATTCACAAATTTCGCAAAACTTCAAGAGGAGCAAAAATGTGATGAATTATGGACTGTATTTGATTTATCTTCTCTTCCTTCGCGCCGAAAAATTTTAGGATTTCCATATTCAAGAATACTGGAAATGAATCTTTTCAGTATTCATCAAAATATTCAAGACACAATGTCTAAGAAAATTTAGATTCATATACGGAGAGCTGTGATAACTAAAAAATTGATAAGACCTGAATATCATACATATAAGGTAAATTGGAGGGGGGGGCGGCGTTCGGAACGAAAATAATATTTATTTCAAGTGAAAGTCAAAATTCGCATAGCTACAACCAGGCACAAGTTGAAAATTTTCGACTTTTTCGATTTTTGACATACATTTATGTCAATTTCTGCAGGTTTGTCAAACATTATATTGTGTAAATTGGCTCAATATTAGACGAATCCATGGGCTACAATATAATATGGAAACAATGAGTGTAAATTACTTATTGAAAATACAGCAGTGCCGGAAACACGAAATTTTAACTGCAAAATTTGCTAATTTTTTCCCCAAAAATTACAATATCTGCTGCTACATCTCAGAAGCACCAAAAATTTATGTATACAATAGATAGCTTCTAATGCCTTCTGGCAGCTGACAAACAATTGCGAAAATCCATGTACTGCTAGGGTGTCGCAGAACTTTGAACGCCATTCTATCATAGAATTTTCTGAGAATGACAACCTCTATATATATATATATATATATATATATATACTGGTAAATTTCAAAAACGAGACATTAGAAATAGTTTCATATGCTGAAATCAGGGTAACAATCAACATGTATAAAAACAAAATTTGCACAGCTACAGTACCCCAAAGTTGGGAATTTTTGAATTTTTTGGCTACCTTTCATAATGTCTCACTTTTGAAATTTACAAATTCGTATTTTTTCACGATATAGGTTGCTATTTTCAGAAAATCCAGTGACAGAACAGTGTTCAAACTAGAATTTCTGCGACCCATTAGCAGTACATGAATTTTCGTTGCTTTTCTCAGCAGCCAGAAGACATAGGAAGCTATCTATTGCATACGGAATAGTTTTGGTGCATCTGAGCTGAAGCAGTAGATATTGTAATTTTTGAGGAAAAATATACAAATTTTGAAATTTAAAATTTCATGTTTCAGGCAGGCACTGCTGTATTTTCAATAAGCATTTTACACTCATTGTTTCTGCATTATATTGTAGCCCATGCATTGGTCTAATATTGAGCCAATTTACAGAATATAATGTTTGACGTACATAAACCTGCAGGAGTTGACAGAAATATATGTCAAAATCGGAAAAGTCAAAAAATGTCAACTTTCGCCTTACCAGCTATGCGCATTGCCGGTTACTTCCCAGTTATTCCGGTCGCCAAAAAATCGCGGTTATTTACCGGTTGGCCACCCTGTGAATCACGCCGGTGATTGCATCGATCATCCATATGAAAACCTGGTGATTGAATCAACACAAATGACTGGCTGGATCACTACAGACCAGCTAAAACAGGGTTACCTAAGAGAAGCCGCACCCACAGTCGTCTTTCCTGTTTCATGTTTATTGCAGCATTAACAGGGCAGCTTTCCATGGTCTCAAACTTAAGGCATTAGCTAGTTAGGCAATCAATACAGTGAGAATGGTGCTCCAAGTATGTTAGTTACCTGACAAAATGGCAAATAGGTTCGTTCAATCAACATACAGTCTGTATAGCAGAAGTTTTGAGACTTAAAATAGCAGAAATTTTTATGAAATACAAATCACTGATAAGCTCTAGGACGTTGGCACCCGTCTGAAAACTGGTGTCAAGAGAAGCAAAACACGGGATTTTTTCGCCCACTGGAATACACTCAATTTTTTCAGAACATGTTTATCTGAAGTAATTTTAACCTCAATGTCATAGTCAATAGTGCACAGCAGTATGCATAATTCACAATATTTCATTCAACACCTGATCTCAAGTATATATCAGTGCTTTGTTCATCGTTCAGTATGAAATGTTTATCAACCAAAACATTCATAGTCAGCAACGGGACGGTTTCCAGTATAATCGGGGTTTCAAATATCATGACAAAGAAATGCAATCTCGTAAAACCCTCGGCAGTCATTTCATGGCGTAGGAGAACTGGGAATCATTTGTTGTTTGAAAAGGTTCTCTCGCTCTACTGACTGCTCATAAAGCAGAAAATAAATGAAAAATGAAAAAAAAAAACAATCGCCTTCTACTAACAAACAAGAATCTCTTCGGCAGAAGTAAAAAGCTCCAATAAAGCATCAAAACACAGCCACAATAAAACGAAATGGGCACAAAAACGAGCGCAGCTAGTTGTTATCATTGCAGCAATTCGTTGGAACGAGAAAAAACTGCTCCCAATTAGAAAAAAAGCGGAAACTCTGCGGATTTGTCTCTCGATCAACATGGTAGCCGACAATGAAACTTACACCAATGTCATAGCAACTGCAATCAATCTTCTAATCAACGGGACGTTAATTTTCATTTCGTAGCCGACAAGAGGGGAATAAAATGGAAAACGCGTGACATTCGCATAAAGAGCAGTCTTGCGATTCCGATGCACATAATATTATGCATGTGACAGAATGGAACCATTCTATTCTAGGACGATTTTTCGATTGTGTAGTGGGTGGCCGACTGTGCCGTCTGGCCGACTGTAGCGGCTGGCCGACCGTAGCGGCTGGCCGACTGTACCGGGTGGCCGACTGTATCGGATGGCGGAATTTAATTTGAAATATTTTATATGTAAGTCAAGCCTTATGCAAAACGTTTTCGCACGAAACATTAATAAAATGTTGCTTAATATAGGTTTCAATGCGCAAGATATCATCAAAAATGCAAGAGCGACACAAAAATATGCTAATTATCTACAGAAATATGCCCTTCATAATTTTTTAATTCATTATAAAAGCCTATATTGATTGATTCTATTGAATTTTTTTGATATTATTGTAGCAAAAAACTATGAACAAAATATGTTAGAACTTGGCAAAAAATAGAATTTTCAAGAAAGATAGAACAACAACAACGGAATTTCGTCTTTACTTGAGTAAATTATCTAAGGGTCGTACTCCGGAATGTCTCTGGCTCGCTTAGCACAATTGTTGCATTCATAATACACGGTTTGCAAACCATCAAATCCTCATTTAGTTTTATTCTTTATGAAAAGCCAAAAATGATCGGAATTCGTGCGACTTTCGCACTTGAGCAACCTCGAATTTCCATGAACTGTCAACTGATATTCTGCAGCCCCAAAATCATTTTCACTTATTTTCAATACAAATATACTCAACTAAGTGAACAGATGCAAAAGGAAAAATTTCTTACAGAATGAAAAACTTTTGAATTCAAATAGGTATCATTGCTAGCTTTTACTTAATTAGCATATTTTTGCGTTGCTCTTGCATTTTTTGATGATATCTTGTACATTGGAACCTATATTTAGCAATACTTTATTCAAATTTTGTGTAAAAACATTTTACATAAGGTTCGACTTATACATATAAACTATTTGAAATTGAATTCGGCCACCCGGTACAGTCGGCCATGTGCTGCAGTCGACCACCCGGTACAGTCAGCCACCCGGTACAGTCGGCCAGACGGCACAGTCGGCCACCCGGTCTACAATGGATTTTTCAATCCTTGGATTGATTTTACAAGGTTTTTCAGGAGTGGCATCACACGATTAATTTTAATGTTAACGAGTGCAGTCTATGATGGACGAACGATTTGACCGGAATCCTATGTCGACCAATCCTACGCTAGCATGGAAAATCAAAGACAGGAACAATCATTGGGTCAAGCGGTGGAGGATATGCATTTCTATTGCTGACCACTGCTGCACTCTAGGTTTTTGATTAGTACGTATATGTATTTTATAGTATATGGAGCTGTGGAAAAATAATGCTCGAATTAATCTGAGCTCGCCCTGATTCACGGGGGACGAAGAATCACTAACCTTGTAGTCGGGCGACCTTATAATCGCTAGCCCAATAAGCCTCATAGGAGGAAAGGAATTACTCGGAAGGTACAACAGCGATTTTGTAGCACGTTAAAAGCCAGTGAAATTTCGTTGTTGTATTCACCACCATGAACCAGCCGATAACATTTATTGGAAATCGAACAGCTGTAGTCAGCTAATCAACTTTGCCATTTTATATTGAAGAGAAATTTGCAATGTTGTATATATAATGTAGACGAAAAAAATCTTCATGTTGGGCTTAGTTGGCGAGAACGTCCTTCATTGCGTTTGCATATCCGGACTTTGAGAGAAAACGAGGCTGAGCCAACAATTTGCTAATGAATAAAAATCCCCTGCCGACGTGGGGATAGGAGGTCCATATATATCGTGCCAATAGAGAAAAAATAGTAACAAGGAAACTAAAAAATATAGGTAAAGCTGAACCAGATTCTAACGAGCTTCATCGTTCAGGCGGTTCATTTTACCGATCGCTGTTACTCGTTTCACTCCTAGTTTTTATGGCAAGCAAAAGCCCAAGGAAAGAAGTGTCGTGACCATATTTGCATGTGTGGGATTGGAGTAAATGCAGTCGGGAAAATTGAAGATATGATCACATGTACGGTGTACGTTCAATTCCGATTTTTTTGATAGTAGAGACGTTTGTCTCGCAGTTCTTCCGAGAACACAATCATATTCAATTAGTATATATATCAAGGATTCAATGGAATATTTCAAAAATTTATCACGAATAATTCGGAGAAAAGATTCATACGTTTGCGTCTGTTTTATGTAGTATGAGTGCCTTGTAGATCCATATATGTTAAACAATGGTCAAAAGATAGTAGCATAGAGAAACGCATCATGTCGATTTCGAATTGCCAAAACTTGTCGACTGAATTTCAAAAATCAGAAACGCTCACTGTTGGCAGCCAATTCAGCGGAGTGAAGTGGATATAAATTACGCAGAAGGCGCATTGAGGGATTAGAGCAACTTTACCTTAACATGAAGCGATGTCAGAAGCATCATTGAATGATCAGTCAAATCAAATCTTTGATTTTCCTGTGATAAGATCAGATTCAGTTCATGTCACTAGAGAAATTAATAAGGAAGACTACAGTGCAACGACAAAAAGTGATAATGTAGGTATCCAAAAAGTTATGGAAATGGTGATGGTTCGTGGGCCAAAGCCTACGGTCATCTGTGCAAAGCTATGATTGCACTATAACATAACTATTATATAAAATACTTTGATCTACTTTTTACAAAATTTCGTCGGTTTGTCAGTACCGGAGTCAATATTCGTCTATTTCATCTGCGCCAACCCGAAAATAAACAAAATTCGCCGGCCGAAAATTAAAAAAACAATTTTATATTGTCACGCTGAAAAGCTTATTGGGAAACTTTTTGTCCGATGGAAAACAATTAGTTCGCGGTTTCTAACTAAAAACTACCATTTCGTATAAAGCTAGGCATAGATAGAATATTGGGAAATTTTCTTAAAATCCAACATTCCGTTCTATGAAAAAAACTCATGGAAACTGGTTTAATTGGGAAGAAAAAAAGCAGCTAGAATGCGTTCGGCGGTCAACAATGACTGAATGAAAATTCGAAACACTATCGGCTGGATAATGTGCAGAAATTTTATTAAATTATACATATGTGCCATCTGAATTCGTTAAATATAAGTAAACTATGAAATTTCGGTCGAATTTGGTTTTACTAGTATTGATTACTGTGCAGTTCGGGTTTCAAGCGTTCGGCTCGTCTGATGGCCACGATGATAGTCAAGGTATGGACAGGGTTTTTTTTGACCTACGAGTCATGAGCCAAGTGGCTTGTTGACCTAAAATTTTACAAGCCATTCCAAATTTTTACAAGCCAATTTTATAATATCAGTATAACGTGAATAAATTCCAATGCTAGGTTATTTTTTAAAGAAATGTATATATTGAACATCATGGGAATCGACCAAAAAAGAGATGTCAATCAACATTTATTCAATAACATTTTAGAGCCGTTAATTCATTAAAATTCAGGAAACATTTGAAATTTTTGAGTCTGATCGAAGTCGAATCTACAAGCATTGTGGAACAAATTTTCCAGCAAACTATCCAAGAACATAATGACTGTGAATTACATCAGAAATCGGTGGTTAAATCCTCTATGATGACAAGTGAGAGCTCAAAAAGCTATTAATCTTTCCTGCCTGAAACGCCGGAAAATTTTTTGGGTATTGACATTCTGCGATGCTGGAAAACCAATTTTCCAAGCACTTATTTGAAGAATTAGATTCGAATTTTCTGTTCAAAAGTCGTAATTTCTAGAATTTTATATTTGAAAAATTTTAAAACCATTAATTTATTCTCACACTCTCATGAACTTGGCCGAAAAGATATGAGTAAGAAGAGTAGAAATTTCCGAAAACTACTTCCACGAAGCTTTTGAATTGATTTTACATTAAGAAAGGAATAATCGCTTCAAAAAGTTTACAGACTTGACGTATTGATCTTTCCCAAAAAATGTGTCAAGGGAAAAATGTGAATCTTCATTAAATATCAAGATGAAATATTGAAGATTACCAATTAAAACATGAGATAATACGTTTAAGATGATTAAAACTATCAAAGATTAAATGATAAATGAAGGTAGACATATTAGGAGCAGCGGCTGAGCTAGGAAATAAATAATAATGCTTATTTAAGTTATAACCGGCACGAAGCGGTGGAAAATTTTGAGATTATGACCTTCTAAAATGCACCAATATGCATCTTTCCTGTATTCGATATGATCAAACACATGACTCAAAAAATTCTGACAAGCCATTTTGGCTTGTTGGACAAAAATTCTACAAGCCATTTTGTCAGTCCAACAAGCCATGGCTTGTAAAATGCTAAAAAAAACTATGGGTATGGATGGACCAGTATGATTATTCGCATGCGAGAATAGTTGGATTTTTCCTTTATTACTTTTGAATAAAGACACTACTCTCTTACGGAAGTTCTTTTCGAATGAAAATGCGTAAGAAAAATATAATATCGGGCGTATGTCGTATTATAAATTGTAATATGCAAGTGTCTTAAATCCAGAACATTCCTCAGGGTTTAAATGATACAAGAGTAATTAGTTTTATTACTCTTTTCAGTTTTAGCCTAGCATACGAATGTTAAGAACATTCTACTGCTTTCATATTGATTTTTGAAGAATTTTCAACCTGTTCAACATCCAAAATGTATTTGAATCGTTCTCATAATCATATCAAACTCAAAATTCAGCAAAAGTTGAACTGAGGTCTGCCAAAAAGCATAATTTATCAACATGTTAAGCAAGCATGGATAAAATTTACTAGAAATATTGAATCCGAAACCAAGGTTTCTGCAGTATATGATTCTGTGTAAAATAAATATACTCCAATTATTCTAGTGTTTAGTTTCCATGACAAGAAAACTAATGATTTCGTCATTATCTGAACTCCAGGTAACAAGGGAAAAAACGTTTCATCAGGAAATCACCTCGCAGAAAAAGAAAACATCTCTCCAGCCCACAGACTGATTATTGAACCAGTGACAAAGGGATTAGCGATGAAAATCGAGCCCAACGTAAAAAAACACAAACTCCTGCAGTACAGGACTATGGAAACTCGGAAGACTAATCGACCGAAAATTCGCCCGAATCGCGTGACCAGAAAGACGTCGGCTACCATCATTACGACCGCTGCCACCACGACAAATGCACCGTACATAGAAGACTTTTCATCAGTGGCGGATTTTGAGAGGATGGCGCCCGGCATCGCGGCCATTGAAGATATTGGCGCCATGAGCCAGGAGGCCAGAAGACTATCTCAACTGATAAGCGACGAAGACTTGGCTGCATTCCAACGCGTCATGACCGTTTTGGCTCGAAATCAGATGCAAATTGATCCAACCCAAGCCACTCACAGTAGCAGCGGTTTTAGAGATATTTCAGTAGTTCCTGCTGCTCCTCCTCGATGGTCTAGAACGACCGAAGTGCCGCGAACATATTCGGTTAAAACATCGTGCAAGGAAAATTCACCCTGCGTCTATCACGTGATATCCGATATTTACTGTATGCACAATGCCAATCCGAATAATTATTTCCAGTGCAGCCCAGGACCGGACGGCAGGGGCGTATGGGTTGAACGCCAATGTCCAGGAGGCCTGAGGTTCTATGAGAACGGCGAATGCGGTCTGGAGATTTTCCAACCAGATGGAAAATTCGGCAATGAGAAAAGTGGTAAGTAAGAATCAATAATTCAGGATTTGATCATTATGGTGATGAGTTATGAGGAAGAAATGAAACTAAAAAAGATTCTTGGATGAGCTTAAAAGCGCTCGAAACTTGCTTCTTCCAGAAGAAGAATGCCATGACTCCCGAGAGATTTGGTGAAAGATTCATCCTAGTACGTTTGATTATCAAATCACTTCTACGAGTGAACTGTGTTAAATTATTTTAAGAATGAATTATCCAACCAAAAATTTTCATATCCGCTAATAAATTGACAGAAAATTGCAAACATTCTCATACTACAGTATGAGTGCCTCAAATCATTTCTACAGCTCATCTAATATATGAGCACACCGATTCAACGTAAACTGTAAATTGTAAACCGATGGATATAAAAACTAGTTTATTGGAAAATGCCTCGCCGGGGGCAGAAAAGGGAGAATATACTTGATTGGATATTTGCCAAACTAGAAAAAGGGGAGGACTAGGTTTTCGGGAACTTGAGTGAGAGTTTAAAAAATCCAATTATGTAATATTGGATTTTTATTCTTTCTCATTAAAAAATTTTCCATATCTGTGAAAAAGTATATTCTGCAGTGTCGTGCATTTTGTCCTTCCCCTAGTATTGTGTCAACTGCAGTGGAATTTTTCGAATTAAAATTATATGCAATCATGCTGATGATGGTTGACTTCACTCAAATGTATAAAAATGGAAAACCAATAGCATTCCAGCCCCTGACTGATTCGAGACCGTGCCTCCCCCTCTAGCTGAAAAATAGCGAGGGATGGACAAATTATAGTCATTTTGTTCTTTACAACTTATGCCTGTGATTAAAAATGCGTCCTAAAGCACTATAAAAACATGGGGTTGATTGCAATAACACCGCCTGAGGATCAGCAATTTAATCTCTCAACGTCCGGATTAAATTATTGATCCTCAGTTTCAGTTGATGTCAATGTCGAGATTATTTTCTTGCAGTTGCACTAACAATTCCCACTTCAGGATTAACTAATACTGAGGTTTATTCCCGAGTTGGGGGATTACGGACATTTTTAAATTTATTTGCTTTAGACATAAAAAATTATGAGAAAATGTTAGTGCAACCAGACGGCTCGAGCTGGGAATTATTTCGCCATCGAGCGTGGGATAATCCTGACGTGATTTTATATCAAACTTGAGAGCCTCGAGATATTAGTGCAGTCGGTGAAACCGAGGTGGCTGTCCTTTCGTTCGAGATTACATTGAGCTCGAGCTTAGACCCGTTTAGTGCAACTGGGTTCTGGTTACAGTCATTGGGCACCATTTGCAAACGGACCAACAGGATAAAACATACAAAAATGCAAGCCCCTGATTCAGCCAAGCCTAAAATATATTATATAACTCATATATTACATTGACACAATTGCAGACTTTTCCTCATCTGCACAATTTTAATCCTTGTAATTGGTTCACACAATTGATTTAGTTCTAAGAAGATTTAGTGATGTAACTTTTCCTCCCACAAACTGAGATGGATTTTATGTGTTTACTTCCCACAGTTGATTCCTGTTTTATGGACAATAAATTTAATAAAAAATTTCTACGCAGTTGGAAGCACACATGAGCGAGGTGATATGGGGATACATACCCCCAGAATTTTGAAATTGCAAAATTTTTCATGTCAAAATTTTTATGTCAGTTGTATTGAATTTTTGTCTCAAAAAACGTCAGAAAGCCGGGGTCCACCCCCCTGTACCCTCCTCAAGATTTTGGAGCTGCACACGTATGGTGAGAAAGAATGAAAATCTAATATCACATAACTAGATTTTTAAACTCTCACCGAAGTTCCCAAGGACATTTTCCAATATAAACTCTCACCCAAGTTCCCAAGGACATTTTCCAATGAACTGGCCCATCCCTTTTTAGTAGGCCTTGACTATGCATGAAAACTTTCATAGTGTTGAGAGTGGCCAAAGCAGCCACCTCAACTACGAATTGTTGCAAAGAGAGCGCCTTTCCCGCTGCTAGGTTGTTGGCTCAGTTGGTTAGAGCATGCGGATGGTAGCCGCAAGATCCCGGGTTCAAGTCCCGGACCGATCCTAACTTTTACAGAAGCCCCGAGCAGCGGGAACAGGTTGCCACAACAATAGAAGCACATTGAAGTTATAAATTTGGTCATCTACATATCAAAGAAAGAACGAATTCTCACTTTCGGTAAAAATACAGGATGTGTACGCTGTAAAAAGAGCGTAAACTGACTACATCCATCGAATTCCCCATGGTCAAGAACCCATCAACCCAAAAAACCGTAGAAATTACCTTTGTTTACACGCAGGACAATTTGTTTGTGTAAACTAACTGTGTCTATTGAATTGCCCATGGTCAGATACCTCTTCAACCAAAGTCACAGAAATACATTTGTTTACACTCAATATAAATTTTGGGTGTAAAGTGATCGCACTCATTAAATTCCCCGTGGTCGAAAACCCCTTCCACCAAAAATCATGAAAATACGCTTGTTTACACCCGCAATAATTTTTGAATCCATTGAATTCCTCATGGTCAGAAACCGCTTCACCCAAAAACCGCGGAAATACGTTATTTACACTCATGATGGGTTGTTTTGTGTAAAGTGACCGCGTCCATTGATTTCACAACGGTCGAAAAGCCCATCCACGAAAAATCACGGGAATACCTTTATTTACATTCATGGTTACTTTTTTTGTGTAAAGTGACCGCGTCCATTGAATTGCCGCGGTCAAAAGCCCCTTCCACTTAAAAATCACGAAAACGCGCTTGTTTACAACCGGAATAATTTTTTGAGTAAAGTGACCGCATTCATTGAATTCCCCACAGTCAAAAGTCCCTCCCTCAAAAAATCGCAGATATACATTTGTTCACATTTGGGATATATTTTTGTGTAAAGTGATCGCGTCCATTAAATTCTCTGTGATCGAAAACCCCCCTAACCAAAAATTACAAAAATACGCTAGTTTACGCCGGGATAATTTTTTTCTCTGTAAAGTGACCACATCTGTTGAATTCCCAATGGTCGAAAATCTCTTCCCCAAAAAGACCACGGAAATACTGTTGTTTAACACGCAAGATAATTTTTCGTATAGAGTGACCGCGTCCATTGAGTTACCCGCGGTCGAAAACTCCTTCCACCAAAAAGTCGCAAAAATACGCTAGTTTACACTTGACTCAGGATAATTTTTTGTATAAAGTGACCGTGTCCATTGAATTCCACATGATCCTTACAACCCAAAAATCCCAATAACGCTACTGGTTCAAATGAAACTGCAAAAAAATTCTGGCACCGTAGTGCATATGCTGCAAAATACTTTTTTGAAGCCATCATAGGCGGAAACTTGTCAGAGAAATCGCGATTTTCTGCAATTTTCTAAGGTCAAACACCCTTTGCCCCATACATTATGGAAACCCGGTTTCTCACAGGGATCGACAGTTTTTTTATCTTTTTCTCTAAAAAAATTATTTTTTTGAACCCAAATGAAGCATAATGCAAAATTGTTGAATTCCAGGATTTCTCGGACTCTGGTTACTCATATAATTTGACCAGGGGAATATTTTCAAAAAAATAAAAAAAGGGTCCGAGAGAACCTTCGGTGGATGCGAGACTAAAAGTACAATGGCCCAGGGTTGCATACGAATTGTGGAACCTGGTAGAAGTGGAGGCCCAAAAATACTGTTTTTGCATTTAGCGCCCCGCCGAGCCCCATTAGCATATATATCCCAAATGACCTTTGAAATTACTAATGCCGGAAATTATGCAAAAAAACCGCATCCGTTCATCTCTAACCGTTTTAGGGGCCGGTGACTATAACTTTCGGGCACTGTTTTTTTCCACGAACTTTTTTCCACAAATTTGGGAAGAGGTTAAACTTTTTTCCACATGGGGAAAATTTTTTGGCGAAAAGTTTTCGTCTTAAAATCCTATGAGTTACTTAAGAAACACGTAAACATATGACTTGAAATTATAACGAAACGCCTCATCCCACTGTTTTTTTGCGGCCGGCGCTCTCCCCAAATAGGGAATAGGGTCAAAATTGTTTTCTCCATTTTTCAGAACTCGCTTTTTCGGTTAAAAATGCTTATAGACGCTTTATTTAAGTTTTTTGAGCTTTTTAAAGCATTCTGGTAATCAATTTTTCGAACATATATCTCAAAAATTAGGTTTGAATTTTGTGTTCATAAATCGTAATTTCTAGAAATTTATTCATCTGAAAAATTTCAAAACCAGTAATTTTTTCGTAATCTTTCATAAATTTGGTCGAAAAGCTATGAGTCAGAAGCGTAGAAATTTTCCAAAAATACTTCCATGAAGCTTTTAAATTCAATTTATGTTAAGAAAGGAACAAACGCTTCAAAAAGTTTAAAAAGTTGACGTGTTGATCTTTCTCTAAAACTGTACGAAGTAAAAAATGTGGATCTTCATTAAATATGAAGATATAATATCGAACATTGCCAATTAAACATGAAATAATACGTTTAAGACGATGAAAACTATTAAAGATTAAATGGTAAGTGAAGGTAGACATGCTAAAAGCCGCGCCTAAGCTTGGTAATAAACAATAATGATTATTGAAGTTATGACATTTGGACCTTCCAAAATGCATCTTTTCTATATGAAAACTCCAAATTTTTTTCCACATTTGTGGAAAGACCTTAAAGCTTTTTCTCCACATTCCAGATTTTTTTCCAACATTATAGTGCAAATGTGGAAAAAAACAGTGCTTTGAGGGTCCAAGTATAGGTTGGCGCTACCGCGTCACCTATAATTCTTCGATTTCTAAAAACAGAAGAAAAATATGTATGCTTGATTCTGTTTCATGAATACCACAGGATATTCGTAGCCAATGAAGCCCACGAGCAAAACTTAAAACGAAAGTTAATTGACACCCGTAGTACATGACTGATTTTTTTCATTCAGACATGAACAACGTGCTGATATGCTGCTGTTTACTACACAAGATCAGTCCTGATTTGAATATACGATGCAAAGTTGGACTGTCACTACCCCAATCAGCTGGAGTACCAAAAAAATTAACTAGAAAACAACAAATTTTTCTAAAATCGAGCAAAACAGTAAAAGTCATACCGATTTCGAGTTGAAAACAAGCAACCAGAATTTAAAAAATCCGACAACCAATTAAAAAATTCGACTAGTTAAGCAGCAAGAACTTCCTTCATTGCCCAGCACTGCACACATCTGAAGAAAAACATGAGTTTTGATTTGCTTTTTATTTTCACTTCATAATAAAGTAAGAAAATTCAGTCAAGGAATCAACCTCATCTACCAGCGTTTCTTACTCTACTGTTACAAACTTTGAGGGCTATCTGAGGTATGATATACATATATGTACAAGTTCCGATTCAGGTTATGCTTCAAACGAATTCTTCTGCTGATTTAAATAATATACCGATAAAAGTCCAATGAAGGTATTCAAATATAATATGAGATTCAGCACACCCATCACTATTAGAAGTTTGATTTGGGTACCTGTTCAGCAAATTATATAAGCTAGCATTATGGACACAACACAAATACAGAAAAAATTTTCTTGCAACAGAAATTTATTCCACTTCGCCAAATGTGCCCGAAAGTCCAGTGAAGGAGCCTTTAACAGTAGGCAACGAACGCGAAATAGCTCAACCTGTCGAAAACCGAGAAAATGTCCAGGGAATGATCAGCCGGACAAAGTCCCCCATTCCGATTGCCGGTTCAGTCGATTTGTCTGGCCTTACTATAGATAAATTTTATCCACATTTTGCGAACGCGATGCAGCAACAATTGATAAATTCGAATCCGATACAACCACGAATTTTTAGACCACAAACGAATAATAGTTTCCCGATTGACCGACAAGTTCAGTCAGCATTCGGTTCTTTTCCAATGGACTATTGGAAGCCTTCGAATATGAACCCCTATTCGATGGTCAGGCCCGTCGTTGATAATAATGATGCATTTCAAAGATCAACTGCAATGAATCAGCAAAGTGTGACAGGACCTATTTGGCCGACGCAGCGCCAAATATACGCTAGTCAACAAGCCCTGTACCCTTCTTATCGTACTCCAAATGGAGCCCCGGTGTACGATTCTGCTGTAGGCTACCGCTACCCGTCAAGATATGATTACCCGATGATTTACAGTGGAACTAGGATTTTTATATGAAATCATGTGGAAGCTGAAATGTGGTGTTGAATATAAAAGGTTATACTAAGCTTAAAGCACACGGCATTAAGTCCAACAGTTTGTCAAGGCATAAGACGATACACGACAGCAAGGTTTTTTTCCACACGTTTCCATTCGCACCGTGCGGAAATGACCTAAATTTTTTTCCGCACACAAAAATTTCTTCGATTTCAAGTTGAAATTATTTGCAAAATGCGCGAAACGAGCCGAAATTGTAGATTACCAAGAAAATCTTCAATCTCGAGTCAACAACATTATTTTAGAATGATTGAGCAAAAGAAGTAGTTGCTGTTGGCATTCCTATGCTTAGAGCTAGAGATTTATTGATTTCAATTGATCTAATTTTTAGATTTTGATACTATAGAACGCTGGAAAATGAGTCTTTTCAATCCTTATCGACCATTTTTCGTCGAAGATTTTTTCTACATGACAACCATACCTAAAATTTTTTTCTCCTTTTTCCAAAAATTTTCTCCATTTTTGAAGACGTTTATAGTGTGGCCACGAATGAAGACGTTTAAAAGAAAGACGTTTATAGTGTGGCCACGAAAATCGTATTTCAAAAGTATGGGGGGGGGCGTTGGCCCCCCCGCCCCCTAAATCCGCACTTGTGTTGAAGGTCAATCCATAAATGGAAGTAGATATGATAACAACTGCATCAGAGAACAATGACTATTATATTCATTTATATTGTGGTCACGAATGCATTTCCCTACATTTTACGAGCATACCCAAACATTCAGATGTTTCCGGAGTTAGAAACCTGCAAAAATGAGGAAAAATGAAAATTCTAGTTTTTGTTTTGAGTTTTTGACTTTCTAAAGTTCGCCAAACTGCATCTTTCTGGTTCTCAACTCTCAATAGTTTTTCCACGATGAGAACTATGTCCAAATTTTTTTGCTCATTTACAAATTTTTCCTCAAAAGACCCCATTTGAGAAAAAAGATGATGCATAACACCCGCACATGCACATAGGGGGGTCAGGGGGAGGTAAACCCTCCTACCTAAAACTACGGACACCCCTACCTGGCCCGAAAAATTCGTCAAACACTCCTCCCTTAATTTTTCCGAAGACAGTTTTTTTTGATGATTTTTATGCATATTTTGCGTGAAAAACATATTTGCGGAAATTTTTTTTTGTTTTTCTTGCTCACCCACACCACCCCCACCTCCTCGATGAGAAGTCCGAGGACCCTCTCTGCCTGGAAAATTATTGCCGTGCATGTCTGATAGCACCAGAGAATTTTGAAACACAGAAGCATATGAAATGTCAGGAAATGTATTCTAAAGATGACTTGCTATATTTTCAGTTTAGATTTCCATTAAAAAATGATTACATTAAATAAATGTATAAAGAAATATAGAAAAAATTAACAAATCACTATATTTTCAAAGAAAGTATCGTGTTTTACTCACTCTAATTTGTGATGAGAAATAGCAGATTCGTAGAAGCTATCAAGGATAATTGAGAAATCAAACTAAACTTCGTTTTAGCTATGCTTCAGCCCAACTTCAATGAATATGATAAATTATTGTCCTTACCGGCGCAAAGCGCCAGAAAATTATGAGATTTTGACCATCTAAATTGCACCAAAATGCATTTTTTCACCTATACCAACAGTAGAAACGCCCAAAAAATTTTCCGCACAACCAAAAAAGTCCGCACTGAGCAGAAAAATCCCTGCATGACACGCCCCATGATTAACATGTCTGTTGGTATAAATCTGTGGGATTAATATGCACATCTAAAGCTCAAGAATATCAAGAACTGACGCCTATGCTCCGTGAATTAACACGGTTTTGAGAGCAGATTATTCATAATCAGAGGTGACGGGTCATCTGTTAAATCATCTTCAAAAAATCTATCATGTATCAGTTCCCGACTGGCAACTCATATAAAAATGGTTAAAAAAGAGTGGATTACCGAGTTCGAACATGCAACCGTCTTTGGTGGCGACGATGTTGAAGCCGTGCTGTCCATGTTCCTTTCATATATCGGCGAGAGATTCTAAAAATAAAGCAATACTGCAGTCAAACTAAAGTGCACTAAATGCGAAATTGCCTATTCTAACACACCTAACAAGGGAATGTTTCCGAATGTAAATTCTGAACTTGTTCATGTTTTAGTGTATCCGAAAGCCCACAATTAATGGAATAAATTACACTATGGTTTTTCCCGTGAGCCTGCTTACACAGAAATTTGCATATGTGCAAAAGAATGGAAAATTAGTCTATTATTGATCTAAAGGACGACAGGAGATACAAACACTCCAATAGTCGCATCTGATCGAACTTATAATCTTTTAGACAATACAAAAATTCAGAATTGTATTCAAGTGACTATATATAGATAGAACATTAGTCGTATGAGCTTTACTCTTATTGCAATTTTCAGGATGATCTATAGAATGCTGCCATTAAATGTATTTTAGCGAAAGTTGAAATCGGGTATAACTAATGCAAATGTTCCATTGTTTACATTACCAATGTAAATTGTAATGTGAAAGTGATCCCTAGCCTAACCTACGTGTTCAAAACATGCATAATCATACGCACATACGCAGTGAGGAAATGCATGGAATGATTTGCAGCTATATATTTTTCCATTATTTAAACTATTTTGACGATGAGGTATCTGAAATTTTTCATAAGGAAACGTCCCCTGTTCAGACATAAAAAGCACTTGAGGTCTGGAAACATAGTTTAATGTTTTCAACTTCATTTTGCGAATTTCTGAATTCAATCGATTAGATAAAAACATTTTTCACCAAATTTAATTAAGTTGTATGAAAAGTGCATGGCATCTCTATGACTACGGTGGACCTATACAGCTGAAAGACATAAATTAAAAACCTTATGATTTGCAATAAAGATGATGAGTTCGCAGGACTAAGGGGAATAATATTTTTCTTTTAGGGAAAACTCTTCGACTTTAATTTTCGGGACAAACAAAAATGTGAAGGAACGATAAAATCAATTTCCGCTTCAACAAAACTCATTTGTCGAAACGAGAAAAACTTTGGATCAGCAAAAATTCAGTTTTGATTCGCATTAAAAATTTGTATCGAAAAAGAATGTGAATACTATTTGTTTCACATACTTCTTGATTTTCAATCTTAGTCATTTGGTCCTGTTTCTCCAAACAGCGAATTGAAACTCTGATACAACGGAAAGATATGATAGAGGCGTGAAAAACGTCCTTGACGAAAAAAAATCGCAAAAATACAAATTTTATTTCCAAATCAACCGAAAATTTTTTTACATGACGCAACGGAAACACACTGCACAACTAGAGTCCAACCGAAATCCGCGTTAAGCAAAAAAATATAAAACTTCAAAGTTGTTTTCAACATAAATTTCGGGAAAAGTTATTGGCGGAGATCAAAAGCACCCGAAACTGAAATTGTTATTAATAACGTACGTAATCGGAAAAAACAAAGTTTAAGACATTCTGAAATGTGATTAACGTCTATCAAAATGGGAATTATATAGAAATTTGACGAAACCGCGAAATGAAGAGGAGTTCACAGATGACAGGTCTTTTTTCTGTAGAATATTGTTCTAATTAAGTCCCAACAGGTTAAATTATATGATTTACTGCAATCATTCTTGCGTTCGTAAATTTTTAGTCTAGGAGGACGCATGCGCACAGAATAAGTCAAATTTTGAGTGAGTTCATAAGTGAAAATTCACCATTACACTAATGAGTCGACACCAATTTTTTCTGTTCAATGCAGCTTCCTGGCCATACAGAAAGATTTTTGGGAATTTTTCTGCACAAAACAGAAACTATTGATCGAGAAGTTGCCAATATTTTAGGCGCTTCTGAGAGAATCGATGAACATGTGTGGCATTGCTGAGTGTGAATACCATTTGTTTCACATACTTCTTAATTTTCTATCTTGGTCATTTGTACGTCCTTGGAATTACCCAGAATGTTTGAATTGAAAGACTCGTAACTTCGAGTACATTAGTGGCAAAAGTATTTTTACTGTCCAGAACAGTTTTCTTTCGGCAGTTGCTGTAAAAGAATGTTACAAAGTCAGCATACTATCTAAGCTTGAAATAATTCTTGCCTAACATATGAAAAGGACGTTGAATACATTTTCAACATTATCTGTACGAGTCTCGCTTTGGCATTCTTGAAAATTTTACCAGATACAGAAAAGGTGTATCCGGAACAGGAATTTGTTTGTCATTTCTTCTAGCGTAAAATTTTTTTGGTCATTTCTGAACGGCGAAGACTATCAAACTCAAGTCAAAAAAGTAACACTTCTAATGTTCTCGTTCAGGAAAAACTTTTTTCCCTCAACTATTACAATTTACAAATTTTACAAACAATGTTTTTTAATAATAAATTTGACTGATATACTGATGATTTGACTGATAATAAATTTGACTGATATACAGACAAAACATTCAATTTCCAGAAGAAGCAACAAGATTTTACCTACGAGATAACTGAATTTTCACGGAGAACACTTAGCATTCGATCCACTCACCTAGATTGAAAAGAATTTATCTTACTATTTGAGTCTAAAGAAGGAGACAGCTCAAAATACTTGGCAAATTTCGACTTTGTCATCCGATGTAAATACGCTTGAAATCATTTGCGCCAAAAGCTGCGTTACACTTCGGACATTTACGTTGGCGAGTTTCGTAGCGCGTCTTAAGGCAGTCCATGCAAAATACGTGGTAACATTTGGTCAAAACGCCGTCTTTACGGCGAACTTTGCAACTTGGGCAGGTCAAATGTTCTTTCAGCTCGCGAATTTCTTCCAGTAAAATTTCGTCTGTCGTACCGCCACTGGCTTTCTCATATTTTTTGGATCTTTCTAAGCGCTTACGTTGCACGGAAATTTCTTCCTTAAGGATGAACATATATTCTCGATTATAAATATAAAACCCCAGTAATACAAAAAAGACCAAAAGCAATGGTAAAATACTAGGCAAGCATAAAAACGACCAAATAAAAAATGAAATGGAATAGTCGTTTCGAAATAATAGTCATTGTACGTGCAAAAAGAAAAAATTTGAAGTCCAGGTTAGAGTTAAGCAGATCGACATCAGGCTGGGCCATATTATTACCTAACTTCGTTCAGAATTGCTGCTTATATCCTTGATTGGTCATTCAATTGTACAGAAAGCCATTTTCATCAAGAAAAATTTTACTTCATTCTTGTGTTGTATTCGCTTACAAAACGTACAAACGTCATCAGAGAATCCAGAATACCATTACTCATGATAAAATAAAATATTCGGAGACTTATTTTCTGTCTATATTAAAAAACCAACGGGAAAAATTTCCACAAAAAAATGTTTCACTTACATAAAAGTGAAACGAGAGAAAACAAACAAAAACCGATAAAACAGAAAGACCATGTAGAGACGGAATCCAGCAAGACAAATAATAAATTTGCAAAATTCTTGAAATATGATCGAAGTCCATAAAGCTAAGATAAAACGACTGAGACAAACAAAATAGCATTAGAACAGCCTAAAATGAACAAAACAGAGAATAATTGAACGCCAAAATAAAAGAGTGACAACATGGTAAAAAATGTATCGAAAGTAAGAATAGGATATACCAACCTGCAATCTGGTAATTTTAAAACTTTCGTCTTCTAAACCCGCGGTTTTCGTTGCAATAGCCAGCTGAGCTTCAGTTAATTGAGCCGACAACTTTTCGACTTGCAGCTTCAAGTCGGCCAAAGATTGGGCGCCTTCGATTGCTTTTCGACGATGTAAATCGGTCGCTTGTTGTCTAGAAGCAATTTCTTTTTCTAAGGTGGCCAACTGTTGTTGCAGTAAATTTTCTTTCTCTTCCAGTTTTCGGACGACCAAATTTTGAGCTTCGACTTGATTTTGCAGAGCGATTACTTGATCTTGTAATAAATCTTTCTCTTCGCGTAGAAGTTTGTGTTGTTGGTTGGTTTTTATGCGCTTGAACATACACAGTAATAAAAAACGAATAATGATAAATGATGCGTAATCATACATGCACAGCACAGAAATTCTGCTGGTGGTAAGCCAGGACAGGGGGTGTAATGGCAAATTTTTTTTCGTTCCTGATAACGAAAAGAAAGGTCTTCTAACATACAAGCAGCATATTATTCAATCTATGTCAGTCAGGTATGTGGAATTATTTGCTTAGACAACACTTTTTAAAGTTCTTATGTTACTTCTTCGGAATCAAGTACGCCTTGTTTGGAAAAATTGTTCAACTACAGCATCATTTAAAATTTTATGACGACTTTCTCTTCCCTCTTGCTCATTTTGCTTCGTAATCTCCTCGATCATTGCTGGGGGGTCAAATATGCCGAAGTCAGCAAGAATCTGCTGAGAGTCAATCAAAATCTGCAGGGGGTCAATAGCCCCAACCCCCTTTGCGTGTATGCGCGTAATTACTTACGTCAGACATCAACTTGAAATTTGCGTCATCTTTTTCTTTGAGCTGTTGAACTAAACGCACATTCTGTTCTTGCATTTCTTCGAACGCCTGACCGGTTACCTCCATTTCGTTCAACAAGGTTTCTTCTTCCTTCAAAAAATTTCAACGCTGAAATCGGAGGTCTGATCTCGAGAAAATCAAGATACTATTCCAATGGCAACAACACATACCTGCTTACAACTCGCTACTTCTTTCTTCAATTTATCAATTTGTTCTTCCAATTTTTTGGAATGTTTAATCGGTTCATCCATGTTTGGTAACAAATCCTTTCCACGTTTTTTCGCAATGAAAGCAACGTACAGTTTTAATTTCAAATTTTCAAGTTCTAAACGTTTCAATGCCTGAAGTAAAATTGTAGTGAAAAACTAGAAAACTAGGAAGTCATGACGTTTACTTCGGCTTTCGATGCTTCGTCTTCATTGGAAGCTAACTTGTAAGCTTGCAAAGATGAGTCCAATTCGGCGCATTTCCTCTCCGTCTTTTTTACTAATTTCCGTAAGTCTCTTGCCTCCATCTTCATTAATTCTTCGCTCATTTCGATTTCGTCGTCGACGGAAACCGATGGAATGTCGTGATCAGTCGGGACACTATCGTGACAATTTTCGCTTCCATCTAAACACGCTAGAACTAGAAGTAATCAACTACATACAGCATACATACATCGGCCAGGCTGGATGGGGTGCATTGTGCTATAGGTAAGAATCGGAAGAACCGAAAAATCCTTTGTTCGCTAGTATTTTTTCAATGTTGAAGCGGATTGAGGGAGATGTATAATCGGGGTTGGCGAAACGAAAACTTGGGTGATGGTTCCATCACCACCCTTATTACACATATGAAGTACTGTAGAAAAATAAAGAAAACGACGCACAAACAAGAAAGAAGAAGCTAGTACGAAAGCAAAATAAAGCTAAAATTGGACACAATGTAAATAAATTACAAACAAAAAAAAAGGAAGTGTAATGGTGTGGGAAAACGTAACCAAAAATTGAAGTATAACTTTGAAAATGAAATCGAAACAAATAAAAATGAAAAAAAGTTAAAAAATTTCTACCTGGATTTAAAGCGATATGAATACAATTTTCGTGAGATTTCCGTTCTGTATCCAACTCCTTTTGAACTTTGGCGATGGTGGAAACGGCCTCTTTCCATTTACGCTTGAAACGTTGAACTTCGCTACGAAACTGTCCATTTTGAACCTTATAGCTCGCCAAAAGCTGTCGCATTTCTTTATTCAGCGGGCCCGATTGCTCGTTGGCTGCCAAATTTTGTTCGAATTCAACTCGCAGCATCTCGTATTCTCGTCTTACCTTAGAAAATCAATCATTTTGAGAATTGCAACCAACAGGATTTTAATTATACTTCAACAAAATAAGTGAAGTACAGAAGAAATTTACTTGCGAAAGCTGATCTTCAAGTTGCACCATTTCGGCGCGAAGTTGCTTTTGGGCCAACAATTCTTCACTCTCCATTTGCTCGATTTGCTTCAAATGTGCAACTTTTGTTGCTATCAACTGATTCCGTATATCATCCAATTGAGTCCGACATTGAAGACTTTCGTTATGCAATACGGAAAATTGCGTTTGCAATTGACAATATTGAGTTGATTTGAGAACGCTATCCTCGGGAACGTGAGATAACTGAAGAATGAGCGAGAAAAATCTGCATCCGTCCAAAGAACAGTCTTTTTTAGCCTGAGACCAATTCCTATTTCCAACACATCGAACTTAAAGAAAGAGTCTCTTTCAACTAAGATTACCAAAATCATCACTGGATTTTCTCCCAGCAGTTTTGGATTTTTATACTAGATCAATAGAACTATAAACAATAACACTTCGTCGTCAACGAACGAATCATACATTCTTTTCGGATCAATATTAACATTTTATGAACGGATACATGATATGTATTTAACTACCTTACAAGTATCAAATTTACTTCAGTTTTAAGTTGCTCCACGTATTGCAACGTTTTAACATGTCTATCGGTCAACTCTTGCAATTCCATTAATCTTCCAGAAGCCAATTCTCGCTGTTCTTCTAAACTTTCAGTCAATTCAGTAACTTTATTTTCGTCTAAAATAGCGCCACTCAATGATTTTTCGTCGCGTTGTTGATTCGCTGTAGATATAAGCGCATTAATCATTGTTTGATTGTTCGTTGTAGGCGGAGCTGTCGACGCAGTCGTTGAGCCCTTCTTCTCAGAAATAGCGACTTTTATTTCTGCTTGCTGCAGCTTACATTGCATTTCCTTTAGTTGATATTCTAATTTGTCACTGTATGATAAGGCTTTTTCCAGCTGAAAATCGGATTCTTCTATTTCTTTTTTGCATTCGTCTAATTTAGTTTCCGCCGCATTTAGACGATCTTTGAATCTTGAATTCTAAAAACGTACGGTCCATTAAGAACTATTATCTGATATCAAACAGAGTAAATTTTCGAGTTACTTTTAGTTCATTTTCTGACCTTTATTCGATCATACTTTTTATTACCTCTCAAAAACAGAAATCACTCAAAAGCAGTCGTCAAAACATATGTACGTCTCTATGACATTACTGGCTGAAGGTAAAGAAGAAACTTCAAGCAGAATTTAAAACACCGTATCAGAGAATTGGACTGTAGAAGCTTAGCTAATAATTTTTCGGATTCAAAGTAGTACTTACATTGTTCGACAATGAATGATTTTTTTCTTGCACTTTTGAAATTAAACTTTGTAATCGTTGATTATCTTGTCGCAGCGATAAGTTTTCCGCCAACAATTCGCCGTTTACTGCATCTCTATCCGACGAAGAATTTTCTTTCACGTCCCGCATGATTTGCGTCAATTTTGCATTCCGTTGGGATATACGATCGAACGCTTTAACCAGTTTCGCAATATCGCGTTTAGAAAATTCTACTCTTTGAGTCAACTCACGATCCAATTCTTCCCGATCCCACTGTGATAGCAATGTAAGGAAAGATGATGTGTTTTCGGACTCATCTAAAACAAAAATCACCTGTGTATGATAGAAACTTCGATTGGACCATCAACTGTGCTTATTGTCATTCTATTTACAAACTTTTAACAAGATTGATAAAGATTAATAAAAACGATTAAGGTTAATAAAAACGATTAAGATTAATAATAACTTCTATGTAAAAAATGAATAATGACAAGAAACATAACGTGAAAATTTCAAGACAAATTTTGCATTCTTTCATGGGCCAAAAAACATACTTTGAGTGGATGATACGGCTCAACTTAAGCGCTGAACTGACTAGTGACTCAGCTGCTATTCTATGAATTACTCTCCACTTCTCCTTCAACGTCCGTCTCTGAATCGAATCTTTGCAACAAAAGCCGAACATCTTCATCCAACTGAAAATAGCCATTGAAATTGCATCTATACGCCTGGCATGCACTGTAAACTAAAACTTACCCTATTCCAATGCCTATTAATTATGCATAAAAATACATCATCACGATTTTGACGCTGCTCTAACTTATCGATCCTTAGTCTTAATTCTCTCTCGACGCGTTTCTTTTGATCTAGTCGTTCGTAGAGTTTGCGGTTTTGGAAAACCAATGTATGACGATCTAACTCCGACTAAAAAAATAAATATATACCTAATTTTAGAGTAACAAGATCGACTCATGATGATTTCATATTCTTAGCAAAATCAGCTTTAATATCGTTATCAGAAATAAGAAAGAATAATTTTTAGATGCCTCGTGATTTTTCAGTGTTGATATGAGGCTTGGTTAGTCAAAAATTGATTTTTTCTAGAAACAATTTTGCAATGGCATGAAAACTCACAACGGTGCTGATAGCCGGCAACCGCACCGGCTCGAAGGTTACGAGTCGGGGTTTCTTGCTGGCTGGCGATGGAACGCCTGAACTTCTACTATCATTTTGATCGTTCTCTTGAGAATTCGCCCTCTTGCTTGCCATAAGCTGAACGGCTTAATTTGCTGAACTGCGTTGACCTTTAAATCAAATGCTGAAAAATTTGACAGAAGTGGACAATATCAGTTCAAAGATCGTTGATTATTAACAATCGCAATAGCGTCCCTAATTTTGCGCTTAAATATACTTGATTTGGTTGATGTGTGCAAAAAAGATTGAAGTGTGATGTGATGGCGGTGCAGACACCCCCAAGGTCTGAAATTCAGGAACAGTAAAATACGAAGTTTTACCTTGCGTTGCCCCGTGACTTTTTGTGTTTTTGTCACGTGACAAGGGTGTGATCAGTGATCCACACAGAGCCCAAATTTTTCATCGTACCCCGGCCCAGAGCCTGACCGGACCTGAGCCAGCGCGCCCGGACCGCCCGTTCGACCACTGTTTTATGTGTGATTCCGTGATTCCGACCTCCATGCAGCGCCCTGCTATACTACATTTATTCATCTCACTAGTCTGACGCTCTTTGTCACTGCAACAATTAATACCATGTAAATGTATAACATTTCGTTCCTCGCAATAATTATGAAGTTTTTGCCAAACTGACCACCCACAAAAAATCGACTACCCAGTAGTAATGATGCAACGTCAACAGGATCCGAAATCGATATTAACCGGTTGAAATTTCGGAACCAGAACTGTAACCGGGACCGAATACCGACTTAAAATTTCCGAACCGATAATTTTAACTGGAAAATACAGGTTCTAACCGACTCCGCGATTTGTTTTTATTGTGCTTGAAATTGATAAAAATAAAAATTTTCATAAATTTTGGAATGTTATTAACTTATACGTTTTACTACCTGCAGCCGAATTATTGACGGTCCCTTGATTTATAGCTTTTGGACCGCATTCATTGCTGTTAAGTGCAATTGTATCACTGTTGTGGTAAAATGTTGATTTTGAGTTCATCTTCAAGCTGCAAATTTTATCTTGCCGTTTTCATATAGTTTATGGAAAACTCTACAACTTTAAGATGTTGAGCACATCTATGGTCAATTAATGACAGAATATAGAGAATAAATGAAGCAGTTCTGAACTTAGAATAGCATACAAAATTGATTTTTGATAGGACATTTTTCTGATAACATCCGCAAAGTTGGTTCGAATGTATGTATTCTGGCGAAAAAGTCTATTTTTTGCGTGAAAATAGACTCTGCGGAAGAATGCGAGTTTTCATATCTACCGTTACTAAATTATGGAATCTTCAATTCTTCTTCATCTGCACATTTTTTGAATAGTCAGCAGCAAATTATTGATCATAAAACATAATCAAGCAACAGTTTATACTTTAAAATTTTTATATACGCTGTATAAAACTCAGAATCGGTCTGGAACAGTAGGGTTTCTGGATTGTTAGAACCGGAATCGGGATCGATAATAGCAATCATTTTTCAGAAAATAGAGTACTATCCATCGACCCTTTTTTCAAACTGGCATTACCCATATGACTCAGTATGAGTCATTTTTCTCCAATATCAGCCGACTAGTACGTGACTTTTACCGGGGTAGTAAATGAATTTTCAAACCTAAGGCCGGGGTAATATCCCAATTTCCCTCTGTCTATGGTTGAGCCAAGCTTTTTTGCGCAGCTTCGGCTGGTAAAACTACTTGCGCCAAAAATTTCCGTTTCGCACTCAAAAGGTCGCGAACTTTGCTCATCTTGGCGTCGAAATTCATCATCAAATTGACTTCCGCATACTTCACTCATTTTCAGTAGGTTCATGAGCTCTCCGGACATGTTTCACATTTTGATCCGTCGACTCCTACACAAGAGAAGAATATTTGGTCAAGATGCTCAATTTCAACTACAATGTAAGTTCCACGCGTACCGCCGAAATATACTGTAAATGTTATCATAGATTTATGTCGGGTACCCGGGCCCGAAATTACACTACCATTTTGAAGGACTTGGATCCTATATTCTTAAAATTTTGAACCCGGAGCTGGGCCCGAAACCGATATTCTTAAAATTTTCGACGCGGACTTGAACCCGGACTTGATATTATCAAAATATGCAACCCGATACATCTTTAGATGTTATATGGGAAAATGCATCTGTTTGATTACGAATCAGCCCGCCGAAATTTTCCACTCAAAAATTCGATTCCTTAGTAACCAACCATAGACATAGGCAATACGCTGTTGTGCTGCGACTCGTTTCTGACATATTTTTATCCAGAATTGTGGTCATAGTCTGGTTTCACTTTTTTGTGCATTCTGGGTTCGGTTTCAGAATTATTGAATCCGCGGTTCCGGTTTTACAAAATTCAAAACCGTGGTTTCGGTTTCACTGTATTAAAAACAAAAGATACAAGGTAAAGATTTAAAATAAGTGTCTAAATATAACAACAGCTGTTCCGAAACATTTTTTATATGCGAATCTGCTACGCAGTCAAAAACAGTTGTTCTGGTGGAAAACATTAACAGATCAAGTTTTTGATGCTAGAAACATTTGCTTCTAATATTTTTAAGTTAAGAATAAATTATTATTATCTGTTAATGTTAATTTCATCGCTAACTATTAATAGTTAACCTTTTTAAGAGCAATTGGGATTTCAACTTTTCTACTGCTTATATTGAAATATGTGAAAATTTGTCATTTTTTTCTATTGAGGATCAAAAAACATTTCAAGAGTTAAATTTTCAATTTTCCTAATGATTTTTCTAATAGATTATGAACGGCGTTTACTCGGTCAGCTTTTCATCGAGTTTATACAACTGAAATTTTAAAACTTTCTCCGACATTTACTTGAAATATTTTTTGATTTAAACTGTCATTTAGAGCATGTTTTGGACTTGAATTTGTAAAATTTTCGGCGCTTTGCACCGACTCTTTTGGCACATAACATAGTAAGGTTTACTGTTCTGATCGAAGAACAGCCTTAATAACATGAAGCTTTTATGAGAGGTGCTTTGAATAAGATTATACATGACAAAATTATGGCGAATTTTAGACTATTCCATTTTCTCCTTTGATTTTGAGTATTTTTGATGCCACCAATAAAAGCGTAATGTAAAAATACGTTCAAAAACGCATATAAACAACAAAACCCGTACGCAGGAATTTTCAAGGAGTAGGCGGATCTGAAAATTTACACATTAAATTGAATTATATTAGTTTCTAAAACCGAAGTCCACAAAAACGATAATAAAAATAACGTGGACGAATTTTTCTTGAATGTAAAAAGTGTAAAATAGCCACATCATTATTCAAGCAGAAGCCATATTTGCCTGATATTTCCTTATAAAACCTTAAAATAATTTCGTATTAACCATGGGGTAGGCGGCCACCTACTTCACCCAGTCCTGCGCACTGATCTGTAAACAACGACGGAGAGCATTTTTTGGCGGAAAAATGCGTTCAAAAAAATTTCCAAATGTGGAAAAAATTTTGGGCTCTTTCAACAAAACGAAATGACCTGGAAGGTTCACCCAGGGAAGATTGCGCGTGCGCAACTTGAACAAAAAAAATTTGGTCGCGCAGGCCGATATTCGGTTGCTTTCTATGCCCGCGTGCAAATAAGCCTGAGCGGCATGTTTTTTGCAAACAGCAACCAAATTTTTCTTGCCAAGTTGCACATTGCAGAAAAAGCCTGACGTACATACCTTGCGAATTCGACGAAAATCAAATTTTCTCTCGATTACTTCAACAAAATCTTTTTGCGGTGTTTAAAATTTTTTGAAATTTTAGAACATTATGTAACTTGTCGTAATTAATGGTTCAAGCCTCATCAGAATAAGAAAATGATACATAGCTCTTGCTTTCTGATAATCCTAATTGGAACCACAGAAATATTAATAAAGAATAAATTCATGACAACTCTGTCGTTAATATGCTTTCTTTGCCCTTGTAGAACACCAATATATTTTTCATCATCTAATTTTTACTCACATGATAACCATAATTTTCTCAATTCTTTCCTAATTTTTGGAGGTTTCTGAATCCAAAAGCATCAAAATGCTTGGGTATGCTCCTAAAATGCAAAAAAAGCATCCGTAGGCACATTATAAACGTTTTTAAAAATGTGGAAATTTTTTGGAAAACGAGGAAAAAAATTTTGGGTCCGGTTCTCATGTGGAAAAAATCTTCGAGGAAAAAAAACCGTGGTTAAGATTACAGGGTTCATGCACCCTTTTGACAATAAAATTCAAGGACAATTCAAGGATTTTAAGAACAAAATTTTCCATTCTTCAAGGACAATTTTCAACTTTTTCCATCAAAAAATTGTGATACTCCAGAATGGCAAAAGGAAATAGCCAAGCATCCTCAGAAAAATCACTCCCATATCAGCCCTTGCTCATACAACTCAAACAGGCATCATCAACCACAAAGACAAACCAGTGTTCAACTTGGAAGGCATAACCACATATCCCAGACACATGCCTTTTCATTAAATCATCATCGAAATCTAGAGCGATTTCAAACCCTGAAAATATATCTACTCTCCATGTATTATTGCAATTCATTGACCAGGACAACGACCTTGTGTTTATAGTCTATCAGGATTTGCAACACTGACTCTATCCAACACGAAAAACATGATGAGCTATTCCAAACCACTCAACTGCAACTCGCTCAGAGGCAATTCAGTTTGCTCAATTACTGGCATCTTGAATACTATGCAGATTGTGATCCATCAACTCGCAGCCTTTCGACCAAGTAGAAACTAAAATTTTTTTCTTCATTACACATAATTTCACACAATTCACATTAATTAATTGATTAATTCCACATAGTTCAATCACATAATTTTGCTCAGAGAGCATTGGAAATAGATTTTTCTGACTTCCTGCGTTGAAAAATACATATACACTAACAAAATGAGAATCCTCATTCAATTTGGTCACGCAGATAAAGTGCTCATCGTGATGATACCTTGAAGGCTGTCGTACTCTAGTTGCTGGCTCAAGGCTGATATCTTTTCTATTATTTTAGTAGCAGCAACATCATTAGACTTTCAGCAGCTGATGCAGGTTTTATCTGAATTTTCACTTTTCTATTGGATGTGTAAAAGTTTTAGTTCCGTTATACAGTGACTTTTAAACAAGGCCTAGGAGCTTGACAAGAATTATCTAATGTACCCAGTTGTAAGACTATAAAAACAAAGTTTTGGTACCTAGATTTTAGCTTTCACAGGTTAAACAGTACTGAAAGTGATGCACTGATCACGATAATGATTGCCGTGACAAAATGCGCATAAAATATTGTACTTTTTCGATTGAGCAGGATTTCTTTAAGCACTTGCAAAGAAAAAGGCAACTATGGATGAAACCTGCACTTGATTTTGGAAACTAATTTTTGGTCTCTGTTCAATTTTTCCCAAACAACAAGTGACTAGTATCTAGTATACTCCCTCCTTATTAGAAATAATACCGCGCAAATTTTTGAGAACATACCTGTATTTGGGGGAGAGTTGGGGGACCCCCCCCCAACTTGGCCAACCATATACCCAACCCCCCCCCCAGTTTGGAAAAAATTGAAAAATTTGCAAAAAAGTGTATGATTTTTGGCCTTTTTTGGGAAAAATTTCGACTTTTTTCGATCCTCTCCTCCCAAATTTTGGATTCCCCCCCCCCCCCCAGCTGGTCGGACCTCTTACAGGTATGTTTGAGAAGTGTGTTCATCTACTATTCTTCAGTTAATTGTTTGAATTCTGCGAGTTAAATGACAATGGAAAACTGTATCTTCTGATTAGGAGATGGTAATGGAAGATCACCGTGGCACTCTTCAAAATATTACGCTAGTAGCATTCAAAAATGTTTACATGAAAACTTGCATATGAGCAAGGTTTCTGCACATTGATTGCCTAGACTGTTGGGAGCAAAGATAAATAACATCAGAGCCGATACATGCAAATTTTTGTTGTTGGAGTTGGAGATATATATATCATCGAGCTATAAGATTTTTATAGGTGCCTGATTTCTGTTGGTGAGAAAACATTACACTAACAATCCTGAGATAGAGGCTTAATCCATGGAATGCAGAAAAGGGATGAGAGCACACAAGCGAAGGAAAAACCATTTGTCAGCAGAATTCTAGACAATTGGTACAAAATGAAAAATAAAAACAAAGCAGAAAGGTCACAACTAAGAATTGAAAGGAGAACAACGTTTTTCGGCGCGGAGTGCCGGAAATTTTTGACGTTTCTTCCTCAAAATGAATTTGACGCCATAAACTTTGAGAAAATTCAAGGACATTTCTCTTTTTTTCAGAATTCAAGGACTATTCCAGGATTTCAAGGACGGCTTTCAAAAATAAGGACAATTCAAGGATTTCCAGGACGCGCATGAACCCTGAGATTATACCCATGACGGCGTGAAGGGTCATAAGATTTTGAGATTTTGACCCTTTTAAGTCCACTAAAACGCATCTTTTCGGTTTTGAATTCCCCAAATTTTTTCCACAATGAGAACCATATCCAAAATTTTTTTCCTCAAAATACCCCATTTGTCCGCACGCCTTCATCCGCACCGTGCGGAAATGACCCAAAATTTTTTCCGCACACGAAAATTTTTTCCGTTCGAAGTTTAAATCATTTGAAAAATGTGTGAAATGAGCGAAAATTATAGATTGCTAAGAAAATAATGTAAAGCATCTGTTTTTCTAGCTCAAAAACATTATTTCAGCTTGATTAAACAAAATCAATAGTTGCTGCTTTCATTTCTGTGATTAGAGCTGATGATTTATAGATTTCAATTGATTTTCCAATTGATTCAATTTCTACATTTTGATATTCTAGAATGCTGGAAAATGAGCCTTTTCAACCTTCATCTCCAAAATAAAAGGTTTGCATTTTCAGTCAAAAATCGTGTAGTTGCCCAATGACAAAATTTGTGTTCACAAAGTTCAGAAAACTTCAAGTGAGAGAAAGAATGCATGAAGATCATAATTAAATGTCAATTTTCAACAAAATCCGAACCTAATACTGAAGATTACTAATCGATGAATGGGATGAGGAACTTCAAATCATGAAAACCATGCACACTTAACTTCCGATGCGTCATATCAGAGAATTTTTGAACAAAGGAGCTACTGAAATGTTGGAAAATGTATTCTAGAGATAATTTGTGATACTTTCGGTTTAGATTTTTCCTAGAAAAATGATGGTATTAAATAAATGTGTGGGGAAATGTGGGAAAAATCAGCAAATTCGTATGAAAATTCCAATTCACACTACAAAGTGACCAGTTTTACTCACTCAAGCAGAGACGTATAAGATTTATGGAAACAATCAGGGACAACCGAGAAATCAAAGTAAACTTCTTTTTAGCTGCGCTTCAGCTAAATTGTAGTTAATATTATAAATTATTTTCTTTGCCGGCGCAGAGCGTCGGAAAAATTTGAGATTTTGACCATCTAAATTGCACCAAAATGCACCTTTTCATCAATGCCAGCAGTAGAAACGCCCAACAAAATTTCCGTTCTGTGCGGAAATGCCCAAAAATTTTTCCGCACAGCCCAAAAAAAGCCCGCACTGTGCGGAAAAAAACCCTGGCGTGGTGGTCGAAAAAAGTCGAAAACTTTTTCAAAAAAGGCACTTTTCTCCCAATTTTTCCGAGTTTGGGGGTTGGGTATAGGGTTGAACAAGTTGAGCGCCCCCCCCCCCGTAATCACATCAGAGGTATGGTTACGCACAGTGTTTTTTTTTGTGCCAAAGCATGGTTTTTGGCACAAAAAAATTTGGAATGGCACAAAAAATTTTGAGCGTTTGTGCCAATTGGCACAAAAATTTTGGCTGATCAAACATTAAATTTCCTTGATTTTTACACGTTTTAGGGGCTGAAAATGCAAAAAATTTTCGGCGCTTCGCGCCGAGTCAATGGATATAATATTTCCTATTCGTATATTTGACCCGAAAGCGAACGATTTCTCTTCGAATAGTGTATTAGTATTGTTGCAGCAAACTTTATAGGCTGTGAAGACTGATAATAATAATAATAATAATAATGGTAATAATTTATTTAGAACTTATAAAATTTTAAAACAAATGTCATAGAAAAATATAAGTAACACGAACATAAATTAGTAATCAAACGCAAAAAATTTTAAAAACAAGGGACGACAGGCGGTGACGCGTTAACGTCTACGCCCCTTTAAAAAAGCATCAAAATTAATTTCTCTTAAATATCTTTTATAAGCTACAGTGAAAAGAAACTACAGAAAAAGAGTAAAAAAAAATTCTGAATATTCTCTGCGAATTCAGTCAGATTCGGATTCAAAACTGGAATTTTTACTTTTGGAGTGATTGATTCAAATAGAAAAACCGATATCGTTGATAATGGCGCAATGTTTGGATCGAAAATTTATACAATTTTCGACTTTACTTTCTCTAGTCTTTACATTGTCGCTAAGTATACATATACATAGATAAGGTAAAGTGGGGTGACTTTGATCAGGGATCGACTTTGATCAGAGGATGGCATTTGATAACTGTTTGTAACTGTTTGCTGTGTATCATTTCATTTTGCAGGTCATTTTTGCTGTGTGGACAACCTCTCAGCAGGGGTTGTCTACACAGCGAAAATGATCCGCTGATCTCAAATAGTTACCAAATGCCATACTCTGATCAAAGTCACCCCACTTTACCTTATTCGTAGTCGAAAATTGAATCAATTTGAACATCCTGAACAATTCTAGAGCTATTTAAATTTTCTCAGCATTCCATTCTTTGGGTTTTCGTGAACAATTTTGTTGCAGTCTTTTTTTGTCTCACTGACATGGTTAGCTGAAAAATAAGTTGGGCACGATTTTTACAAAAACTAATGCGTTAAACGTTAACTTTTTATCAAACTTTTCGCCTAAAACTTTTCCGCAGTTTTCAGTTATGTTTCTAGTAAAAAAAATTTTTTTGTGCCATTGGCACAAATTTTTTTGGCCTCTTGTGCGAATTGGCACAAATGTCCGTGCACAAAAAAACGCTGGTTACGCACGCTGCTCTAGTGGATTTTTAAAAATAGAAAAAACAGTTGCATTCAATAAAATCACAGTATACTAATGCTACTATTAAGTATTGTTAATCCATGTATAACTTGTTCCATAGAATTTATAGCCTCAAGGCGCGCTCGTCTACTACCATATCTACTTTGCATCGCCTCTAAAAAATTTTTATTTACATAAAACAGGTAAAAAATTAATCATCTTCGTTGGCCAGGCTACCAAAGACTTCGGTTGGAATAACTTGCTCCACAACTTCGACGTCTGAAAAAACATAAATTTCTACGAAACTTGGATTATGTATCTAAGGATTGTCGTAATTCTGGGAATTTAGGCTTAACAGTCACACATTGACATAGCGGACTTAAGCGAACCATTCCAAGAGAACTGAACTCTCCGTGGACAAGAGTGCATTTCTGAGCAGTGTCTTAGGACACTGCATTTCTTGAGAAAAACTTCCTCAATGCTAAAAAAATGTATTAGGACGTTAACAGTGTTCCAATACACTATTCAAAAATGTTTCAGACCAAAATTTAAGATTTCATGTCAAGACACGATACCTGACAAGGGAACGTCTTTTGGTGAAATTCTTATATGGAACAAGTTATAATGTATTCGATGAACCGAAGCGAGCTGAGTAGTGTATAGCACATTGTTCGTCCCAGTAAGCCTTATTTACATCAAAGCTCGCATAAAAGTAGTATACAGTGTTAAGTATGTCTATAGCTGATCTCAACAACTACATAAGCCTAGATAAAATCGATCGGTTCATCTTATACCGGTCAACCAGAAAGTTGATTGGTACCCATATCGTTTTCTCGATCGCCAAAGCCAAATGAGGATAGGAAACCGGATGTGGGCAGATTTATTTCGTAGAAAGTGGACACTGTAAAATTAAAGTTGATTTTCCAGCATATTTCAGATGTTGGACACCCTGTTGATGCCCATTTCGCGAGCGGGAAGTCGACACGCAAATCAGAGGCCGGCGTAAGCCGAGCGCAAATGATTTGCATAAAAACGGATGCCACAATAAGAAGAAAAATATTGGTGAAAATCTGTCCTTATATCTTTTGATATTTTTCGTTGTATCATCAACGCTAGGCCAATAAAATCTTATAACCCCAATTATTTTATATTGAGTATTATTTATTATTGGTCCGCCCAATGTTCTTTATAATAAATTTTTATTGTTTAATTTGAATAAAAAGTACAGTAGGCAGCATACATGTAATTGGGGGGGAAGTGCTATAGGACCCCCCCCCCCCCAGAAATCGTCGGCCATATGGATAGCCATTAGGGCGACCCCCTAGGATTTTACAACCCAACGGGCTAGCCATATGGTAGTCATAGAGAGTAAACCCCTCTACTTGAGACCCTGGACATCCCCCTGGCCAGTTTTTTTTGTACTCGACCCGTTTGTACTGGTACAAACGACGGTCTAAAATGTGTTTGTACTTTTCTGGAAATATTTGTACGAATTTTAGATGAAAATTAACGCGATATATTCATCCTTACTACTTAATAGCAAATTATAGTGTAATAAATTCTGATTATTAAAAAGTACTCAGTCCTATATTTTCTTTGCAACTTTAACGTCCTGTTTAGGGTCGAATCGACCCAAAATTATTTTTTTCTGTTATTTCTGAGTACTTTTGTCTATGAAAACCGTTGTTTATTTACTTCAAAAATAATAATCATACCTGTAGTTGTAGAGAGGGCAGGCATTTGGAAGGAGAGCGCCAACATATGAATATTTTCTCATTATCTATCTACCATTTTCGCCCAGTAAAAAATCGTCCGTAATGCAAAAAAAGCAAAAAATGTAAGTTTCTCAAAAATACATCATGCTGCATAATTTGATGCGATGAAACGCATTCTGATGAAAAATGGATGCGCTTTTCGACTGCATTAGCCGAATTCCTTGGTAAAATCTACATCGAGTCCGAAAAATTTAAAAAAACGAAAAAAACCCGAAAAAAGTATACCAAACACAATCTTCAGCTGCCCTTGGAGCGCAAAACTTGGTTTAGTATGCTGTATATACAGGAAGTTGAGGGTTAAGGATAGTGGCATTAGACAGACTCAAAAGTAAAATTACTAAATAGTAGTAGTAATAAAAATACTTATTACCACACTATTAGGTCACCTCATACCTGTAAGACCTCCGACCAGTTGGGGGGGGTAAATCCGAAATTTTGGGGGGGGGTAGGAAAAAGTCGAAATTTTTCCCAAAAAAGGCCAAAAAACATACACTTTTTGGCAAATTTTTTAATTTTTTCCCAACTGGGGGAGGGTTGGGGGGGGGAATGATTTTGGGTACAGGGTTGGCCGAGTTGGGGGGGTCCCCCCCCCCCCAAGTACAGGTATGGGTCACCTGAACTAAAGACTATGTCTGGCCACATTGTGTGTATAATAATAACGTATTTGCTTGTCAGTTGTGTGTATGGTACACATAGATCATTGGTTATACTGCAATTGATATATCAAATTGAATTTTCATACCCAAAAATTGTTTGTACTGGTACAAACATGGCCCAAATTTTTGGTTGTACTCGAGCCAAAAAGTTTGTAAAGTACAAAAAAAACTATGACCCTGGCCCAAGAAAAAATCGTCAAACACATTCCTGAACTTTTCGAATACAGTTTTTTTGATGATTTTTATGCCTATTCTGTATGAAAAACATGCTTAGAGAACTTTTTTGTTTTGCTAAACCAACAACCACCCCGTAGATGAAAAGTTCGAGGATCCCCCAGGAAATTCTTGCCGTGCATGTCTGGTTCTAACTAATCCGAACCCAATCGTTCTTTCTTAAGTTATTCCAGTCAGAGATCCGTACAACGATGCCCTAGCAGGATCGGGCTGTTGACCTTGGCGTTATCAGCACATTTAGGACGTAGTAGAAAAATAATTAGCATCAAACTATTGAAGATACTACTAATTTTGATGTACTGTCGGCCAGTCATTCAATTAAATTAACCCTGACATTATTTGAACTAATACTGGAAACAAGTTTATCTGGTACCAAAGTTAGCTCGTCTAGTACCTACTGTCCAGGTATGGGCAACTAAGGCCGATGAACATTTATGACCATCATGTCCAAGTACAGGTTCTGTTGTAGTGACATTTCCAGTCTCCCACAACTGTTTTAATGTCACTTTACAACTTCCTGCACCTTACAACCAAAGATGAGCATGTCTCAAGCATCTCATCGATTTTCAAACCGGGCGACGCAATTACTGTAGTCATTGCCTCGTGTGCTGGAATTTCAGTCAGTGATTCAGTTCTTATGTTATATAATTTTATTATGGACTGTGTTTTACTCCGCCGAGTAAACTCCTCGCCGCGCATTCTACCGTCCTCATCGAATTATTTTAAATTGAGAAATCGAAGATTTTAGAATATTTATTGGTTAAATAAATTCTGAGTAAATTCTAAATTCTGAGCGTTTGTCCGATAAGAAAGGGAGATCGTGCCCCGGCCCAGCGCTTGGTAAGGCTTAATATTAAGGTCTGAACTTCTTGGAACTCCTGCCTAAAACATTTTTGAACTCAAAATCAAATCTCAAATAATTCTTGGTGGATCGCCAGCCAAGAGTCTCCCAAATAAACACATATATAACAGTTCTGCAAACCTCTACAGCACCCACAAGGGGTTTTTATTCAAACGTGACTTTCCGACAAATTTGAAAGCTCAGCCGGACAACTTCAAATCTTTATGTAAAGTGCAATATTTTTAACTGTCAAATTCAACATTAGATCAATGATAGGAAAAACTTTTGGCTACAAAACTGAGGCAAAAATTGAGCAAAGTCTTTAGTAGCCTACACAACACACTCGGAAGTGAAACCATTGAAAATATACCGTCGGGATTACAGTCTATGTGAAAGAACATTTTTTGAGCAGAATAAATATCACCGTTGTGACCAGCACTGAGACTAAATGATATTTGATGTTTCCAGACGCTTGGTGAAACCTCTCGGATATTGTGTCAATAAATCTTACCTCGTTTTTTAGGATAAATTTCATCTTGATCCATATCTTCCTCCAAATCAATTTCATCAGGGTTGTCGGCGGCTTCTTCAACATTTCCAGTGGTATTTTCTGTTGATATAGCTCTAGAAATGAGAAGAAAGTCAGCACTCGGAAAGGAGGATGATCTAATTTTCCATATCAGAATGAGAACGACCAACAAGGCGGCATAATAAATCAAAAAGATCATGAATTTGGAACGATTTCTGTATAATGCCGATTATCGCAATAACGAGAATCCTACTCGTATAGACGCTCCCTCAAAGTCGATCATTAAAGTCACAAAATAACAATAAATTTTTTATTGATGTCTCGACTTACCGTACGAAGGATATTCCCGATGGTTTCTTGGTGGCGGATTTTGCTTCTTCGGACAACTGCTGAGCTTTAGCTTCAAGCAGAGCCATACTATCGGCTGCTGTCATATCAGCCACTGAAAAAAATTTAGCATTGTCTCTCCGAAAGTTTAAAGACTGCTTCTCGATAGAAAAATTTCCAAATGAATAAACGACACAATAGACTTTAAGAAACAGATACTTCAGGAAAATAAGCTGTGCTCAACAAAACTCGATTCGTGAAAAAATCGACAATTTGAACAATGGCAAATTTTGCGAAGAGTTATATACCCGTTTTCTTTTGACCGCTCGCAGCGGCTGTCATTTGCGCCGACATAAAATTCACTTGTGTATTGAACATCGCTTGAACGCTACGCTTGATGCGCAACATTTCTCGAACCGTATCTTCGTTGCCATGCTTGACTTCGAAATTTTTCCAAATTTCCCAAAAATTAGCGTGTACCTAAAAAATTAATCAGTTACTGATAGGTAAAGCTTTTTGGCATACGTGCGCATGATCCCAGTTTTAGGTGAAGGATAAATCCCCAAAAAAATATAAAAAAATTTTAGAAATACACGCTTGCTGACGCTTGTTGGATAGCAAGCGTGTATTTCTAAAATTTCCATTAACAACTTTTGCGCAGTAAGTAATATGTTTTTTTTATTTTGGACTAACGGGAAAAGTTCTAGACAGCAATCCAATTCTCTAATTTTTATCATACTACTATGATTATGAGTCAGTAACAAATGACCGAACTTTATATCTCCATGTTTTACTTGCAAATTATTTACTGTGCGTATAAATTAAAAGCAGCAATAACCTTACAATTAGGGTCGGTGCCAGATCCGCTACCTACTGCACATCCGCTACCCAGTGCACAACCGATACCTAGTGCACATCGGATACCTTAGTCAGATCCGCTACATGGTTCACATTCCCCACCTTCTGCTGAGGAATATAAGTAGGAAGTTATATTTCCTTTTTGCATTGAATAACGTAGACAGGATTTCATTATGAGAGAATACAGTATGCATCTACAAAACTATTGGGCTCATGACGCGTGTACCGTAAGAGATGAAGAATTTCAATCATTTAAAATTGAAAAACATGCGGTTACAAAGGACGTGCATCAAAATTTTCAATTTGCCTTATATTACCCTATTTTCAGTGAAAGTATTACATTAATTACGAATTTCATCGTTCGAAGCATCGTACGATTCATCTCGTTGCTTTGGCATGTAGATACCACGCGATAGATTCCTAACATTAATTTGGTCGCTAGTATGCCTTGGTTGAAGTAAATGCAAGAAATAGCGTCTTGACAAATGCATTTCATGGACCTCGGTGAAATTCAGTCGATTATGTTAACCCTTAGCATGATTTGTTGTTCTTGGCCCAGGTTATCCCAATGACTCCACATAGAAAAGGGAGGATTGTCATGGATCCATGTTTGCTGAAAATAATCAGTGTTTGGTCTATTCGAGACGCATATTCAATAGTAGTTTTTCAACTTTTGAACTCAAAGCAATAAAAAATTAGAAAAAAGTTTTTTATAAAAAAAAAAGAACAGAACAAAACGAAAACGATATTCGCATCACCAAAATCCATAATTGTACATGTCAAGAGTGAGAGACGCCTGTCTAAACAGATTTTTCTGTCACCCGAGGTGCTTGCGTTTTCACTTTGATAGGCTAATTACATTTTTTACACATTAGAATGTGTTGTGGTCATTTGGATGGTTTTATTACTTATCTTTACTCATTAATGACTTATCTTTCTGTGTACTATTACGTCTTTTTAACCATTTTTGCGCACTGTTCCATAAAAGCGGCAAGGAAAATATTTTTCACCACTTAGACTGCCTACCGTCATTCATTTTTCATTTTCTTTTAATCTTTCGTTTTTGCAAAACCCTTATGAGAATAATAGCAAAACCTCTTTTCACATTTTTTGCTGTCTGGCAGCGGATGTGCACTGGGTAGCGGTCGTGCAGTAGGCAGCGGATGTGCAGTAGATTTGCGACCCAACCTACAAGTATGGCTGGCCACACTTGGGTTTTTTATGCATTGCGTGGTATGCACGGTGCACACATTAGTCAGAAAGTTTGTTCACTGCGAAAAAAAATTGCACTTTCATAACATGAATTCATGTAAGGCTGTTTCACAATCACATCACTGCCGCTGATATTTGAGTGAGAGGCTGCGAGACTGGAAACTGTGCTAACGTCTGCAGCTTTAGAATAGCTGAACAGATTTCTCTGCGACATCTAAAAAAATATCAGACCAGCTCTAACATGAATACTAAGAATAACTTTAAGCTTTGAATTTTTTACAGTAACATCAACATTATATTAGTGAAATAGTGTATATTCTCATTTTGATGCAGACTGAGTGGCAACAGCATGATTTACAAAATCCTAAAGCAAAGGTTTGATGCAATGCCCTCTACAATGCATTGAGTGGTACCTCATATCACTGAAAATTTACCGATGGAATTCGGCCCCATGCACACCCACAAAGTATCTAGATTTTGGGTTCAATAGTTTTTGATATTCCAGGGGGGATGTCGTTGCCTATTTTTACATGTTTTTTTCAAATTTGCAGAAACTCTGTTGATTTTAAGGCCTGGATTTGTATATTTATATTGCTCGTTTCAGGGTACTCTACATCTTTGGTACAGTGCACTTTGCTATAGGAACATAATTAATCTTTCTTAAATGATGGCACCCCCCCTACGTGCATGTATGATGTGAAGCATGGACAGCTAAGAGGGTGTATACAAGAAAAGTCAACGGTCTTGAATTGAATATACTGCGCGTTACATGGACAGAAACGGTCACAAACAAGGCCGTCTAGTTGTGGATTGGATCGAGATCATGAGGACATCAAAGGATAGGTTGGCTGTACATAACTAAAGCGTACATAAAGGTGCACATAAAAGGACAGAAAGAATCGGCTAAAACAACAACAAACGAGCAGAATTAAAAACCCGTATGATATGAAAGTTGACAACTTCACCGTGCGCAAAACGTCCTGAGAAATTTGCGCACGAGCTTCAAAAATTGTGCTCAGTGCACAAAAAATTCTGGGTAACACTTATACCACTTTGAAAGTTTTGGTTTAAATGATAACTAACTTTTGTCTCTGTATTGGTAACCTTCATTTGTAAATGACCGTCCCAAATGGTCTGATAGTAAATCCTTGGCTTGAAGCTCAGCCCGGAGATAATTCCCGGGCTCTACCCGCGCTATGCCCAGGTAATGCTTCCTGGCCTCTGTTATCGATCTCGTAAAAGAAAAAATTTGTTTTTGAATGTATGTCATAAATTTCGGTGGAATAAATAGATTTGACCTTCTGGGGAATGTTTTTCTTTCTTAATCCTCAAATATCAATGTATACCACAATCATGCGAAAAAATATCGCCAGCACTTATGGCAAATATCTGTTTCCACGACTATTTTCAGCATTTGGTCAAAACCTTACAGAAAGTAACTTAGTGTGAGAATAACTCGTTATAAGGCCTGATGTTACAAAACACAAAATCCAGGTTTTTACTTTCTCAAAAAAATCGATTATCAACATTACTTTTTAATAATCCCCTGCTGAAAGGCCAAGGCATAAAAAGAAATTTCTGGAAAATAATACTAAATGTTACCCTCGGATCACATAATTGCGAACAATGCGAATAAACGGCTCTAGCACGATCAATTTCGCCTAATTTGCATTCTAATTCAGCAAATCGTATACACATTTCCCTGAAAACGACATAGGTTGAATAATATCAACGAGAAAAAAGAGAAAAATGAACATAAACGTTATGATTATCATGAACTCAATTTTTTAAATGATTTTACATCACTTTCAGGTCTATAAAGTAGGATTGCAAAAAAAAGTTACCGAGCTCTATCATCCGGTAATTTTTCTATCGCGCTTTCGTAAATAGGTCGAGCATGCGTAACACCATACAATTCACTTGCTTTTTTGATATAAAGATTGAAAATCTGAACGAAACAAATTTAGCGACAAAAAATTAAATATACTCAACTCACTCAAAATTTAACAACTTACTTCGTACATGTCTTCTTTTGAGATTTTGTTCGTTGCACGGTCGTAGATTTCCATGGCTCGTCTAGCTAGGCCATGTTCTTCTTCGACTTTGGCGTATAACAAAAAGAAATCTAGAAATAAAAAATCCGTCGAGCTAAAAAACATTCAGAAGATCCTCCTAGAAGTCATTAGGGAGTCAGAGAATTCTAATCGATATTACTCCAACTCATTACTTTAACGCATTTCTCGTGCAAGGTCACTTACTTTTTGCATGTTCCGGTGGACAACTTTCTAGGCATTCTTCAAACAGATCTCTAACTCTTTCTAGCTTTTTACCGCCCTACCGAACATAAATTAAAATTCATGATTTTCTACATAAATCGACTTACTCCGAAACTTACGTATCGTTTGATAAACTTTACTAAATAAGTATTCCATATTTGCTCGACGTGAGGCCATCTGAACAGAGCGACACCTTTCTCGTAGACCTTGAAGGCTTCTTCGAAATGATTGCTTTCTTCCAAGAACATAGCGTAATTAAAAATAATTTGCGGTGTTGCGATTTTCAAATCAATAATTCTATCATAGACAGCTTTGCACGCCTGCACATGAAAAACGAGAGAAAAATTTCGGAGCAGATGAGTCTATACCACAGCATTTACGTCAAAATCGTCTAGAGTCTCTTGAACATCAGCGTACAACGTCCACACTTTGAGAGACTTGTATACGCGATTTTGAACTGGCTCTTTCTGCAAGAGAAACAACTTTCATATGTTATATTTTCTAAATCCTGTCTATCATTCCTACTTCGTCGAAATAGTACGTTCTCTGAGGAGGAGCTGCTGTAGCGCGCTTCAGCAATTTTAAGGCACGATCAAAGTCACTAAAAATTTCAAGATAAAAATTATGCGACCATCGGACACAAAATGTCAAATAAAGGGCATCTATGTAGCACAATAATAAAAATTGTAAGAAATAATCGTAACTGCGAATTCATATAGCAAAACCTATTTTCCTAATCTGCAGCAGCACGGCAAATACTTAAAAAACTTACAAATTCGAATTCTTGAACATTTCATGAAGTTTCGTTTGTATTCAAGCTCACATCGAGATCAGAGCTTGGTTTTTCTACGTTCACTTTAGGAAAAAGCCACATTTTCGCGCTATCCACGAATGTGTGACTTTTTCCTAAAGTGCGCTTCGAAAAACCGGGCCAAGATTTCTCTATAAATTCACATTGATACAGCTTTATCACATTCTTGAATTTTTGTGCATTTAGTGCTCCTTCTCAATCCACACAACGTACGAGGTTAGGCCGTTAGGTTACAGCTCGATTTTAGCCATTCTTGTAGTAAAATTGTTGAATAACTCACTTGTGCCTCATTTCCATTTCAGCGAATTCACACCAAACTGACGCCAAATCATCGACTTTAGTATAATTAACAGTTAATGCTTTTTCGAATATAGTTCGCGCCTAAAAAATGGAAAAATACCAGGGAAAATTTATAACTTCTGTAAAAAAATATTTTCTTACGTCGTCTATCTGCTCGTGTTTTTCGTACAATTTGGCGAAACCTACCCATAAAGTGTTAACTTTACCCGTTTGGAGTTTAGGATCGATAATTTTCAAAGCTTCCGTATATGTTTCTACTTGCTGAAAACCAAATTTCTCTTGGTGACAAGGAAAACATATTCGAGCATTAATAATCTAATCTGATCTAAACAAAGAATGATTATAGAATACAGTGCTTAGATGACATGCGTTGAACATTAAGGAAAATAACTTCGAGAAGAGAATTATTCTCGGGAAACTGATCGGTTTTCGGAAACACTACATAATTCTGCACACTTTGAGAAAACAAATTTTTAGCTACAACTGGCAAACTGATAAAGCGCTACAAATCTAGAGTACAGACAACGAAATTGGATGGCAGTGATTACTCATTCTGAAAAAAATTATGCAACCTTCTAGACTAAAGATTGATGACATTTATGAAAAACATAAAGAACACATCTAGAGGACATTAAAACTCTCTGAAAATGAGGAAAATATGCATGTTACGATATAGAGATCAATTATATTCATACGTTACTTTTAAAAAATTATTGCTAAATAATTCAACACGCTTGTGCCATTCGTGAACGTCGTGTGGATTTTGGCGCAACAAAACGCTACATAAAATGCAGACTAATGAGACAATGAGTTGGAAGTGTGATTCAGCTATACCTGTTCAGCAGAATGGGTCTTCTAAATAGCAAATCCTCGTACCTATCCATATACATTTCCACTTCAATGTCAGTTTCGGTGTCAGAGGCGGTCTTCATTTTCGCATTGACTAGATGATCCATGAACTCGACAAATGCTTCGTAAACCTAAGAATTTATTTGAAAAAGTAAAATAAATAAGTGAAAGAGAATCTTTCACAAGCCAGGTATAATATAAAAAATGAACAGCCTGCCCGGATATATCAAAGTCTATCAAATCAAATTGAGACTTTTTTCTGGCTTACTGGAATAATCTCTATTTAGACAACTTTACATTGAACCTCAATATGTGAAAAATATTTTTCAAATAATTAAGAAAATTCGAATCAGCCGAATCCCCTTCTATCCAAAATCCGACGTAAAATGCTACCTGTGTGAAGTCGCGAACAGTAACAACAGTTTGAATGGCTTCCTCGTATACATCTCGAGCCTTAAAGAATTTCGGGAGCACATTATAATCATGAAACAGGAAAAAACCGTACCCTTTCGAAAAGACCAGCTCTGACAAAATATTCCGACAGAGAGCACCACAAAGCGCCCACTTGGTCGGTATACTTTCTAATACCTTGACGGATAATAGCTTCGACTTTGAGTGACTTGATTTTCGTCGGATTTTTCGATATTAACTCGCATAATTCATGCCACAACTAAAAAGTGAAAGTAATTTTAACAAAAAATTAGCTATAAAAATAAGTCCGAAGCTAAAACTATCATAATAACCAAATCGTCTCTTTTTTATACGACATAGGTAGCTCTAAGAACATTTTTCTAAATTTAAGATCAGTTACAGAGTGAGAAGACAGGGCACAAAATCCGATAAAGTCTAAAAATGTACTCAAGCATAACTCATCTGAAAAGTCTTTTGGATCGGGAAATAGATCATACTTGATACTTAGATTTTCCCTTTTTGCTGTCGAACTTATCATCATTGACAATGAACGCCAACTTTTGCGCAGCTTCGTCAAGTTTATCGATGCTGAGTAAAAACTCTATGTAATCTTCGGCATTTTCAGGCATTAGCTGAAAAATTTCGAATTTATCACACTGATACTAAGCTAATCCAGCTGACGATATAAGAACTGTTCTTCATTTTACCTTGAGATATCGCCGATAAACACGGATTGCTGTTTCGCTGATATCATAGGATCTGACAAATTTTAGATATAACGGCCAAATGCGATCATGTTGCGTTAATGGCAACGATCTTAAGGCGTCATTGAATATTTTTCTCGTTTGAGTAATTTTCTTTTGATTTATCATGAATTCTAAATAATCGAGCCAAATACGAGGCATCTAAAATTGGACGCAACGTGATATTTATAATATGTATTGATTTATATTATAAAAGCTATAAAATGAGACTATACAGAAAAATTAATTAGAAAAAGTAAAAAAAATCTAAAATGTATAGCCATACTTTATGCATGAAAACGAGTGCCCTTCGGAAACAATTGTTGACGTCCTCAAAACAGTGATCAGTAATGCATCGTCCTTGATACTGCTTCCGTCTGAGCAATAAATACTGATACCACAACTTATAGCTTCCCGGCAATTCTTTCAAGGCCCTTTCGTATAAAACTACTAAAGCTTGAATAGGAGACTTTGTTTGCTTCTTGTGTTCTATGTATCGGAGCCAGCAACGCACCGAATACGGATTCCGCAGAATGTCTTCCTCGTAAGGTAAATCGGCTTCTTCCTGGGAAAATGACGTCTTTATATGTTGTGGTAGTGGTGGAAGAACATTAAATTTTAAATATGATGTCAATGCTTTTCACTAATATTCTCTTAAATCCATGAAGAAAGTGTTGAAGGACATCTTTTTTTACGAACAATCAGCCAAAAGCTATTATGAGACTTTGACTGATTTTTCAACTTTTTGAACACAGTTTCTGAATTCCTCATGATTTTGAAATGTTGTTACATGCAATCGAAATGTGCCGAAAACAATTTCTCACGTATCTCGATGAGATCTATCGAATGACACCCATTTTGCACCCCTAAAAGTCTATTCCAACCATAATTTCCATTAATTTGATATCTGAAACAATGTTTAACTGTGCGGCTTGGGTCGTAAATGATAACATTAACCTTACAAAATTATTCTTCCGGCGAGAGTCAGAAAATTCTGAAATTTTCGGTCTTAGTGCATTCTAGCATTAATTAAAAATTTAAAATTTCCTTTTACCTATATGTATAGGAGAGGGATGTCCCGAACGCCTCGATATGGGCCTGAGGAACATAGATGTAATATAGAGGTATGGGGTAGTTAAGCGACTTTCTGGTGAAGTTGGGTCATCGATTGCTCAAAAGTTCAGGAGTCTTCGAAGAAAAAAATTTCAAATTTTCGTCTGAAAAATCCGAAAAAAACGATTCTAAAAAAGGTACAAAAATGTATTCACGGCGTGGAGCGCGGAAAAAATTAGCATTTTTGACCGTTTTTCGTACAAAAATGATCACTTTTCATCATTTTTTCCGACTAAAAGAATAAGGGTCTTTAGTCACCATGTAGCTAGCCATATGATTGGCAAATATTGAGAAAGGTCACGATATTGCCTGTCACATCGGAAGGAATGATAAATCAATGCAATGCAGCTAATAAATCTTTACTTCTGGCTGATCATTATGAGAGAATTCGAATTTCTAGAGGAACTAGACTTTCTTGCTCAAGTTTCTTTTGCTTTTTTGCCATCATTAATTTTGATATATTCTTATTATAATATTAAGTTAAACTCAAATTTTTCTGTTGTTCATTCATTTTCGATAAATTACTGACTGTAGAACATAAGAGTGTTCATGCGGGGTGTAGCCAATTGCGCTTTTTTCATATGCGCTTTTGCCAATTGCGCCGATCCAAATGCGCCACATGTCATATGCGCCATTGTCATAATCGCTATTAGCAAATGCGCCGTGTGTTAAATGCGCCGTTTGCAAATGCGCATTGTTTATTTGCGCCATAATTCTAATTGGACACAGAAAAGATAGTATCAAATGAGAAATGTAATCATTATTGAAGACAACACAAACTAGGCAAAAACAGCATTGTAAATTATTGTACAATCATACAGGACCACACAGCTAGTCACATAGCCACAGGGTTGTAAATTATCAGAAAGAAATTATGTCGCATTTGGAACTTCAGAATTTTTTACACTCAAGCTACCGTATGATCAGGGTGAAATTAGTGCTATTGATTTTATGAGCGGCATAGCTCATAATTTGGATGATCCTTTGGCGTATTAAATAATGTAACTATACATTTATGTCTTGCTTATTTTGACTTTCGAACTCAGGTGGTAAGATCTGGAGCAAATGTTTACTTTTGCTGCTTCTGAACAAATTCGAATTATGAAGGTGCTGGTCACAGGATTATCTGATCATAGAATCATGATCAGATCATAGAATCATTTACATTAGATAAACTCTGATATAGATTAACTACATAAGTCTGAGAAAAATAAACATACTGCAAAAATTTTGGATCGGAAAAATTCTGTACAAAAAAATGCTTCCTAAACAATTTCTGGAGACACTAGCCATCTTTGTCACTTTTTTTGTTACCGGTTTATTCATTGCCTTTTCTATGATGAATGGAAACACCAAGGCGCATTTGCAAAAAGCGCAATTGCAGTTGGCGCATTATACACATGGCGCAAATGCATAGGGCGCATATAAAAATGGCGCACTTGAAAATCGGCGCAATTGGCTAGGGCGGAAATGGGAAAGCGCAATTGACATTGGCGCATATGGCTACAAACCGTTCATGCAAGCTCAAAAAAAATAAATAAAGCATATTTGGGGGTTTTTTAAGCAAAAACGACCTGGCGGAAAAATTTGACCCTCCGTTGAATGGCGAAAAGGTCTGCGTGCAAAAAGACAAGGGTAATAACTGTTTACATCAAATCATGCTTTTTGAGATACAATACCGGAAATGGAAAAAATTCTGAGGAAATTTTGGGGGGTCGAACATATAAAAAAGGTATTTTGGTGCATTTTAGAACGTTCAAATGTCAATTTTTTTATAATTTCAATAATTATTGTTTATTATCTCGCTCAGGTGCGGCAACTAATCTTGATTAGTTTTAATTATCTTAAACTTATTATCTCATGTTTTAATTAGTAACGTTCTTTTCATATTTGATAAAAATTCACATTTTATCTTCAGCACATTTTTTAGAAAGATGAACTCGACAACTTCTCCAACTTCTAGAAACTATAGTTTTTTAACGCAAATTTAATCCAAAAACTTCGTGAAAGTAGTTTTCCGATATGTTTATTCTTCTTTCTGACAGCATTTCAATCAAATTCTAGAAAGCCCACAAATGCGATTTCTGAAATTTTCCAAATGGTAAAATCACGATTTTTGAACGGAAAATTCGAACCTAATTTTCGGTGTAAATTGTTTGAAAAAATTGATTTTTCATCCGTTTCATAGTTTATCACTTGTGAAAGACTTTAACGATCGATTCCTCATGAAATTTAAGGCCATTATGATCTTGGATAATTTGCTTACAAATTACGCCACTATACTTGGAAAAATTAGACTCAGTCAAAACTTGAAAATTTCAATGTTTGCCTCAATTTTGGTGATTTAAAGGCTTTGGCTGACGAATGAGTGAATAAAAATTACTGTTGGTGTTCGATTTAAATAGAAAAATTGACATTGTTGGTACAACTTCTTGAAACATTTAAGCAGCTTTCAACTTAATTTTCTTCTGGAGTGCGTCTCCAATTTGATCTAATCGTTGTTTTGTTAGAGAGAAATTCGTAGCTGAAAATTAAAGGAAAATATAAACTTCTTGAACAATTCCATAGATCTCGCAACATTCTATTTTTTAATCATGAGCCGTTTTCAGGCACAGTTTTTTTCCTCTCACGGACGTGAATAGTCGAAAAATAGGGTGGGCACGATTTTTACATACAGTAGGGCAGTAAATGCAGCTTGAATTATATATTTATTAAACTTGTTGCCAGAATTTGTTCGCTGCATTCAGTATGTTTCTAACGAGAATTTTTTTTTGAGCCATTGGCGCAAATTTTCTTTTGACCTCTTGTGCGAATTGGCACAGATGTTCGTGCACAAAAAACACTGGTGGCAATCACCGTTTTTGGTCTCAAACAGGGTTTTTTGAGTAAAAACATTTAGAAATGATGAAAAGTATTTTGAGCATAGTTCTCCTTGAGGAAAAAATGTTTGGTTCGAAACTGAAACACTTTAGTGCCTTTCAGAAGCTCAAAATATCAAAATTTTTCGGAGCTTCGTGCCGGTCGTGAGTGTAATAGTCATTGTTTTCTATTGGGAGCGGTTGTTAGCATATCAGCTTCCACTTACTAATTAACCTTCAACATACTTGTATATGAGGTCCGACCAGTTGAGGGGGGGTAAACCCAAAATTTGGGTATGGCGGTGCGAAAGTTTCCAAAATTTGGGAGGATCGAAAAAATCGCAAAAAGGTCGAAAAAATTTCGAAAATTTTCCCAAAAAGGACCAAAAAAGGTACTTTTTTCCCAACTTTTCCGAGTTTGGGGGGTTGGGTATAGGGTTGACCAAGTTTGGGGGAAGGGTTCCGACATTTGGGTATACGGTTCGACCGAGTTGAGGAGGTCTTCCCCAACCCCCCCCCCCCCCCCCAATTACAGGTATGACCTTCAACAGTCTATCAATTGATTTTGCTCTTTTTTTATTCGTTAAGAGTGACTTTCGCCAAAAAGACCAACGAAAAAATATTTTGAAAATAAGGAAAAAATTTTGGGTATGGTTCTCATGAAGAAAAATCTCCGAAGAAAAACGGTGGTGGCAATCAGTGTTTTTTTACACAAAAAATTGGAATGGTAAAAAAAATTTTGAGCGTTTGTGCCAATTAGCACAAAATTTTGGGCTAGTCAAACACTAAATATCCTTGATTTTTAGACGTTTTAGGGGCTGAAAATGCAAAAGTTTCTATCTTCTCGTGTTTGATCCGAACGCGAACAAGTTCTCTTCGAATCGAATAGTCTATTAGTACCGTCGCAGCAAACTTTATAGGTTGTAAATGACTGACGAATGAAAGAAAATTCTGAATATTCTCTGTTCATTAAGCCGAATAAAACTTGAATTTTTACTTTTTGTGTTTGATTGATTCAAATATAAAAATCGGTATCGTTGGCACAATGTTTCGACCGAAAATTTACACAATCTTCGACTTAATTCTCTCTAGAGTCTTAACGTTGTTGTTTTATTTGTTATATATGTTGAATATGTAGGCAGGGGGGTTGAGAGGCCATGCCTTCCCCAACGTTTATTTTTTTCAAGTAAAGTCAGAAATGCCAATTTTACGGTGAATTGAGTGAAAAAAAAATGTGTGCCCCCTCCAAAAAAAATTCCTGGCTACAAGCCTGTATATATACATATATATATATATACAGGGCCATGTGTATCGCGTAAAATCAATATTTTCTGGGGCTATTCAGTAAAAAAAAATTCAGTCCGCCCCCCCCCATGGAAAAATCCTGGGCACGGCCATACCTGAGCAATGTCGGGTAGGGATGCAACGAGTAGTGAATTTCGATTTATTGGGGTTCGGGTTTGGGTAGTCCTATTTGATTTATTCGGGTTCGGGTATTGATCCTAAAATTACTCAGGTTCGGGTTTGGGTAATTCAATAAGGGTAGGTTAACTTTTTTCTAGTATTACTGCATTGCAGTATGCATACTTGTACAAGGGTTATGTTCATTGCGTCAATGCTTCTCATATAAAAAAGTATCGTTGCTTTTGTTGACACGATTTTTGAAGGTATGGAGAAACGATTTGGGAACGTAGAACAGAATGAGTAAGAAAAAATTACAGTAGAAAGCTGAGCACAAGTTTAAAGGAGCAATGACATTTCAGAATGCACATTGTCACGTCGCAACATACCTTGATCCATGTTACAAGAATAGATTTTTTTCCAAAAATTCATTAGTAAGACTGGTGACCGGTCTCGTGAAAAATACATTGAACAAAGTGCAATAGATATAGAACCTCAGCCAATGAAGAAATGGAACAAAAACAAAACCATCTACAACTTCTGCAGGCTTGAGTATGGAAGACATTGCTCATGAATCAGATAGCAGTTCAGAAGAAAATATTCAACAAGCCAATACACTCATGCTTAATATGGCATGAGTGTATTCAATATAGCTCTTTCAGGAAATTGAAAATTATAAAAAGAAGAAACGACTTAGGATTCATGAAGACCCTTTGGATTTGTGGCCATTAAATAAAAAAAACTTTCCAATTTTGGCGTGTGTTGTAAGAAGATATTTGGCATCACCACCCGCATCATTGCCCTCAGAAAGATTGTATAGCCATGCATGTTTGATTTATGAACCAAGTCGAAACAAAATGAAGGGTGAAACTGCTGAAAAATCATTATTTGTTAAAATTAATTTGGTTAAATGCAATTACAAATATTGATAAGTAAATATTGTTGTTGATGAATTGACTTTCCAGAGTATAGGTGCTCTAAAGTCTCCTATAAACCCGAAAAAAGTGTCAAAACTATTCGGGTTCAGTTCGGGTAGCTGAAAATAGCTCGGGTACCCAATATTCGGGTTCGGCTTCATTGTATCCCTAATTCCGGGCCACCTGAGTCACCGGGTAGCTACGTGATCTCGATTTTAAAAGGAAAATCCATGTTCAGCCGTACAAGCAACATGAATTCTATAGAGCTGTTTCGATCAGAGAACTTTAGTAATTTCGAGTTCGAGTTTGCTCCTTTTGCTTTTCTGAGTTCGAGTATAAAAATTTTTCTGCGTCGAGTTCGAGTAATTCACTATTGTATATAAGCGTCCATTTTGTTACATAAATGCCAGTCAATATTATTATGCACCTGGTCTGGTACAACTGAACTACATAGAACTGTTTAGCATATGTCATAGTTACTAGGTATAGAATTTTATGCAGTCACTATTTGTGTCATACTTCCAGGTTGAAGCAGTTCCTATCTTTTAATCAAATGCACTATTTTGTATTACCACACCAATTATATGTTTTATCTATTTTAGCAATATTTGACTTGAAATCATTAATAAAATGCCTAGAAAAAGTATTGTTTGGGATGGCTTTGAAGAAATTGTTCATCAGGCAATCAAGCAGAACGTCTATTGTTTTGCAAGTTGAATTTGATTGAAACAAAATTCAAGTATTGATTCATTGATAATGAAAAATGTGGTTTGTTAGATGAATAAAATATTTGGGAAATTATGTTACTTATGACATATCTTTATCTTAAACACTAAGCACCGGATACCCGTTGCATCCCTAGTATCAAGGGTTTCAAAGGAATATAGTGTTGATACTTTCGGGTGAAATTTTGTAGTAGTAAATGCATTAAGTCCATAGGCTGGTGGACCAGATTCGATTCTTGAAGTAGGTAGGATTTATCTGTAGTGACAAGGAGTATGTGACATGTGTGCAGATTTTATGCAAATAAGTTCCTGAATGCCACGAGCCCCTGGATTTTCAAACTGATCTGAATAGCTGGCATCTCGAGGAGTCCGAAAATGCTAGTTTGGACCATAATTGGGAAGGGAACCGTTGCAAAAAAATTGTCGAAATTTGAAAATTTTTCGAAAATTTTTTTTCCAAGTTTTTCTTTGGAACTACTGCTTTCCGACCATTTTTTCAAAAATTTTCTGAGTTTTTGATCTGAAAGGCCGTAAAAAGTGGTTGTTTGGAAAAATGATGCGATACCACCATATTCGAAATTCCTGCCAAAATTTCGAAAATTTTCCCGAAAAAGGCCAAAAAAAGCCATTTTTTCCTAATTTTTTCTAATTTGTCCTAGATTGGGGAGGGAGTTGGGTATATGGTTGACCAAGTTGGGGGTATAGTCCCTCCCGAACCCCACCCACGCACAAATGGCCGCACCAGGGTTCATACAAAGTTGGAGAAAAAAAATCCCTGTGTTTTCCAGGTTGAAAAATGAAATTTTTCCAGGTTTTTATAACGATGAAATATACTATCCTGAAGAAAAATACTGAATAGAAACATATGTGAGCTAAAGTATCATCAAAAATAGAGTACTAAATCGAAAAATTTATTTCAAATTATTGCGCAACCTAGCGCCGAAAAGTTTTGATTCCGAGGTCTCTAAAACGTCGGAAAATTAATTTTTCAGCACATTCTTATGCAGATACCGATAATCAAAAGTGATCTTTCCACCATTTGATTGGCGGAAGCGTTAAACTATTTTTCTAACATTTTCGTATGTCAAGAGCCACTAATTTACCAATCATGATTATTTATGATTGTTTTCAAACGCCGTCAGCTAGGCCGACATTTCCAACCGCACACCAGAAATGATAACAAGAATCATGAGTGATTTAAAATCCGGCGCGAAATGCCGGAAAATTTTTGATATGTTATCAAGACACATAAGAATGCATCTCAGGACAGGAAATTCCCATTATCAAAAGGGTCGTTGGGCTCTAATTTTTAAAACCCATGTTGGCTTGTGCCCCTAAATTCTTAGGAGTCAATCAGAATTTTTAGAAGCCATGGCTTGGCTCCTAATCACCGTTTTTTTTCCTCAAATGGGGTCTTTTGAGGAAAAAAATTTCGAAATGAGGAAAAAAATTTTGGGTATGGTTCTCATTGTGGAAAAAATTTTGGGGAACTCTAAACCAAAAAGATGCGTTTTGGTGGACTTTAAATGGTCAAAATATCAAAATTTTCCGGCGCTTCGCGCCGGTCATGGGTATAATTATAACTATATTCCATCTCAGGCGCGGCCGTTAGCATATCTACTTCGACTTACTAATTAATGCTCAACAGTTTCTATCAATCTAGTTAGCTCGTTTCATTTTCTAATCGTTTACAGTCAATTATGTCGTCGACAATAGATTTTTCATCAAGTCTCTCAATTATTTATCTCGATGATTGGAATTTTTTAAACGTTTGCAATCTGAACTTTTGCGTTTATTGAAGGTGGAAATTGAGGACATTACTCTAGACCGCGATTCTAAAATATTTGTTCACGAATTATCTGTTGGAGAGATTTATTTTTCAGCGTTTTAGAATACAAAAACCCGAAAATTTTCCCGGCGCTTCGCGCCGGAATGGGAAGCAAATTACACTTCATCAGTCTAATTTTAATTTATTTCCCAACGTTATGAAGGTTCATTTTCCGGCGTTTTAGAAAGTGAAAATCAAAAAATTTTCCCGGCGCTCCGCGCCGGACCAAGAACTTAATAAAATTAGATGATTCTAATCGGAATCACAGAAATGTTGATAGCAGATAAATTCATGAGAACTCTGTCGTTATCTTGCTTTATCCGCTCCTATAAAACACCAATATATTCTTCATGAGCTCATTTTGACTAACATAACCAGAATTTTCTCAATTTTTTTCCTGATTTTTGCAGGTTTCTGACTACAAATACAAAAAAATGCTTGGATATGCTCCTAAAATGCATAAAAAAGCATCCGTAGCCACATTATAAGCGTTTTTAAAAATGTGGAAAATTTTTGGAAAATGAGGAAAAAAATTTTGGGTCCGGTTCTCATGTGGAAAAAATCTTCGAGGAAAAAAACGGTGCTCCTAATTGGCCTAAAAAACCCTGACCAGACTCAAATTTTTATGAATGCTCTACATGGCCGAAAAATTTTGTTCATTAGTTCCTAATTTTCTGGCATAAATGAGGAGTTTGAATGTTTTCTCGAATATTACCCTTACAATCCAATTGAAACGTTGACTTTGACATAATAATTTGAAGGCTAAATTAAAAGTTGAAGTTGAAAAACTAAAAAAAAACGATCTCAAATACTCGCTGATTTTAAGCAATTTCACTTTCAATGTGCGTAGTTGAATAAGAAAACTCGCCGCAGCAGCGCGGCCAAAAAATTTGACAATTTTCCTGTATACTTTTCAACACAAAATATTTATTTTTCCACAAAATTGCCTGTGTTTTCCAGGTTTTCCAGACCTGAAAAAAAATTCCCTGTGTTTTCCAGGTTGTGTATGAACCCTGCCGTACTCCGCGCACAATAAAAACACTGGTGGTGGCGGCGTGGCAATACAATAAGACTTACAAATATCAAACCGAGATCCATGAGTTTTGCAGCGCATTGCACCATTTTCCGTTGTAGCAAGATAAAGTCACCAACAACGCGGGTCGTATGTGTCGCGTTGAGTATCAACTGAATCAATCAATCACGACTTACGAACGCATCAAGTAAAGTCAGCTCAACGTCGGTCGGTGCACTGTTTTTTTTTTCCCCAAATCGTGCTTTTTCGGGAAAAAAAATTCGGAAAGGGGAAAAAAATTTTGGGCTCTTTCCCCATTTGGGGAAGAAAATTTTGGGGATCGGATACAGAAAAGATGCATTTTGGTGCATTTTAGAAGGTCATAATCTCAAAATTTTTCGGCGCTTCGCGCCGATCATAACTTTAATAATCATTATTACGCATTACTAACCCCTGGCGCGGCTTTTAGCATGTCTACTTTCATTTATCATATAATCTATAATAGTTTTCATCATCTTGAACGTATTATCTCATCTTTTCATTGGTAATCTTCAATATTTTATCATGATATTTAATGAAGATTCGCATTTTTTCCTTTTGAGTAAGATCAATACGTCAAGTCTCTAAGCTTTTTGATGCAATTATTTCTTTTCTAACGTAAAATCAATTTAAATGCTTCATGGAAATATCTTTCGGAAATTTATACTCTGCTTACTCATATATTTTCGACCAAGTATGAGAGTTTACAAATAAATTATACTGGTTTTAACATTTTTCGAGTAAAATTCTAGAAATTACGACTTTTGAACACAAAATTCAAATCTACTTCTTGGAATAAACGTTCGGAAAATTGATTTTCTAGCGTCGCAGAATATCAAAACCCAAAAAATTTTTCCGGCGCTTCGCGCCGGAAAGATTAACATCCCTTTTAGGTTCTCAATTGTCAACATGGACGACTTAACCATCGATTTCTCATGTAATTCAAAGTCATTATGCTTTTGGATAGTTTGCTTGAAGGTTTGTTCCAATGCTTGTAGATTAAACTTTGAACTCGAAAATTTCAATTTTTTCCTCAATTTTGATGAATTAATGGGTCTAAAAACACCAGAAGGCTTGAAAAAGCCAAAAAACACGTAAATAAAGTGTCTGTGAGCATTTTTAAGCGAAAAAAAACGACTTCGGGAAAATGGGGAAAAAAATTTTGATCCCTTTCCCCATTTGGGGAAAAGGCCCGGGGGAAAAAAAAAAACAGTGGGTCGGTGTAGATGTTTTCGACACCATTTTCCTGGCTCTGATATACAGTACAGAAGTCCTCCTGAGGTAGACTAGCAGTAGCTAGTACACTTGCTGTTCAACTGCAATCAAAACATAATGTCACAAAGCCAATTCCACTATGGTCGAGGGAAAATACAGCAAACCGATGAAAATAATTACAACGGAGAAAAAATATGAACTTATTAATGCAGTCAGTTAGGAAAAAATTTTCGCTCGCGGTCGACGAATAGACAGACTGATAACTTCAGTAACCTGCTCAAATCATTAAATTCCTCTATCAAGTACTCATAGTCTGTTTTTCTTGAAATTTTTTTCTATAATAATTGTGGAAAGCAAGCAATATTTTATATCTTTACAATTCTCTACTGAAGTACATGCGGGATATTCTCTTGTGAGTCATTCCCAAGTGAACGATTCTCAAGTGAGCAAATTCCCAAGTGAGCAAATTCCAAATTGGGCGATTCCAAACGAGCGATCGAAAGCGTAATATTATTTTCTTTATATTTTCCTTCTTTACTTTATATTTTTCTTAGTATGTATTTCTTTTTTCTTTCGTTTTCTGTGTGTATTGTTTATATTTTCGTTTACGTATGTTTTTACGTTTAACGTCTATTGCCTCTGCTTTCTTTCATTTCCTTTTTTCTTGTCATCTTATTTTTTCTTTTTTGCTCATGAAACAGTGCATTACAAGTTGTCTTTTTTATTAAGCATAATCTCTCCCATATAATTCTTATACAATTCGGTACGCTCTATATCCTATTCAATTTTATCCTTTGTGATTTTTAATTCATTCTTACTCACTTTTCTTCTTAGTTTTTTGCTTTTACTTCTCTATCTTTCTCTTTTTCTATTCTCCAGTTCTTTTTCACATTGTTGCTTCTTTCTTCCTTGCTGCATTCTCTATGTTGCTCCTTCTTTCTTGTCACTTTTTTCATTTTTTTTCTTTTTCAAATGCTTCTCTCCGTATAATTTTATTAATCCTTAATTTCTTTATTTTTGTTGACGTTTCATGATTTGTTTCTTCCAGCATTCCTTTTTTTATGTTTGTTTTATGTTTTTATGAAGATTTTCACACTCACAACGATGAAAGACTCAAGCATGCCGAGCTGTACATGAATTATACGAGTGACTACGATTATTTGAAATGACAACTTGTAATGTGTTATATCATCAGCAAAAAAAGAAAAAATTAGATGACAAGAAGGAAGAAAATTAAAGAAAGCAGAGACAAAAGATGAAAACGTAAAAACATACATAAACGAAAACATAAGCAACACACACAAAAAACGAAGGAAAAAATACATTCGAAGAAAAATATAAGGTAAAGAAAGAAAATATACAGTATCGGTCGCTCCTTTGAAATCCCCCAATTGGCTTGTTCACTTGGGAATTTGCTCAATTGGGAATCGCTCACATGGGAGTCGCTCAATTGAGAATTCGCTCACCTGGGAATTCACTCACTTTTGAATCGCTCACTTGAGAATCGCCCACTTGGGAATCGGTCACTTGGGAATAGACCACAGTGTAAAATTTGTCATAACTGGAGGTGATTTATATTTTTTTCATTTCAGTATCGTGGTTTACAATTAAAAACTTCAGATTCCGTAATAATATGATATTTTCTAGAGCGGGTATTCTCATTCAGCTTGAAGAAAATTGCGTCTCACTGCGTGCAATCTAGCCAGATTTTTTTTGCTTCACAGTGCAGATTTTTTAGGCTTCGTGCAGAATTTTTTTGGTGATTTCTGCAATTGTGCAGAATTTTTTGAGTCATACGTTTGATCACATATATTCTTCTATTATGTGTCAGTAATTGATTCTAAACTTTTAAAATCAATCGTTTTTCCTAATTTAAGACTTTAAAATGTCTAGTCAAAAAACTATAAATTCGTTTGTCCCCCAAAAAAAATTAACGTTCAAGGATAGGCGTGTGAAAATATTTTGTGAATTTATTTTGAAATTCATTTCATGAGAATGAATAAAATTTTGTTATGTGTACGCACTTTTGATATCAATGAATTACACATTTAATTTGCTTATTTCCTATATTCATTAATATTCCAATTATCATCTGAATCGACGTGTCTGAAAAGTCTAAATCGACTTTAAATATGAGATGTCTACTTTCCATAAAATTTCTCAACAGGAATTATCACCTTATACAGGTAATTTCATTTCAAAAAAAGAGTTATGATAATAGTGACAATTCTGGTTCTGATTCATAGCATCCATGTCGATAATATTCAAATTTCGAGAATTAGGTGATACACTGTAAGAAAACCAATAAACCACACCAAAATGAAGCACGGCTTTTATTACATAGAATAAATACGGCAATTTTCTTCAATAATCTGCACTGGTTAAACAGTCAAAATTCGTCGAGTTAGCGCATTTTGACGTCTATACAATTCTAACCAAATCTAAACTGGAGTCACGATCTTGATTTTATGATTTTCTTCCGTTCTATTTTCTATGAAATTACACGTTTTTGCTAGATTTTATAAAACATTGCACTCTGTGAATCAACGCATATCGCGTGTGAATCAACTCGACGATAAATCAATTCAAGGTAAACAGTATGAAAAAGCTGCAATTACCAATGATTCTGAAATGAACTGTACAGATTTTACTGACGTCAAATAGTAAATACTTGCTTATCAGTGCGAAATTAAAGGGAACCCTAGCAATGCATATTATTTATAAAATACAGGATAATCATCACGCCAGGTTTGTGGACATCGTCCTACAATAACGACTGAAACTGTGACCGCTCCTATTATGGCAGTATCTGCAAGAAATGGAATGATAGTCGAATAAACTGGCCGTGCTATCGGTCATCCAACTGTCCGAATTTTCGTCTATGTACCTTATAACACGGATATCCCTCGGGACGAAGGGTATCAAATGCTTGGAAGCGTACAAATGTTCCAACAGAAAACTGTCCGGCAGATAGCCTTGCTGACGCCTGGGTATCCCGTAACGTTTAGAAAGAAAATGGGCGTACAAATCGCTCAAATAAACGACTTTTCCGCCAACTATGGCTAGAGCGGTGCGGGCATTTTGCATTTTGCGGCCAAAATAATGAATTTTGCGTAAATAATGACCGCCCACTAAATCTATGCACATTGTAGTGATAATCAGGCCGACGAAAATGTACAGTAATATTATGGTTATGTAGTCGCCTTTAGTAGGCACTAGGTCGCCGAAGCCGATAGTAACTAATGTGACGAAACTGAAAAAGTGCACTCGATACAGATTTTCTCTGGAAAAATAATCACAGTTTCACTTTTATAACTTTTGAACCATAATCTTTTGGAGTAATCTGAGACATGTCCTTGAACTTCCTAAATCATGTGAATGTGAATAGAACTTCAGCAGGTTTACCAAAATATGAGCGAAAAATGGCATGCGTTAGTTCTTGAATTTTATCGTGATCAGTATTCAACTATCTTTTCTAATAAAGTTCAAAATCTCACAAAAATTATGAGTATTCGTTAAATAAACTATATCCTATTTATTTTGAAATGGCAGATGCAGCAAAACGTTGAAAGTAAGTTGAATTCAAAACAAATGATAAGTTTATTACTGTAATCAATGAGAAATCAGCGACAAACAGACCGACTGATGATTTCATCCAAAAACCTGGTCAAATGCACTCAGGTGATGGCAACAGTTCTATCTATAGTCTGTCTTTTATTAAAGGCTTTTAAAGTGAAAATTGACAAGAATTAGCACTGTCGATGAAGTTGTTTACATAGATTTTTGACTATAAAATTTCTCACTCAAAAAATAGTTAAAGGTTAGTTGAGTACGCTCACAGGTTTTCAGTCCTGTGTAACATTCAGTTCAGCTGAAAATCTTGAAAGTCTGAAATACTACTTGCTTTCCAATCTTATAATTTGGAAGCATTCCAAGAAAAACAGTCTATAAATAGAAAATCGATAAGCAAGATGCCGTTTCTTTGATTCTGGCCTCCCTTATTTCAAATTCACTGAAAAGTTTAATTCTGGCTTATAAAGTTCAACTTAAATACTATGGATTTTGTATCATGAATAGGAAAAATTTCGAATAAAGCACACCAGCGTCCAAAATTCTGAAGTCGAATTTAGTTGAGGTTCCATACACTGAATGTATTCTCATTTCTGTCCGTTTGAACTGCTTTTGCTGTGTAATATTAGGAATAGAGATCAGAGTACAAGTTGACCTGAAAATTTTTTCCCTAAACAGGTGTAAAAAATGTAGAACATAACGAAATGAAAAGAAGAAAGCTAAAAAACAGTTTTGATCATTTTCCAGTTCTGGACATTGTGAAAAGTTTACAGAGATTTCGATTACGAGTTTCGACAACTTTTTTTACAATAGTACATTGGAAGTTCTGAGCACTTATCCACTTTGGTTCACCTGCCCCAGCGTCAACCATTGGCGTCTACAGTAATTGAGCAGCTGTCTAGTTTGCATCAACAAAAGCATCAACTTGCTTATACAACCTTAGGCTTAGGGGCGTAGCCCGCCTATGTGTCCTCGCGCTGCTGTAGACCGGCGCGTAGCACCCGTCCCGTTATATCAATCTGTCTTCGGTCTATATTTAAGCATTGTATGCAAGTGTAAGTGCCTACATCAGCTACAGTAATCCCCTGATAACGCATGTCACGTGATTATTGATTGAATTGTGAGTTGATGTTTCATTCCGAATCTAGAATCAACCGAATAATCCATGGTTTCACGCGCAGGGATCTTGGTCTGCGCGGGCAACCTCAGTGGTGCTTCCCGGGTAGCTGATCTTTTTCGACTGTTGACTAGATTGGGGATGCTCTTATGGAAATATGAACCGCAGGGTTACAATTCTGTTCAACGGGAAACGTCAGCTGTTTCAATGTTGACGCCAATGAACTAGGTGGACCAAACTGGATAAGTACCTCGTTCTGTTTTGGGTGATCGGATTCTATATAATATATAGTGAAACTTACGAAAAATAGAAAGCGTCGAAAAATGACCAGTTATCTTCCAAAAATTTCAACAAAAGACCGCCCATGGCCGTGTAACCAATCAAAATGAACAGCAATAACAAAGCTGGTACATTCTTCTCCTGGTAAGACACCCCCAAAACCGATTCTATATGTTCGGCCAATGATTGTCGTTCGATGGGTTCCACCGCTGCCAAATCGACCGTTTTCGACGCAATCGACATTTTTTTCTCGAAACCGCTTTGATGATATTTTAAATTCCCGTTCATTTTAGTAACTGCCTCGCCATTTTCGTCAGAGGGTAGAATTTTCACTTCATCACCCCCGTCGACGGGGTACGATGAATTTTCGGCCGATTTTTTATAGAAGGAACGCAAAGAATTCCATTTTCGAGCTAACAATGAACGATAGGGCCGAAAATGTTTCTCAAATTTTATGCCAATTGTCAAATATTGGCCGTACAACCAGACCAGATATTCGCTGAAAAATTTGCCGATATCGGCTATTGTGATCAAAGTTAAAGGGACGCCGAAGAGCGAGAAAAATATGCAAATTATACGACCCTTCGACGTGGCCGGCGCGGGATTACCGTAACCTGAAATGTGTAAAAAAATGGTAGGACCGGAGTAAAACTGGAAGCACGAAATATACTATCGGCAAATCACATCTTCGACTAGCCACTCCTCGTTGTAAAAATTTTAATATTGCTGTGTGATTGCCGGATGAAAAAACAACAGACTCTTCATGTTCACAGTATAAGGAGAATATTGTGAAAATACAGTAATGATGTAAAATATCAAATGCATTTTTCTGTACTATGTGTCAATATTAGCCACACTCTACGTATCGAAGACCCGATTCACGATAAACCGCTGATTTTTCAAGTACGGGCCGAGAAATTCAACAAAATTCAGAATATCAACAAAATAAGATTCGAAAACATCCATAAATAAGTTCGTCAGATTCGATTTTTTTCTATCAATATACCATCCAAAAAATGAGATACAAGTTTCAACTGATTGGCTTTAGTAACGCAAGGCTGTCTCTTTTCTTGGACGAAGTTGCGTAAATAAACAGCCAGTTTTTCAGTCTTCTCACAGATGTACAATTACCTACTATTAGTCAGTTTTTTATAAAATACTTGCAAATTGAAATTGAAAATGAAAATAATAAGAATTGTCGTAAAGATCGTAAACATGATACTTTTACTTAGAATTTTTTATTCTGCATATTTCTAAAAGTTATTTTTGCTCGCAAAGAAATTTTTGGTCAAATCTTTTAAGATTCTTAAAAGAAGCACTTTCTGAGAAGTTCGATTTTGACTATGACGAGTTAACAATTAATTATACCTGAAAATCAGATATGTTAAGTAGTTTTACATGCGTCGACCAAACACATTAGAAGAAAAAATGTGGCTCAAAGTCTTGATAAATTTTCACTTATATGGTTTTCATGATCGCTGAACGATATGATTCAAAAGTGGGGTTAAAAATTGTGTAAATTTTCATTAAATTTTAGAAATCGATTGATTGTTTGACATCCGTTACAGGAAAACGGCAAAAGTTATTCAGATGCCTTTTGCTGTATTGGAATAATTCCCGCAGTCTACTATCATTTAATTTATTTTCATCTGGCTAGCATCACTTGGTGTGAAACAGGGTGCCTCCAACTGTAGAGCACTTTCTCACAGGAACATTGGATTGACAGCCGACATTTATTTTGTAACATTAAACTCGCTGCCTCGATTTTCAGTTTCAGTTGTCACTGAAGAAAGGAATTTTTGCAGTATCTCCTCCGAGACACTCTGTTGCACAACCACTGTAAATAGATCGATGAAATTTTAATAGTGATTTGAATTCGACCCACATCTTTTCTTTTCCTTTGTCCAGTCTGAACATTTTCAATGCTTCCTGCATCTCGTTGATGCCATATTTATTGGGATTAATCGGCATTTTTGTATCAACTTGCAGTGAATTTAGCTCCCAAACGGTACGCAAATCTAATACAAAAAAATGTAAAAATTCTAAACTTTGGGGTATTTTTCATTTCGGATTTTATGCGAATTTCGGATTTTATTCGGAATGAATGTCGCCACGAGATATTCAGCGCGTAAAACTATTCAAATTCAGATATTATCAATTTTCAACTTATCATAGGTCAATGTTACAGACGGTCAAATCTCTTTTAAAAATATGAAATAGTACTTGCCTTCCAGTTTTATTATTCACAAGTATTCCAAGAAAAACAGACTAACCCGGAATCCAAGTTTTTACGATGAAATGAATCATATAATATTATACAATGATTTCCACAGTGGATGCTGAAAGAAAAAATTTCCAATTGAAATAAGGAGATGATTCCGAAATTTCCATTACTGCCAACATGCAAAATAAAAATATGGAGATGTGCAATGTGAAAAAATTATAGATGAATTTTGGTTCTTGGATTATAGTTTCAAATTGTATTTCGATTTTTCGCCATCAACTTTCAAAAATCTGAAACATTATTTATCCCGATCAAATTATGGTTTTCGAGAAATTTACTACATATGATTTACCATTCTAACAAGTCTTTTTTGAGTGCATTTGAGCTAAATCAACATGAGAAATAACTAAAATGTCATGATTAACGCTTCAATTAAACATTAGAAATGTTTACAGCTTTTAAAATTTCTGCACTTCTACGAATGCAATCATTGCAAGATTTTACGAGATTGATTAGTTGCTTGGCTAATTTGCATAACTGTATCACATAATTTTTGAGAAACTTATAGAACTGGACCACAATGACTTCGAGTTTTGGACTGTCAGCCTTCTTTTTATGGGGCCACAATTTATGCAGAAATGGAGATACGAGAATTCCAATACCGAAAATCCTATAGTCTGTTTTTCTTCAAAATGCTTCCAAATAAAAAAGTTACACAAATCAGTACTGTCGTCAAAATCGTTTACATAAAGCTCTTATCGTAAAATTTTTCACTCAAAAAATTATTAAAAGTGGGGTCAGTATGTTCACCAATTTCCAGTCCTATATGTATATTGTTTAGGTGAAAATCTGAAATAGTACTTGCTTTCCACTTTCATTATTTGGAAGCATTCCAGGAAAACCAGGCTGTAGTCAATCTTCTAAAATGTCTGAAATTATATCAAGAGATGCCCTTGTAAGGAACATAAAACCTTAACTATTGTGCTAAGGCACGTAAAGGCGAAAAATACCGCCCTCGGAAAAGACCAATATTCGACCGTCTTATTGGCTTTCAATTCTTCGTAGCTCAATCGAGTTTTTTCGTACGCTTTGAATAAAGTTCCAGCGAAAGCATCCAAATGGTGGCCAATTTTCCCGTCGAATTCTTCTTTCGATTGTCCAATGACAGCCGAACCGCTTTCATTGACCATGGACCATAGTGCGGCTAATAAAGTCTCTCGACCTTTGGTTACAAAGTTAACTTCTTTATTCTTGGTTGTTTGGGCTTCCGGTTCTTCAAAGCCGAAAAAAACTGCTGCTCCAGCCATTGTATACGCGCACGTCAGCAGGAATAAGGCCAGGTGAGGCAGGACTTTCTTGGCGAACTGAAAATGCACAACAATTTTTCACAACCGCGAGTCTTTTCGCATATTTTCAAAAGGGTCACTTTGACGTCAGCAAGATGAGCTTTAACAACAGTAACACTGCTACTGCTACTATTACTGCTACTACTACTACTACTACTACAACTACTACTTCTACAACTACTACTACTTTATCATTATTACTACTACTACAAAAAACCACTACTTCTACAGTCTGTTGATTTTCAAATGAGCCTCTGGAAGTAAATAATCCATAGAAGTCGGTGAACAAACATTAAACCTGCATCTTAGGCCGAAATCTTTTCCTCTCAATTTGTTAGCCTGCAATGCCTGCTACAGTCAAATGAGAAAAAAAGATGTCCCTACATTCAAGTTGCTTATTATTTGTATGAATATCTTTCTGCGCGTCGAGGTTCATATTGAAAAAATAGACTGTAAAGCTACTGCTACTGATATTACTAACATTAGTGTTACTGTTACTTTTACTACCATCTACTTAACAGATTTTTAACAAAATATTACGAAAAATTGTAGTGAAGTTCTAAAATGGCAAATATTTTAGAAAAATTTGCAAACCTTATGACGTAAATTTATTTTAGTTAATTAAGCATGAGCAGTAAATTAAACGAAAGCAGCCTAGGATCGGAAAGATCAGTGTTAAGCTAATAACATTTGCATCAAGAAAAAAATACAGGAGGTATACACTTTTAGTGAACATTGACTTCGCCTAATTAGTTGATTTTGGAGTTGACGGAAAAATATTGATGCGGAGTTTACTCTAAGTTCAGCTAAAAAAATATTGTTGGTTTGTCAGTGAAAATTCAAGAAAGAGGAAAACTACGGTAGATATCATAGAAATGCATATCGAACTTTGGTTGCTTTCAATACCGAAGGATATTTGGAGAACATAGGACAGCATTGCATTAAATTATACAAATTAGTTGAACTTTACTTTTTGATCAAATTAACTTTGAGAGATAAATAGTAATTCTACCTTTTTCAAAAAAGAATCATGCCGCCCGCGTTCGTCTTCTTCGTCGGACAAAAAGTCTTCGAATTCGGGCAAATCGGAGCAATCGGCCGAGGTCATATTGTTATTATTTTCCTCGTTCCCCGCTTCTTCAACCTTGCGGATCAAATAATCTCGACCGAACTGTTGAGCCGTGGCGGTCATACGCCTATGGTGCTGTCTCAAATGTTCGAACATCAGCCGATCGATGCCGTTTGTCAGTAGTGGCGTCGTGGTCGTTCGACGAAACGGTGGTGTTCTGCGGGTAGCCAAACGGTTCGTCGATGACAAAAAATTTTCCGATTGATCGATCGTGATGCTTCTACGAATCTGGAACAATTGAACATCTGAGTGAGTTAATTTTCGAGTTTTTTCAGATTAAGTGGTGGGCATATCTTTGATTGTTTCATAGGCAAAAAGAAACATCCTAATAACATTTGAGCCATGACAGAGTAATTGAGATGTGGTTTGTACCATCTTGATCAGAATTAAATTGTCTAACGAACTGTATAAATTTAGCTTGGAAACACTGCTTTTTTGAAATGACTTTAAAGCTTTTTAGGAGCACATTTTTCCCTCCCGCGCGATCGTAAGAAGAACGACTCGGTTGAAAGAAATATCATCCAAGTTTTTGTCAATAGTTTCCTCATACTGTAGCTAATCGATGTAGTTTTTCGCATCACCTATGCAATGCGAACTTGATACAGTAATTACTCATCGCGAAAACGTTGTGACAATAAAAAAATGCACTTGACTGTTTGCTGATATGAATCACAAAATACCAAATAATTAACGACAGAACAGCGTGATGAAATTTGAGCCTGAAGTAAGTTTGTTTATCTTGGGTCATATGAAGAGATGTTCAAAATTACCAGAAACATGATCAAAGTCATATGTCTATTTCCAATGTAGCTCAACTTGGACAAAAATCTTGGATGAGTACAGGAATATGAAAATTGTTGGCCAAGAGCCTGATCACTGGGATTATTTAAAAACCTTCACAACCGAATAATTTTTTGACTGATGATCACTGCCGTTTTCAAATCTTGATGGCCTTAAAAGGCATTTGTGGTCTTTAATAAAGGCACGCATTTTTACATTGTACCTACTTCGAGAATCATAGACGGATGTATTTTAGTGTTATAGTATCGTCTGTCAAATAATGCTCTCATAGTCAATAGATTAATCAAAAATGTGACTTTTATTCATTTGGATGTTACAAACATTTATCCAAAAATCTCTAATGTAACATAAAAAGCCAAAATTAGCATATCCTTGCGTTTATTATAGCCCTGTAATCAATTTCTTGATGTCTCGTTCGAGGAGACATTTGCACCTCGCTAGAAGGTGAGTCGTATATTTCCCCTTGTTCTGTACTCTGATATGCATCAGAATTTCATCTGCTCTCTTTTACCGCATGAAAATAAAACCTTAATTGGATTGGGCTTATTTGAGAAAAAGGAATAAGTAGGGATGAAAAAACAAGATACGAAATAAAGCACTTGGATGGGGATATGACCTGAGAAATAACGTATTTGACAAAAAGCCTTCTGCTTGATTGTTCTCAAAGCCTGATATTTTACAAGATCTCATAAGCAAAGCAAAAAGACAATAACAGAACAAAAACAATAGAACATGCTAAACAAAAAAGATTTTCATGGAGTTGCGTCCCCTGCAAACACAGAAGTGATTATTCGTACATTGTGTTTTTGTTAAAATGTTCAAGAGACAAGTACTATTTCATATTTCTGTAATTTTCTGCTAAACCATTAAAACCTGTAGTGAGAATTAGATACATAATTTTCGTTGCTTTAAGCACACGTCTTTACTCCATTCGTTTTGAAATGATCGATGTAGCATTCTCATGAAAGTGAGTTCGATACAGAAAAAACTATTTTACTTTGAAAAATACCAAGGAAAAGTCAGTTTAACTTGATACGCTAACTTCATCGAGTTGAAAGCTTTACTGTAGAAAAATGCCATACTTCATGAAAATAGCAAAGCCAAAATCGTAGAAAGACACGATGCTTATCCTCTTTCCATTTAGATAGAACTATCTTTGAAGAATGAACGTTACTCGAGAAACGTTGACTGTTTAGCCAGGTTATTCGATGAAATTTTCAGCTGTTCTGTTGCTCATGGACGACAACGGTAATCAATTAAAAAATTTCTGCGTCAGTGAGCGGCAAACAGGACAGCTGAGAATTTCTTTCAATAACTTGGCTAGGTGGTCAAAATTTCTCGGGTAGCACTCAGATGGGCGCATTGTCGTCCAAATTGACAGGGGACAAGCATGATGTTTTTTCAATGATTTTCGACTTTCCCATTCTTATGAAGAAATTTTGCTTTTTTCTACAGCATAAAGTTTCCCACTGAGTGAAAATTGTGTATCAAATTGAACCTGCTTGTTTGGTTTTGGCTGCGTTTTCAATTTTGAATCAGATAGGCTGTAGCATGACGTTAAATAAATGTCGTTCTGTTAAAACTTCTATAAAATAAAAGACGAAGTGGCACTTAACAACGGGTAATTAGAAACCACATGTGGGTGCGACTTAAACAAGGATCACCCCGCGGACCGCGGATCCGGATCACACCTCTTAAACACAGATCCGGATCGCCCTAACCAGATTGCAACCGTGACCGGACATTAGAGCGAGGGATATTAGAGCGCAGAGACATTAGAACGCAGGACAATAGAGCGCATGGACATTAGAGCGCAGGACAATATAGCGCAGGGATACTAGAGCGCAGGGACATTACAGCGCAGGACAATAGAGGGCAGGGACATTAGGTCGCGGGACAATAGAACGCGGACATTAGAGCGCAACGACATTGGGGCGCAGGACAATAGAGCGCAGGGACATTAGAGCGCAGGAAAATAGAGCGCAGGGACATTAGAGTGCAGGAACAGGGCGCATCTATTGGTTCGAAAAAATTTTAACCAACGTTTCGCGATCTGCAATGAACGTAAAATTAAATTGTTTTTGAACATGAAAAAAGAATACTAAGCAAGCAGCTTTTTCAAAAGCTGACAAAAAACTGCGTGTGTGATTCTGGCGAGTTGGAAATTCAAGATGAATTCGAAACAAAATGAAACAATTATTCAAAAATTCAAATTGCGATTTTTTGTGTCTTTCGCAACGTTTGAAAAAATACTCCATGGTGGAAATATGCTTCGACCTGGACTTCTTCAGACACACGAAAAAATTTAAGCAAAGCATTTTTGAGCTGAAATGTAGTTATTTTTCACATTATTTTATTTTCGGCTTTTTTATTTTGCTCTGATTTAATTTTTCTGTGCTCTATCGTGCTACGCTCTAATGTCCTTGTGCTATATTGCGCCTACGCGTTATATTCCTGCGCTGTCCCAGTGGCCGACGCAGGAATATTTTTCGGGGGAGGGGCGGAAATTTTTTTTTACAATTTTCATATTTTTTTGCATCGACATACAAACGATTTTTTCTTTTTTTCTTATTTTTTCTTAAAATTTTTTCTAAAAAGATGGAACGAAAAAAAGGACGAAGCAATAAAGTAAGTGGCAAGAAAATAGAGGATGAATGAAAAAAGAAAAAATTCGAAAAAAGTTAATTTTGGCTATAGTATTAAATTAGGTTTTGCAGATTTCTGATAATTTGCATTTAATCATTATGTTAATAATTTTTATTTTTAGACCATAAGTTTAGGAGACGCAGCCGCCCCTGCATCCACTGCTGTGTTGTCTCTAATGTCCGCGCTCTATTGTCCTTGGGCTCTATGGACTTGCGCTCTATTGTCCCTACGTTCTATTGTCCTGCCTCTAATGTCCCTGCGCTTTATTTGTTATGTTTATATCTCTGCTTAGGTCAAAAGACGTCAGCAATATAACTCAAGTCCTATTGGCTTGTATCCGACTGACTACTGTAGGTCACTCAAAGGAGCTTCCTATTAGCAATCAACTAAACACAGTGCAACAGTCCTTAAGCAGAAATAAACACAACCTTCAGTCACTAATAAGTAACTGGAAACTCTAACTCTTGCAATCGAAGGGCACTCAGGGTCTCCCCAGATGCCTCCTAAAGGTTTACACAAATAAAGAGAACTAAATACAACAATGTCCAAAAGAGCTGGGGCTTTACCTTGGCTTTGGCTCCGGTGTAATGCGGCTCCCACTTCCACTTAATGCGCAAGTAATAAAATAATAAATAATAAATAATAATAATAATATTATTATTCAAATTTGGGTGTCAGGCTGTCGACGCTTGCCTTTACTAGGCGCAACAGAACCATACAATAAAAAACGGACGCGACTCGCCCACGACACACCTAAAGTACGAGAATGATAGCATGACCAACATTGCTCTTTTTGGTCGAATCGTAACTTTGTCGATTCATCAATTTTGCATAGATATGGGATTGCTACTGCCGTAAGCACATCCCCAACATATTGTCATGCGCTCTAATGTCCCTGCACTCTAATGTCCATGCTCTAATGTCCCTGCGCTATATTGTACAGCGCTCTAATGTCTCGGTACCGATTGCAACGTCAAACCCCGATCATCACGGGTTCACTGATTTCGGTGATCCGGATCCATGGCCAAACGTCTTAAACCCGGATTTTTTTTCGGATCCGGATCACAGATCGCCTTGATAGGATGCATTTTTGATACAAATCAAATTTTTTTGATCCGAATCAACTTTTTTTGAAGTAGATCAAAATTTTTGGAATTTTTTCTCCTGGTGCCTATTTTCATGCCACGGATCAATTTTTTGATCGGGATCAAATTTTTCGATCTAAATTAAAATTTATCGAATTTTTCGCTTTGATGTTTATTTTCATACTGCGGATCAATTTTTAGATCTGGACGGAAATCCTTTTTTTATCTGACCTGGTCAAAAAAATTTGATTCGGATCAAAAGATGTTGATTTAGATCAAAAATACATCACATCACGGCGATCCGTGATCGGGATCCGGAAAAAAATCCGGGTTTAAGACGTTTTGGCTCCGGATCCGGATCCACGGATCGAAATCCGTGGACGAGCGGTGATCCGGGTTTAAGACGTTACAATAACCAACTTCAGAAACCTTACTTTGGTTAGGGCGATCCGGATCCGTGTTTCAGACGTGTGATCCGGATCCACGATCCGCACGGTGATCCGTGTTAAAGTCGCACCCATCACATGACCCTTTTGAAGGTTGATAAACGACGCATCTTTTACCACGTTTACTGTGACAACAGAAGCTTGTGAAAAAGTACTATTTGATCGGGTCGTGCTCCAGATGTAAAAGAAGATGAAATGGAACCATTTTACGACCCTGAAGCAATTTTCTGCAATAGGGAATCCCAGCTGATGTTATACTGCGGGCACATTTCTTACGTCATCCTTCTCTCCAGCTCGCTGTCTGCAGAATAAAAAATGGAACTATAAATATCGTCAAATGGTCCGTTTGATATAGAAAGTGATATAGGAAGAATCAAGTGACCAAGCCAATTCAATAAGTTCACTTTCATGATAGGGCCTTTCCCATATTTAGAAATTTTTTATTACAGGTCAATGGAATTTTGTATAGCTCATTGAACAGAAAGAACTGCATGGCTGCTTCCATGTTGTATGCTTACTGCAGAAGATATTTATTCGCACTGGGAGACATTATCTGCCTTGTAGATTCTTTCAAGAAACAAAGGGACTGCAAATGTCACAAGCTTCAGTAACCAAGTCTCACTTCGTGCGAGGATGGCGTCAGTAAGTGAACAGTCGACAATCGACTCCTTTCTTTTTTATCCGATTCAGCATTTCTGGTCTCCGACTCGGACGTTTGTGCGCTCGTTTCAGCTTCACTAGTGCTAGATTCGAAACTAGAATCGGGAAAGTGACCGCATTTTCGGACGCGATTTCTTCGAATATCGTCGAATCGATCGAACGATCGTTTAAAATCACCGTAAATCGATATTTTTTTCGCCATATTTTCGTAATCGTCACTTTCTTCTTGTGCATTTTCGATAATAACTTTAGGATTCTGAGTTTTGTTTTCGCCCATGATCGTTCGAGGATTCAACAAAGGAGATACAATGTCGGACTTCAGATCTTTTCGACTAAAACTTTTGTCTGAATGTTTCTTTTGTCGACGATTATTTTTTAAAATTTTGCTAATTTTGGATGATCGTATCATTCTACCTATGCTTCTAAAGATGAAGCCGGAAAGAAAATACTGTTTTCTTACTTGGGTAGTTTTTTGCATAACCACATGTCATATACTCTGTATGCAGCTAACTCAACCAACATTTGACAATTTTTGTGTTATAAATTCTGCAGTATAGGCTTCGTGCAAACGATTCCGAAGAATATACTGACTTTCATTATTTTTTGACTTGCAGGCGAACGAACCGACAATGAAAATGTTGATATCGTTAAACTTCTCGAGTACTATTATAATAATTTTAGGGTTACTGTTGATGATAAAATTGAGATAGCTAACTTCCGATATACTTGCTTCCTGAACGTACCTTTTCACCAACTATGATAAGGTCAAAAAAAATTTGAGCACTCAAAAGCTGTAGGGTACATCCAATCCGCCTGCGGATTTTCCAAGCCTAAGCATAGGCTTGCATTTCAGACACGAAAATTTGTCAAAAATGTGGATTCCATCATCCCAATCCACTCTTTAGTCAAAATCCACGTTCAAAAAATGCGGATTTCGTCTCCAACATTCGCATCCGCTTTTCAGATACAATCCACAGCCTTAATCCGCAGGCGGATTTCGGGGTTTGGTCGGACCTAAAACTGCACAAACGTAGACACGAAATAAATGTAAGAACAAATAGATGAGTGTACAAATTCATATGTTGGTTGGTTCAAAAATGGTCATTTATAAGTGACAATCAGTAATCAGAACCCGCTTGCACCAAAGAGTTCTTTCAGGATTCCATGAATCGGCTGCTATTTCTGGTGTATTTGCCTGCACCAAACACTCCTAGAGTTGAAGTTCGTTTTCTAGAAGTTCAGGCGTGAACATGTTAACTGAAGACTTCTCTTTTTCCCAGGGGTAATAAATGTTTCTCCAGATCTCTGGTAGAAGTATATATGGTTGTCTAATTCGATGTCAAAATATTGTTTGTCTCATATAATGCTAAAGGTTGACATGTTCGGAGCTCACAGGATAATGCAAGAGAATTAATTTCAAACCACTGTTGTTGTTACTACTATTCTTGACAGATTTAAAAATTTCACTCTGTCGTGAGACAGCAAGGTGAACACTAAAAGTTAACAGTCTATCAGTAATTCTCGCACGACAATTAGGACATTTACAAATACGGAGAAAACTAAATTTTCAGGAAACAACATTTCGCTCATAACGAAAATGAGAAACAAGCCCACAGATAAGAAAAATAAAATCTGGCTAAAACTTCACGAAATTTAAGCAAGTATGGAATAAAGCTACAATATTTTCCACCAAAATCTATGAAATTATCACTTAATGTGAAAGTTACAAACGATTAAGAACTTGATAACCGAAAAGCAAATTCTTGCGATAAGTTAGCACGTACTGCAGCTGGAACCAGTGCGATCCCTGTGCTGCCACACAAAATTTTTTGAACTGAAAGAATTCACATTGATTCTCTGAGTAAAAATAGTTTATCTCGCAAAAAATTTTCCACGTTAGTTCATCAAGTAAGAACTTAATTAAGAGCTGTGTGCTCTACGTTAAAATGACACCCTCGAGTCGTTGCGAATGCAGCAAAAATTGGTGCGAAACCAAAAATCAAGTTCTCGGTCGAAATTACTGAACTGAAATGTGTAAGGGCCATCACTAAAGGGATGCAATGAACAAAGGAAAGAGGAAGTATACAACCCTAAAAAATGAATAGTTAAAAAAGGTAGAACAAAAAAAAGTCGCTCCCGTTTTCGTCGAATATCGTTTTTGAAAAATGAACCAAAAACAATAAAAGCTCATATGCATGAAATATACGTAAATATGGTCTGGGTATAAATCTTCGAGAGCGGCGTGATCCATTAAAAATGCCCCGCCGAAAAAACGGTGGAATGTGGCGCCTCCCTGTGCTTTTGTTCTTATCTCCGAAAAAAGCTATAATTACACCGAGCTTCGGCATTTTCTAGTACCAATTTAGTAACGGAACTCTAAAATCTAATCCAACTATTACTTCTACTAGATTAGCATAATGGTTCAGAGACGCTGTTTTCCGCATTCTGTATTTGATATGGGAAACTGATGATGGAACAAAAGGATCTTGGATGCCATATTAATCTAAACGTTCATAAGTTTTGAGGTCTATAGGTCAGTCGAATAGGGAAATCGATTCAGCCACTATACCTTTTTTAGCAACTTAGTATCTGCAAAATCTATAGTCGATTTTTTATAAAATGTTTGTCAATAGAAAAATGAAAAAAAAATAGTACCGCTGTCAAAAGCCTTTACACAAAGCTTTTACTGCAGAATTTGTTCACAAAAGATAGTTACAGATCAGTTGTATGTGCTCAGAAATTTCAAGTCCTATGTGAGAAATTGTTTAGCAGAAAATTTTGAAAATATGAAATTGTGCTTGCTTTACACTTCTCTTATTTCGAAACATTTCGGGAAAAAATAGACTATAATCTCCACTTCGTCTTCAGCAAATAAACCAAAAGACATAAAATCATAGCAACAATCAAATACCAGAAGAGGTTTCCTGCTTTCACAGGATCAATGGGTTGATTTTCAATAAAATTCAAGGAACACCACTGAAAGGTTTTCAAACGTATGTCCAAAGGTGATTTATACACTCCTGATGAAAGCTACTCTTTAAGATATTCTTCATCTCTTTGCTTCTCCACGACATTCAGAAACTGGATTTCAGACAGATGTATTGGATCAAAAGAATGCTTTGCCTGCCTAGTCAAATCTGTAGTAACACATGGGAGCTCTAGGTAACACACAAGGATATTTTTTATATAAAAAATTTACCTTACCGCTGCTTTTCTTAATTTACAAAATTTATTTTCTTTTCTTCAAACAGAAAATAAACTTACCTGTTTGCTCAACTCGGTACTTTTAACAAAACGAAAAAAATCATCCGCTCATTTGGAAAAAGTGGAATATAGCTGTAAGTTTGCTTTTCATGTTATATTCGTTCAACGTAATGAAAATGGCAACCATGAATGTGCTATTACAGACGGAAAATCACTAAGTTTGATGTCCAACTTTCACATTTCACATTTCACATGGGAGTTGACTTTTTCATCTCGATGCTACCATTCATTGAAGACAAGTTACTCTGGATAATGTACGAGGTGCAGACTTTTCTGAAATAGAGCACGTTATATCCTATTTTCTTGGACTTACCTATTTAAATTGCTGTCTATTCAGAGAACAGCAAAAGCAGGTTCGTAGATGTAGATTTCAAAATGATTGTGAACTAAAATGTGCAAAAAATATGATTGTTTGTCCAAAATCCTCCTGCTCCTTTAAAGTGAACTTGGAACGAATTTTCATCCGAAATTCTGGTTGAAATTCAAGAAAATTGTACTGCAAGGTGTGAATTGCTGTTGTGCCATCATTTGAATATCCAAGATTCTAAAAACTTACATTTTAAGCTGAAATTTTGATAATATCAAAATCTCTCAGTGAGGTGGATCTAAAAAGTCATCGACATGCAAAACAACATAAGATGCGCAGAACATATATATATCTCCCAGGAAAATAGACGAGCACTTGCACAGTAAATAGAATGACTAAGATTAGCGCAATGGAATGACACCCGACATACGCTTAGAATGTTTCAAGAAGAACGTCATCATCTAGAATCATCCGTGTAGAATAATCGACAGGCGCGATCCCTGATTAGGCCTTCGAGATTCCTGCTGAATTTTATTAATATGTAGTATATCAATCAACACAGAAAATAGAAAAAACTTAGAAAAGGTCGAGCAATAGAAAAAATATTTGCTTTTGAGATGCGTCAAAAGAGAGGTAAAATTATCTTTAAAAAAGATGAAAAAGAACAACAAAAGGAAAGAAAAGAAAAAAAAGAAAAAAAATTTCGACGAAATTACCTTCCTACGACGTTCAACGGAATGCTTTATGGGTGAAAACCTTTTTCATTTCATCTCACGACCTCAACTCATGCGAAATACGCAAATTTTAGCATTTGATTGATAGGCTCAAGAAGAGAATCGGGGGTGCCAAAAAAGAGAATTATAGACTTGGTGCCAAAAAAGAGAATTATAGACTTATATAAATAATGGAGCGACATTTATTTTTTCACCCCTCTAATTGATTTACACCAGAATTTTGTCCGACAAAATGAAGATGGCGGAACTGACACGAGAGTATCTTAAGGATTTATCTGAATGTTTCGAGAGTAATGATCCTAGTCCGGCATCACCGTGGTCATCTATGTTTATCAAATTGGACTCTAAACAATAAGAAAAATAAACAAATAAAAATAACAAGTTATTTGCGAAAGAATTCAACATTTTTATGCAATAATTTTTTTATATTTCAACCGTTCAACAAAAAATGCGCGAGTGTCTGATAGGGAAAGTGCGTACATTTCGTATTTTCAGAATTTTCTGCGGAACCGTACGTCATTAGCCGCTTGCTGAACGTTGGTCAGCCGATCAAGCGACCCTTGAGCACTATCAGATAGAATGTGATCCACGCGGATAAGTGCGGCGAAACAATGAAAATAGGTTCAACATGGACAAATTAGTGAGTTTATTACTTTAGTCAAAATGGAAATAATTTTCTCGTCTACAAGCGTTTACAGACAAACTGATAATTTTCTTTAATAACCTGGTTATGACCAGAATTCCTAAGGATAGCGTAGTGGTCTCGACAATTTTCTATCCAAATCAAAAATGCATAGCAATGACGTTGTGTCTTGACCTCCATTATATCTGAAATTTATTTTTTTAAATTGCGTGTTACATTTGACTTACTTGAAGGAATAGTCGCGGGGTAGGTTTCACGATAATCAAAATTTCTTATCTACTACACAAGGCCAATAGGATAGTTTACTGCTTATACATAAATAATTTTTTCTGGCTCTAAAATTTGGATTTAATTTTTAGAAAAATATTTGGAAGCTGTCTGACGGGTCGGGGATCACTTGGGCAAATATTTTTAGGCGTTATGCTGCTCGAAAAACATTTTTTGAGTATCGTTTTGAGTATCATCTTCTAGTGTCAAGAAAGACGGAATTGATATCAATATTTTTTCTTCTCATCCGAATCGACAGCATATTCTGTTCTGCTATACTTCTAAATATTTAAAATGCAAAGCAAATTAGTACATTTCATAACGATTTTCTGATCAAGTCACATATGACTTTCTGTGGGCATATTCTACAATTTTTGGAATGAAATTTTTTTTGTAAAACTATTGAAACAGTTTTGGTAACATTACTGTAAAAAATACGAGAGGACCATCTGAAAAAAATCTTTACCACTTGAAAAAAATCGTTACCTTCGAACATGATGCACAGTATTTTTTAAGATGCATCGCAAAAAATCAAGATGTAAAGAGTTTTTCGGTTCGACTTTCTTTTCAAGTGCATCGCATTTTTTTAAGATGAGTTTGAAAAAAAACCAGACGGCATCTTGAAAAAATCAAGATCGCGTTTTAAAAGAAATCAACATGGCATCTTGAAAAAAATCAAGATGGGCGTCTCATCGAAGGATGAGAATTTTCGAAACTAGCCAATCGAAGGCGTTGCCCCTCCTCCTTACGGAAACTCTTCAAAGTGAATATCTGAGGACAATAGTTTGATGGTGGAGGGCGCTCTTGGTTTTTACGAAGGAGGGTGGCAGCGGGTTGAGATTACTTTGCACGGGTATTCCGATAGTCATATTGGTTTTTCATAAAAATTTTAATTTTTCAAAAAACTTCGAATATGATTGTTTCTCATCGAAAATGTAGTTATTTCGGAAAAGGATCCAAATTATAGTTTCTTCGTCGGATTCCTGAGCAGGTAGGGAAAGACCACAAAGTACCAAATTTGGATTATTTTCCAAAATTACTATACTTCGGATTGAACACAATTTTTTCAAGTGACTCTTCTCGCATTCGGTATTGCTGATATAATGCACATGTGAAAACTAGAATTCTCTATAGAAATGGATTCAGAAGAAAGTTTTGAATCTTGCACCTTATATTTCAAATTCTGAATAAGTGTGCTTGAACTACGGTATCATCCATGAAATTTTTCCTAAAAAAATTAGAGATCGCACCGAGAATGATTTAACGAAACTGAATATGCAGAAAGTACCCCTCTATTGTTGATTGTACCGACAAAGTTCTGTAAAAAAGTTTAGAGGAATAAAATTCTGTAGACATCGAAAAATAGAGTATATTGACGTCAGAAAAGCATACATCAAATAATGAGAAATTCTACAATGTAATATCTGACCGGAATAGAGTACAGAATATCCTGGCGCTTGCCGCGGGATATCGAATCTAATCGCAGCGTTAAGCGATAAAAAAATGAAAGAACAAATTACACAAAAAAACTGCGCCGGGATAAAATTCAAACAGGTTTTCACATAAAAATTGTATATTTCCTTTGGTATCGGTCTGAAGAATCTAATTACAATAGTAAGACGCATTTTGAAACGAAAAGATGTTATGAATTTGAGATTTCCCTCTTTTCTTCATCGAAAGTGAACGTTACTCATCGAAATTCATTTTTCAAACGATAGTCATCGAATCGACGGGGATAACACCTACGCCGACGCCGCCCTCGTGTGCCATCATCGAGGCGCCGAATCGCCATACATTGTACGACGGATCGTAAATTTCCATCGACGACAAGTTACTTATACCGTCATAGCCACCTATTAATTACGAAATTATGAAAGTGATATGATTATTACAAAAATTATCAATTTTTCAACAAAATTTGTGCAATATACGGTAATTCCAGTATTGTTTCGTTAATTACTTCATTCATTCTGAAACGATCGATGCAGCGAGGTAGCGGCGCAACTACTATTCACTTAAATTTCCAGAAATTTTTTCTCTTGATGCACATTGCTTGGTCATAATCTTTTTCAATCATTTTACCGCAATTAATTTCCTGATCTTCAGTAAGGCTACATTTGCCAAAACTTTGACTGCCGCATCAATCATTTAAAAATAAATGACTATAGAGAGATTTTCGATGGAAACACAAATTTCTTGGAAATTGAAGAAACCATACAAAGCAATAACTCAGACAGTAAAAAATGTTTAAATTTTTGCATATTGCTGAATTTTATAACTTGAAGACGATTTATGGTACCATATCAATTCATCCCTTTTTACGTATAGAAAAAATGAATTCTACCGAAATCAGATAAGGCATCGCCAAAAAATGTGATCATCTTCGTCGGCACAAATATAAAGATTTTCCAAAATTAATCCTACCAACGGCATATAATTTCCCGCAATTGGATACTAGAGCTACACGACTTCTTTTGACGTTCATCGATGAGACTAGCTTCCATTCGTCGGTTTCTGGATTATATTTTTCTACGGTGCGTAAAAATTGGCTGCCGTCGTAGCCACCGCAAGCATAACTGAAAAATACATATAAAAAGTTAGAAGTTTAAAGTCAAATAAAAAAACGAAGTTTAATTTTCGAAAAATAGTTTAGTGTAGAGCATACTCTTGAAGGTTCGACTTGGAATTTTTGGAACCGTCCAAAAGATTACAGAGAATGATGAGAAATTTAAAATGATCAGAAATTGCAAATCTAGCTTTTTAGTTGAAGCTAAAGAAAAGCCGTTGAACAGCTTTGTATAAATCACATTTTGGGTTGAAAATTTTCGACATCCGGTAATTGGAATATTTTTTCGAAGACAGTAGATTAAAATTTAGGCGATGTACGATTTGAGTTAACGACTTATGGCACGTTAAAACAACGATTACATTTCTCCATTTAAGGTGGCGGCTCCGAGTCTGCATCGTCGGCTTAACATAGATTTCACTTGCGTCCATTTGCCGGTTTCTGGGTCAAAGTATTCTACCGTGTTAAATATACTCGATCCATCATGTCCGCCTACAAAAAAGAATTCTCCACATAAAAGATGCATGTATCTGAATATCGTTCTGGTAACAAACTTTCGTACCTAAAACGTATATTTTGCCATCAAAAATAGTAACACCAGCAGCCGACCTCTGTTTTGTCATATCGTCCATCAAAAACCACCTAAAACCAAACCATCATGCCAATTTTTCCACAGAAAGGAATTGCGGTCATACTTGTTGGAAGGTAAATCGTAATATTCAACAGAAGCCAATGAGGTAGCTCCATCGTAACCACCACCTAAACAGTTCAGGAATGAAACTTACAATGTAATTTAAAGCTCTGAATTTACATCGTTTGCATGAAAACTGTGCTTGCAGTACGACAAAAAATGAAGTTCTATAATTTTGTGAACGGCATATTAAAAAATACACAATGTAAAATATATAATTCTGGTGTTTTGATGGTCCGAAAATAATTCATTTTGCCAAGTTTATCTTGCACGGGACGAAATTTAGACTTCTCGAAACTTTTATAAACGGGTGAAATCGCAAAATTCCTTCTGAAAAAAAGTGTGGAAAAGTAACTGCTGTCGTTTGTCAACGACACGAAATTCCTATAAATTCAAACAATACTAACAAAAGATTAGGGAATGTAAAAACCATTTTTCGACTTTTTCCGTACAAACTTTCAAATTTTAGATCATATCTATAGCCAAATAGCCGAACGCTCAGATTCTGGATCAGCTTACTTACAAACATAGAGACGATCGCCGACCACAGCTGCCGCGAGAGCGCTTCTTTTCTTATTAAGACTGCAAACTTCACGCCAACTTTTCGCTTCAGGATCGAAAAGCTCGACAGTTTGTAGCCTTTCGTGACCATTAAAACCACCTATTGCATACCTGAAATTTTAATTTTAGACTGCGTGTGACGAGTGAGTCTGTAATTCTTTTACTAATACATTTTTCCGTGCATAACCGCCACACCAACGCGTGATCTCAGAGTTGACATCGGTTCCATAGTCACCCATCTATTGGTCATTGTATCATATCTTTAAAAGAGGCGAATGTAGTGCAGAACAGAAGTCAGCGGTCCAAAAGATAAGATTTTCAGGTAGGGGTAAAGTTTTCAGGGGTGGGGTACCAAAGTATTCAAAAAATTTTCCAGTTTCCTCAAAATCTGGTAGGTAAAAAGGATTTGGATACCCTTCATACAATTCCCTACGCGGTAGTTTGGTAGAAGTGAATTATTGCGGTGACTTGTACTGACGCGATAGTATTTGTAACTGATGTGAAGGATATTTTAATATTCACGGAAAAGCGCTCACACATGAAGTGAATTCAGTTGAAGATTTGATCGTCGGATATGAAGTAAGGAAAACTTTGATTAAACTCTCATGGTTGGCTTGACTTTTGGTCAAAACGAAGAACTTAACAATAATCTCAGATTTCAAAAGCAAAATATTGGATGCACTGTGAGCGACGGTAATATTAATATTTTTAATATTTCTATATTCGGAAGTTGAGCTTCGACAACCAGGTCTAGAAATGGAATCGCAATTATGCGGGACGAGAGTGAAAAATTTTACTAGTCAAAAATTAACACATTTCATAAACTTTCACGTGTCTAAGCTGTTCAACACTGCCTTAAACAAACTTTACGAAAAATTTCAAATCGTTATCTTTTTTTGATTTTTATCATATAAATAATATCTCATAACCTTTTGCTTCTTCCCGCGGACATTAACTAAAAATAATCTTTAGTCGAATTTTATACCGGTCTGTTCAGAATTCAAAACGGAATCGATAAGTATATCATCAGTACCTTGAGTAACCAACCGCCGTGAACATTCGAAGCTTCTTTGAAAAGATGGTGGTGTGTGAACACAATAAAATTCCAAACAAATCAGCTTCATGTTGCTGTTTTCGAAAAAATTAATAAATTTTCAAGAAAAACCGGTAGATCTATTTATACATTCATTGCGTGTGTGCTGATGCTCGGCAGTGATATGTCATGTCGAGGACATTTGTTTACACATTCTGCTGAGACATACACGTAACGGAGCTCCGTCGTCTGAGGGTCATATGACTTTTTTATTGGTGGGGTTATTGGAAGAGGAAACTTAAATTTTTTCCGACAAATAGAAATTACTATTTTTTGTTCAAAAATGAAGGTTCCCCAACAGAAAATCGACATCTTTTAGCTTTTTCCTCTAAATTAATGGGACTAATACGGCTGGCCTATTTCAGCTATATGATTGGCATATCGGGGGTCACCATATGTCTAGCCATAGCCGACGATTTTTGGGGGTTAACATGGTATTTCCTTCAATTACATGTATGTTGAGACTATTCAGAAATGGGCATCTTGGCTCTTGTTTCACTCCCACCATATTTTTGAGCGAGCAATTTTAATTGCGGATGCAGCACCCAATCATGATCTCAAAAATCAGCACACTCGATTCGATTTATCCTGCGTTCAGTTGTCTTTCTAATGATAGGTTCCGATGCTTAACACTAAATTTTGAGCAATAATTTGGTAAAGTTAAACTCGATATTTAATTTCTTAAAGAACTATACAAAAATTAAGTGATATATTTATCCAACAAGCTGCAATGGCTGAGGCAATACGTTATTTGGCACCAGGGGTTTTCCCCCATCGGTCGTTCCGCACCTTCCGGACATCGGCCATTGAAATTTCCGCACTATCATTAAAAACTACTAAAAACATTTAAAAATTTCCGTTTCGTGCGAAAAACTCCCCAAATTTTTCCGCACGACCCCAAAAAAATCCGCACTGTGCGGAAAAAAATCTGTTTGGCACCCCCTATAAATGAGTGCAAATGTACGTCCGAGTTACCAACATGTAATTAAGGGTCCGGAATGCCCGAAAAGAGCCCCTGACGGAGGGTCATCACATAGCATGGTATCAGCGAGCTGATGACCGGCAAGATACCTGAACTCTGCTCAGCTGTTCGAACTCCTTCACTTATCAAATCAATATCTAGGAAAAATGTCGCTTCTTGAACTAATACAGTCGATTTTAATTGAAAATGTCATTTTCCCCCGTGGTTTCATGATTTTTCCGGAGCCTAAGACAACTATTTTTGAGACGTAGCTTTTTGACCACTTCCCCAAAATTAGCCACGCCCTTTGACATTCCCATAGTTGTTACATGTATGTTGGTTACGTTTATACATATGAAAAAATTAACCTTTCTACAGTACTCAACGAATCGCCGTTATTTGTCAAGCCGCCGACGGCATAAATATGACCTAAAATGTCGTTACAACATCGCGGTTTAGTGCGAAACGATTGCATTAACGGACGACGTTCGGGCATTAGATGATAATCTTTGGCTTCGTCGACTAAATCGCGACATTCGATAGAGTTTTTAATCAATTCTTCCGATGCCACGTGGTCAGTTATATACTGCGGTTTGAGCAGCGGCAGGCGGACGCATGTTAAAAGTCGAGCTATATTGCGTCTGCGATTTTCTTCGTCTTTTCTTACCCAAAATATGAGCGCTTCAAAAACCTGCATGAAGCAAAAGGGGAAAAAATCTAAAGAATGTGGGAAGGATTAATAAGTGAGTATATTTTCAAAATATGGAGATAACGACTGCAAATTGACACATTCAATTATGTTACATCGGAAATCATAATAATTTTTTTCGCTTTTAATCATATACATGTAACGGAGCCCCGAGGTCTGGGGGGAGGGTTGGGCCACATTTTTTAGGGCCGGGGGTCAGTAATTCCCAAAAATTTTTTTTGGGGGGGGGGGGGGTCTCTGAAGGGAGAAAAATTCAATTTTTTCACGAAAAAAGTCCGAAAAAACAGTTCAAAAAATAGTAATTTTTGTCTAAAAACTAATAAAAATTGTATTTATGGCGCGAGGCGCCCAGAAAATTAACGTTTTTGAACATTTTTTGTTCAAAAATTGACGTTTTTCATAAAAAAAAATCGACATTTTCCCGACCAAAAGTATGGGGGTCCCTAGGGCTACCCTATGGCTAGCCATAGGATTGGAAAATCCTGGGGGGCGGTCGCCCAATGGCTAGCCATATGGTCGACGATTTCTGGGGAAGGGGTTCCCATAGCACTTCCCCCCAATTACATGTATGCTTTTAATGCTTTATACTGGTCTCAGGATGCAATAAACTAGGATTCACATTTTAAACAAGTTTTTATTTGATTTATACTTGTTCTTCGTTGGTCACGTGTAATTCATCTCGATTTAAAATTTCGAACAAATCGTTTTCGGGCAGTTGAGCGAATTCTTCGGCTTTCGAGATCGTATTGAAATGAATTTGTATGAAACGATCTGCCGAATGCATCAACGCGTCACAATTGAGGGCGTTAGCGAATTGACGAACGGCCAAAACGTTGGACGTTTGGAGACGGCGTTGTAAAAACGTGGAGCAAACGTCACATAAAGTTTGAATTTGTAAAAACGATGCGCCGACGAGCAACGATTGAACGTTAGCGTTTGTAATTTTAATTTGACCGCAATAGGCGAAATTGATCAGTTGTTCTAGAATATCGGCTTCGATTCCCTGCATTAAATTCTCAAAAACTTAGAAAAATCATTTATTTTTATCAATTTTTGATTTTGGTGACCCAATCTAATCGGTGATAAAAATTCATTTTTTTCATTTACATTAGAATCAGTCTTTATTTATCCCCGACTCATGGGCCATTTGGTTCATAGACAAAATTTCACAAGCTTGAGCCGAAATTTTCCAAGCAACAAATTAAAATGCTAAATTTGCGTATAAAAATACATAACGTATTTAATAATAAGTAAGTCTTATGGGCAATAAAAATAAATTTTTATACAATTTTATCCATATAATGTTAGGCTGCTGTGGGGTCGAGATGATTTAACTGACCTTTGGGTTTATACAAAGGAAGCTGCAACAGTTCTGACCACAGGCTAACAAAACACAACCACACCAAAACTCTCTCACATGGAATATCAGATACACTCCAGTACTTCACCAAACCTCAGGCAGAACACCTTGACACGTACTTCAGGAGCTCCTACCCAAGTCTCCAATCCTATTCTTAAAAACACCTTCCACTACGCTCACAAAACAATGCAAATTACCGTCAGAACTTTGTATTGGGAAAACAGGACCATGTCGTCAATAATATAAAACAATAAATATAAAAACTTGACGATAGACGGTGACGCTCCCATACCAAACTTTCAATAATAATAAAAAACCCAAAAACACGTGAAACAGTGGCAACATAAATCTATGTAAATTTATTTTCTTTCTCGCCACTTTTCGCCGCATTCACCACCTGCGTGCTGACGCCAGAAGCTGAACACGTGCACCCACAGTAACCCTGACATCCCTTGGCCCTCAAAACCGACTGATGGGAGGTGAAAACCTTTCTGCAGCCTGAGTCCCATACTGAGGCCCAGGACTGCATAACAGTTCTCCCTCGGAAAACAACTCTTTCGGGCTACCCCCTCGAAATTGCAATCGCGCCGACGCCGGAAGCTGAATACATGCACCCACAGTAACCCCGACAATAAGAAAGGTGGTAGGTAGGATAGGACACTAGTACTGAACATGAATGCAGGACATGATGTTGTATTGATACATTTCAACTTGTCTCTTAATAGACTCATCATTCAGAATGAATATTTAAATATCTGAGTTGATTGAAAAGAGTTTTCAGATCACGAAAGTAGTTAACTTGCCAAAATGCTCATTAGTTAACTTAAAAAAACAAAAATTGAAAACGTATAAAAATTAATGCTTCTTCTGAAAAAGTAGTTATTAAATGTCTGCAGGAACCAGAGCACCCCATGGGGGGGGGTATTACCCCCCTCTTAGATTTGGAAATTCATTTACTACCCCCATAAAAACAGCTCACTATAGCAAAAAATTTTGGTAGACTTCATCCTCTCCCCAGTAGGTTATACTAATTCGAGAAAAATTACAGAATGTGTGATTCTGAGGAATTACTCACTGCTCTTTTTGACACATTTACAGAGCAAATGATAACGAGAAAGTATGCAACTTCTGTGCCATATAGCGATTTTTAGGAAAGGATATCAGCACATTAATATATACTACTTGTAGGAAATCATTATAAATATAATTGGGAGATGAAATAATGCGTTATGTATATGTGATTAATCAAAAAATCGCCCCTTGGGAAGAAAAACATTATGTTCTTAAAATTCTGCCTCTTCATGCTCTCCTTTCCTTTTCCCCGCTTCTGCGTTGGGTCTTCTGTGCGCATATGGTTACCCAAGCTGTGGCATACTTTCCTGCTATGAGTTGAGACATGTGAGGTCTGTTGACGTGGATCAGGAGTGGTGCTTGGTTTCAAACTCGTAGTTCATAGTCTAATGGGACTAATAATACTAAAGTCACATTCAGCATCAGGACTCTCAATAGGAAGCACTGTTCCAAGCCTAATCAGTGATGGGATAAGCCCATACTGCTGAAGATGCTGGTTGAAACAATGTTTCCAAACGTATGTTGTGCCCGATTCTTGAAATGTGCAGGAATCAGTTGGCACAACAGTCCTCAAAGTGTGACTATTCTGTACGTGTAATTAGTGCATTAAAGTTGCATGATTGGGAGCTGGAAAATGGATTGAAATAGTAATTTTTTTTGACTGTAAAAAGCATAAAGTAGGGGCATTAATCAGTTTTGTAAGTTCGAGAAACTACAACTCCCCCCTCCTTAGCAAAAAGTTGCGAGCAAAAAAAAAGGTCACGGCATATTTCAAGTACTACTCTTAAAATTTAAGATTTTACCCCTACCTAAATTTTCGACCTTGGGGACCTCTGGCAGGAACCGATGTACGAATAAACGACATGTGGTAATAGGTATGATGAAATGAGCTGTGACTCGAAAGGCACTAATTGGTCACTATTAGTATTGATTCGGCGTGAAGCGCCAGAAAATTTCGACGTTTAGAGTTCGAAAAGGTATAAAAGCTCTTTTGGTAAAGAACATGACCGTTTTCAGAAGCCGAATGCAAATTTCTTGGAAGCCATTTTTCCATTTTAAGGAGCCATGAATACAATTTGGCCCAAAAAAGCCTGATTAGAAGATTTCCAAAATCAACGTTTTAACCACATAATAATTACTTTTTTTGCCTCACTTGCATAGAGATTTCTTTTTGGTTACTCTCGACCATATCGCTCGTAAACATTGCGTAAAAATAAGGAATGGTCGCAGCGAGCACAATCTTATGAGCGGATAATCGCTGATCGCCGTTGATGATCAGCGTAACGTCACACAATTTGCCATTTCGTCTAACTTCTTCAAAACGCGGGAAAGATTTTGATGGTAACTGATCATCCTCAAACATCAAATATTCTTCGTCGTCGTCCGAAAATAGATTCGCGTTAGACGCACTAGCCATTCCTATTTTTTGACGTTAAAGATTATTGTATATAAAGCGGCTTATCCAAGCATAGATAAAGTAAAGCATCTGAAAGAACATAATTAATAAAATGTGCGCTTCTGAAGAAGGATTGATGCGGAAAAATTCGAGAAAAATGAGCTCAACTAGGCATATATTGAATACTGACTAATGACGCATATTTAATAAGCAGTTATTTTCTTAGGTTAAACCACGAAAAGCGATTTAATTGAGGTTCCTTCCTTTCCTCTATTGCATAGGCAAAAATGAAGCGTGCACGGGTTCTCGAACGAACAAAGGAAACTTGCGACTGTGATACATGTATAAATATGATACATACATGGAGTAATTTGAGAGTAATACACCGTACCAGACAACAACATAGAAGGATATGGGAGTATTATCCCCACTAGGGGGGGAAAATGCCATAGGAACATGCATGCACATAGGGAGGAGTGGAAGGGGATAAACCCACCAACCCGAGGCAATAGACACCCCTGCCTAGCCAGACACCCCTCTCTGAACTTTTTTGGAGAACATTTTTTTGATCATTTTTATGCATGTAGAGCTTGTTTTTGCTCTCTCAGCCCCATATTTCCCTCGACGAAATGTTCAAGGACCCTCCTCACTGGAAAATTCTTGCCATGCATGTCTGCATAGAACCCCCCCCCACAGACAAACATCATCAGCGCAGAAAAATGACAGATGTTTTTTCTGTTTAAGGAATCCAAGCTATCGGGTGCGTGCCTAATTTTTGTATTAAATAATGTTGAAAAAAAACATTTTTCTGCATTCTAGAATATTGAAATTTATAAATTTTTCCGGCGCTGCACGCCGGCATTAACGATCTTCGACTAAAAGATTGAATGTCTGCTACTGAATTTTTTGCAACCATCATTCTCATGGTTTCATTCATCAGGAAACATTTTTTTGATGCATTATTATAATTATCTATGCTAAAAACAGTGATTTATGATCGATAACCTGTGGTTGCTGTAGAACAAGCTGAAAAATGCATTTTCCGACATTTTACAAGCCTTAAAATGAAAATTTATCGGTAGTCTTGCCAGGCTTTTCATTATTTTCCTCCAAAACTCATAAATCCACTTACAAAAGTTTAGAACAGACGCAATTTGAATGAAGTTCAAGAAAATTACGTTTAATCGTTTTTCTGATAAAAGTGGAGTAAATTTATCAATTTTAGAGTGAACAAGCGTGTTCCTAATTTTATGACGTATGTATACTTTGAACTATCTACAAGATATGAAGCAAGTGGAAAATAATAATTGTACGGAAATGGATAGAATGGTACGGAAATGTTTGCACTAGATTTCCGTACGGTACGGATCGACCGGTACGGAAAAAACCCTGTTTCTATCAGGCGCAGCCGTTAGCGAATCTGCTTTCACTTACTAATTAACCTTCAGCGCTTCTATCAATTGAATTACCACCTTATCGCTTTTTTTATTAGTTAAGAGTCAGTATTTTGCCGAAAATTGAGATTTTTGATCAATCCTCTGAATTTTTTCCCATTTTTTTATTCTCAAACAATGAGAAACGAAATTACAATCTTAGTATGATTTTAATTTACATTTCAATGTAGCGAAGATTAATTGTCGAGCGTTTCAGAAAGTAAAAAGCCGAAAATTTTTTCGGAGCTGCGCGCCTGAACAAGAAAGACATGAAGGGTCTGGTTCTCATGTGGAAAAAATCTTCGCGGAAAAAACGGTGTTCAGCTTCATTATCAGGATGTAGATAGGTGATAAACGTATACCGTTTCGTTTAATTCGGATATATGATTTTATTCATAGTTTAGTACCAATGCAAAAATAAATTTCGACCATGAGTAGTCTAATTTATCTGATTTATCCATTTTTTCGGAGATTTTCCGAGGCTAAAGTAGCTAAAAGCTGACTTATTCTGAAGAGTCGATCCAGACCCCAGCACGAGGCTCTTGGGGACGATATTCTGAACCTCGCAGCATGACATTCAGTAGCTGGGCGACTTCACCAGGTCGAGTTTCCTCTATATATCAAAAATTTTGGAATCTCCCCTGAAAAAAATTCCTGAAAAAACACGTACGCTATAACTCATTGTTTAATCTATGATCTGTGATATTGTGTCTTAATATGTGACAAAAATCAAGATTTTTTCGGTTATTTCCACATAACTTTTTTGCGGTCTTAAAAGTTTTTTAATTTTGTGAACATAAAGGCCCTGTCATACTTCGCCGCGCGTTACCGCGCGGCGCGGATTTTTTCTTTCGAATTTTGCTCTCTGAATAAAAGTTTGCAAGTACTCTTGCTTTTTATTATTTTTGGAGGTGCTAATTAGACTTGGCTTACTGCCAAGACAGCATCAGGTCGTGCAAACGTGTTTACACCTACTTTGCATAATTTGCGCGAAGCGCCGGAAAAATTTGAGATTTTGACCCTTTAAAGTCCACCAAAATGCATCTTTTCGGTTTTGAAGTACAGTGTTAAAGGACATCACAAAACACTAACATGCGTTGATGAAATTTAATAATATTTTCTTTGTACATGTACAAATGACTACACTAATTTCGTTTGCCGCCAAAAAAAATTTTCATTTGCCTGCCGGACGGCGAAAAAAACACTGCATATGGGTTGTTTGAAAATTTCGTTTGAGTTAAAATTTGAAAGCGGCATCGCGGGGCGCGCTTTCTAGTATGAATAGAACGCCGGGCGGTGAAGTATGGCAGGGCCTTAATAGTTTTGCATTCGACAAATTACTGATACACCATCAGTTTTGGACAAAGATAGATGTTCTAGCTGGTTTTGTTCAAAAGTTTTCAGGTTTTTATTTTACATTCTAAATGACTGGGAAATAAATCTTCATAAGAATGAAAATAAATTGTAATCAAACTAATGGATCGTAAAATCTTTCTTAGTTCGGCGCGTAGCGCCGGGAAAATTTTCGGATATTTGTGTTCCAAAATGCTGGAAAAGGAATATTCGCAACAATTATTTCTGGATGAAAGCTCTAAGTTCACAGTCTTAGAATGACGATTTTATCGTTTTTCAATGAGGATTGTGAAGGTTCACGTTTCAAAACGTTTGGAAATCTCCAAACGAAGCGAGAGGATAAAATTTGAAGAAGTGATGGAAAATCTCAATTATCAGCAAAATATTGACTTGTATTTATTAAAAAAAGGGATAAGGTAACTCAGTTGATTGAGACTGTTGAAGGTTAATTAGTAAATGGAAGTAGAGATGCTAATGGCTGTGCCTGACAGAAAACAGTGACAACTCATGACCGGCGCGAAGCGCCGTTCCAAAATGCATCTTTTCAGTTTTGAACTCAAAAATTTTTTTCCGACAATGAGAAACATGCCCAAAATTTTGTTCCTCATTTCCAAATTTTTTGCTCTAAAGATCTCATTCGAGAAAAAAAACGATGCTTCAAGCGAAACGAAAGAAAAAATTGTAAAGATTGATAAAATCTCATTTATCGGCAAAATATTGACTAATAACAATTAAAGAGTTGATTGAAACTGTTGAAGGTTAATTAGTGAATGGAAGTAGATATGCTAATCGCCACGCCTGATAGAAAACAATGACCGTTATACTCAATTTTGCGATTTTTCTCAGTGACAGACACGAAACCGACATATGACAAATCCCAGGGGACGTGGCCGCCCCACCCTCTCTAAATACGGCCTTGCAAAAAATTGACCTCTTTAGCCAAATGGCGGAGAGGTCTTTGTAAAAAAACGGTGCTGTACACTGTCTCTTTTTTCCGCCAAATTGCATACCTGTGTTTGGGGCGGTTGGTTACATAAATCCCTCCCATCTTGATCGAACCCTATACCCAAATATCGGAATCCCCCAACTTGGTTAACCCTTCACTCGACATCCCCAAACTCGGAAAAATTAGGAAAAAAGTAGCTTTTTTGGGAAAAATTTCGAAATTTTTTCTTGGGATTTTTGGGGCCCCACAAAATAATTTAAGTACCCCCATCCAGAATTTTGGATTTACCCCCCTCCAACTGGTCGGACTTCTTGCATGTATAAATTGGTGCAGGGCCGTGCGCATGATTTTTTCATGGGGGGGGGGGGGAGCGGACTAGATTTTTTTTACTGAATAGCCCCAGAAAATTTTATTTTAATCGGATGTGTGTGCATGCTGCCTCAATGGGGGGGGGGGGGGGGCGCCCCCTTGTGCACGGCCCTGAATTGGTGTTTTTAGGCGGAAAAATCTGAAAATATAAAAAAATTTGGGCTCTTTCGTCACATATCACAAAACTTTTTGGGGGTTCGAGGTCGGAAAGATGTATTTTGGTACATTTTAGAGTCTTTTTGTAGAGAGTCAAAACCGAAGAACATTCCGACACTGCGCGCCAGCGATGATTGTAATAACCATTAGCTCAAGCTGGACCTTTCGCATGTTTACTTCACTAAACAGTTAACATTCAATAGCAGTAATCACATAAAATGGATCATCTCCTTGTTTAAAGAGTGATCCCAGAAATAGTGGTGTTATGTTTATTAACGTGTAGTGTAAAAAGTCCGGGCTGGGGGGTGAACCTTAAATTTGGGGAGTGGGGTATAGAAAAAAGTGGAAAAGCTATTTTTCCAAATTTCTTCGAGTTGGAGGCCCAAAATTTGGGTATAGAGTTCAACCAAGTTGTGGAGGGTGTCCCCAATTACAAGTAAGAAGCTCAAGCATTATTGGACAAAGATCAAGATTTTTTCGATCATTTTCACAATCTTTTCGCTGTCTGCAAACAATCCTTAATTTTGTGGTCATAAACTTTTTGCAGTCAAAGAATGATTGAAACATCATCAATATGGGACAATGACAGAAGTTCTTTTTGGTTGAAGAATCCAAATTTCCGATTGCTTGCCTGATTATTGAATTTTAGTTGCATGTTTTAAATATGGTTTAGCTTGAGTATGAAAAATGATTGACTGACTTAAGAATTAGACCATTCATCCAGGAAATAAAGTTAGATTAATTTTCCAGCGTTCTAAAATATGAATATCCAAAACATTTTCTCGTGCTTCGCGCCGTAATTAACGATATGCAAATCTAAAAAAGATACAATCACAACAAAAATATCTGCGACTGAAATTTTTTCCCAATGGGCTATTTTCATGCATAAGATCAGTCGAAAATCGTTTTTTGATGTTTTGTTATCATAATCGTATTATCTGACGGTCTGGAACTTCAAAAATTTAATTTTTCTTACTTTTTGGTAAACTACCGGCTTCAGAAATATTACAAACCTCTAGCAATCTTAAAACAGCATAAATAAAGAAGCTCCGGTGGACATTTTTGCGCAATAAAAAACGACATAAAATGACGAAAAAATTTGACCTATATTTCCCCAAATGAAGAAAGAGTCTTTTCCTTGCGAAAAAAGAAAAGTGGTGGTGTTAGAGCACTGTTTTTCGCCAAATCGGTGTTTTGGCGAAAAAATCTGAAAATGCAAAAAAAATTTGACCTCTTTCGCTAAATGGCGAAAAAGATTTGGGATTTTCAAGTTGGAAAGGTGCATTCTGGTGCATTTTAGAATGTCAAAACCCCGATTATTTTGATCATTGCTTGCTATAATCCAGCTCGAGGATGACCGTAAGCATGTCTACTTTACTTATACTGGTTAGCATTCAATAGCTGTTACCGCCCATCTCGTGGTTTAATCAATTAATCTTCGATATTGCGTCTTTATTAGACGAAAATAAAGATTCCTTCGATTTTTTCCTCAAAATTTTTCTGTGGTCTTTACAAATTTTTGAACTTTGTGAACATATTTTTTTTTGCATTCGGCAAATGATTGAAACACTATCAGTTTGGGACAGTGACAGATATTGCTGATTGAATAATCCAAAATTTTGGTTGCTTTTCTGATTTTACAAATTGTGTAAAGTGGATCCTAGTAGTGAATTGGTTCTTTTTGAAGATGATCTCAAAATTTTTAATCAGTCAGTCAACTCAGTAATTTTACAATCTTACCTAAACAGAATTGACCTTTGGTCCAAAGAAAATAGACTGAATACAGCATTCAATGAATGTAATGTTCTGTGTCTTGGTAGAAACAATCCGTGTATAAATTACTATCTTGATGACAGTAATATACCAAATACAACACAAGTTACAGATCTAGGAGTTATAATTACTGGAACACTATCTAATTCTGCTCACTGTATCCATATTTTCCGGAAAAACTCTTCCACTGCAAATTTGATACTTCGTAGTTTCTCCAGTAGAAATAAAAATGAACTTACAAAGGCTTTCATTACTTATGCTAGACGTATTTAAGAATATCCCACAGTAGTTTGAAATCCTAATCTCAAGCAAGATATCAAAAGAGTTGAGAAAGTTCAGCGGAGATTCACTAAGAGAATACTAGGTTATGATACTAACATTACCTTATGATGAACGTTTGAATGACCTGGGTTTAGAGCGATTAGACCTACGACGGCTTCGTTTCGATCTCACTATGGTTTATAATATTGTCCATTTGAATGTTTTGCCAATCGATAACTTTTTCTCTATCGTTCATAATTCTAACAGTGCCGGTAACTCGTTAAAACTGGTGTTGTGAATATCGCCTCGAGTAATGCGGGCTTGGAACCCTCTTGATGAAGGTACTGTACATAAATGCTAGTAGTGCAAAAATTTTTCTGATAAACTTATAAGGGTAAATCTGATACGTTTCTTAGAGCTGTAACTTAATTCGCCAATTTCTTTAGCTGTTACTTTCACGTATATTTATTCTTTAAATTTACTAAGTATTATTTTTGACCGAATTATTATTATCATTATATTATTAAATTGAGTGGCATGCTTTCAATATGACTTCGCAGTCCGACTATGGAAAATGATCGAATTGAATGAAAAATTAGACCACTTATCAAGGGAATGAATGTCGAACAGATTTATTTTTAAAGCGTTCCAGTATCAAAACTCCGAAAAAAAATTCGGCACTTCGCTCAGGAAATCTATTTACCAATTTTGCTTTTTCGCCCAAATTTATCAAACAGCGTTGACTTCAAGCTGATTTTTCAGCTGGTTAGCAAGTTGAAAACATCCGCAGACTGTTCAAGCATGAACGTCATTAGGCCGGAAAAATCAAATTTTAAATCATGAAATCAGTTTAGAAAAGATTCATCTTCGAACGTTCTAGAGTATCGGGATCCGAAAAATTTTCCGGCGCGGAATGATTCATATGCAGTTTATGATTCTTCATTTTGGCTAAGCATAGATATGTATTTTTATGCAATTTAGCTTTTCCTCGGCTTGGTTTTCTGTTAAGCTTTTTTTTACTTCGAATTTTGATAAATTATTATCATAATCAGACGCAAAAATCAAAATTTTTTGATTTTTCTCTGAGCATTTGTGCCAACTGACACAAAATTTTTTGTTGGTCAAACATTAATTTTCCTAGATTTTTAGACGTTTTAGGGGCTGAAAATGCAAAAAATTTTCGGCCCTTCGCGCCGAGTCAATGGATATAATATTATCCAAGTACTCGTATTTGACTCGAAAGCAAACGAGTTCCCTTCGAACAGTGTATTAGTATCGTTGCATTAAACTTTATAGGCTGTCAATGACTGATGAATGAAAAGAAATTCTGAACATTTTCTGTCCATTCAGTCAGATTCGGATTTTAAACTGAAATTCTTATACTTTTTGTGTATAATCGATTCAAATAGATACAAATAGGCCAAGATATCGATGGTACAATGTTTCGACCGAAAATTTACACAATTTCCGACAGGTTTCTTTGTTTAGGGCGAGTTCCATTAGTACAACCGCTAACTTCCCTAATTTGTACTTTTTCTTAGCGCGACTAAAATTTTCATCAGCACAGGCCCAGCTTTATTAGTTACCGTGCTAAAAAAGAAAACTCTGATTTTCGACTTTATTTTCCCTAATCTTTACATGGTTGTTAAATAATACAGATATTCGTAGTAGAAAATTGAATTAATATGAACTTCCTGAACAATTAAAGATTTATTTAAATTTTCTCAGAATCATACATGTAATGGAGCCCCGAGGTCTGGGGGGTTAGAGATGAAACGGATCCGCATTACCCGGAAGTTTTCAGGATCCGGATCCGGAAGACGCATTTTCAATTACCCGGATCCGGATAATTCCAAATGCAGTTTAGACATAACTGATACTAATATTTTGACACTAAGGTAACGTTACAAGGTAAAGTAACAAACATTTATTTGATTGATTTAAAGTTGATTTTTGGTAAATTGTATTTCAAAAACAGAAGTTTTACGACAGTTTCAACCCATACATGTAATTGAGGGGAAGAAGTGCTATGGGAACCACCCCCCGGGAAATCGTCGACCATATGGCTAGCCATTGGGCGACCCCCCAGGATTTTCCAATCCAATGGCTAGCCACATGGTAGCCTTTGGGACCCCCATACTTTTGGTCGGAAAAATACTGAAAAATGTCAATTTTTTGATTAAAAATGTCAATTTTTTAACGAAAAATGGTAAAAAAATGTGAATTTTCTTGGCGCTTCGCGACATGGATACATTTTTTCGGTCTTTTTTGGGAAAAATTACTATTTTTTGAACTATTTTTCGTACTTTTTTCGTGAAAAAATCGAATTTATTTTCCTTGAGCGACCCCTCCCCCAAAATTTTGGGAATTACTGACCCCCGGTCCCAAAAAATTCGCCCAACCCCCCCCCCCAGACCTCCGGGCTCCGTTACATGTATGTTTCAACCATGGTTTTCGGTGCACTGAGCACAGTTTTGGAGCTCGTGCACAAATTTTTTATGATGTTTTGTGCACAGGGCAGAAGTCAATTTTCATATCATACAGGTTTTCAGTGCGGTTCGTACGTTGTTGTTTTAGCCGATTCTTTCACAACTTAAAATATCTTCATCTTGGTATTTGATCAAAATCAAAATTTGAAGAATCTTCATTTTTGGTTGCTAGTTCGATTTTTGAGTTGCACTTGCATGCCGTCAATATGATTTTCACATTCTGTTCTTAAATGCAAAATGGTCTAATTGACTGCAAATTAGACCGATTATTCAGGAAACAACTGTTGCCAGAACTCATTTTTCAGCTATCAACATCAAAATCCACTGAAATTTTTGGCCCTTTGCCCTGGTACTTTTTTACCATTCTTGCTGTTTGGACTGAATTTATCAAGCATCATTTGCTTCAAGCTGATTTTCTCGATGGTTAGCTGATTGAAAGCATCATGTCATTGCTCAAGTCAGAACATCATCCTAAACTTAAAAATTAAACCATAGCCATGGAATAAGTCTTGATGACACTGATTTAGAGTGTCATCAAGAGTATAGAACTAGAGTATAAAACCACAAAACCTTTTCCGGCACTTCGCGCCGGAATGAAGGATAAATCAAATGCAGTCTATAGTTTTTTACTTTGACTGATCACAGAGATGTCACCATTGAAATTTGGGATTTTTCGCCTCAGTCTTGGTTCCAGCGAAATCGCTTATTTTAGAGCTGCAGACGTTATAACGATTTCCAGTCTCACAGCCTCTCACTCAGATGTCAGCGACAGTAATTCAGTATCACATGAACTCATGTTATGAAAGTGCAGCTTTTTTTCTCAGTGTAGATTAGACTCGGAGGAGGATGGTTTTTGTTCTATTCATCATTTAAGATTTCATTATGCAGATTGCTACAGTAATTTACATTCCTGAATTTGTGTAGCTTTACACAGCAGATATTATGCATCTGATAAACACTTGAACAGAATCATTTAAAGACGCATGAATTAAAATGCCTGCATAATCATCACAGCAGCTGTATAATAGATTATTACTACCCGGATCCGGATTCGTATGTAGTGGACCTGATTACCCGGATCCGTGAAACTCATTTCCAATTACCCGAATCCGGATGGAGGCAAGTTGATTACCCGGGTCCGGATCCGGAAGATTGAAAATCTTGGATCCGTTTCATCTCTAGGGGGGGGGGGTTGGAAGACTTTTTTGGGCCGGGGGTCAGTAATTCCCAAAATTTTGGGGGGAGGGGTCCCTCAAGGTAAAAAAATCGACTTTTGTCCGAAAAATAGTTCAAAAAATAGTAATTTTTTTCTAAAAAGACCGAAAAAATATATTCTTGGCGCGAAGCGCCCAGAAAATTCACATTTCTGATCATTTTTTGTTCAAAAATTGACATTTTCATCAAAAAATTAACATTTTCCAATATTTTTCCGACCAAAAGTATGGGGGTTCCTACGGCTACCATATGGCTAGCCATAGGATTGGAAAATCCTGGGGGACGGTCGCTAAATGACTAGCCATATGGTCCACGATGTCTGGGGGGGGGTTCCCATAGCACTTTCCCCCAATTACATGTATGCTCAGAATTCCATTTCTTTTTTAATCTAGATTATTTTCTTGTACAGTTATTTATCTCACTAACGTGTCACGTGACGTGGTCAGCTGAAAAATAGTTTGGGCACGATTTTCATAAAAAATTAATGCGTTAAAGGTAGCCGTAATCCTAGGTAGGTATATTTTTTCAAACTTATAGCCTAAAACCTTTCTGCAGTTTTAGTATGTTTCTAGCAGAAAAAAATTTTTTGTGCCATTGGCAGAAATTTTTTTGGCCTCTTGTGCCAATTGGCACAAATGTCCGTGCACAAAAAAAGGGTGAAAGTCATACCTGTAATAGGTCGGACCAGTTGGGGGGGGGGGAGGGGAAGTAAACTGAAAATTTTCGGTTGGGAGTCCCGAAATTTCGAAAATTTTTTGTTTTGAGGAGGGGGGGTCGAAAAGACCCAAAAAAAGTCGGAAAAATTTCGAAAATTTTCCCAAAAAAGGCCGAAAAAGCCACCTTTTTCCTAATTTTTTCCACGACATATTTTCAGTTAGTTTATGAGTGTTTGGATTCAGGTTGTTTTTTTGCACAGGTCAGGTTGCAATGTGCAACTTGGGAAAAAACTTTGACTGCACAGATAAATTTTCGGTTGCTCGCTCTAAAATCAATAAATTAGCTTTATGTTTATCGGAACAAATATCAGAAGCTAGCTTTCTTGTATTTCATTCGATTCACGTCGGTTTTCAACCTTCAAAATCCAATTTTTTGAATTTTGGAGAGAAAATGAAAAAGGTTTGATATGAATTAACTTGTTCGGCGCGTAGCGATGAAATTTTTTTTGAGATTTGGATATTCTGAAACGCTGGAAAATGAATATTTTTCAGTTTTTATTTCATAGACAGAAGGTTTAATTTTTCAGTAAAGTTCCATTAATTTTTAGTCGGGCAAACTACAATTTGAAAACTAGGAAAGCAATCAAAAATTTTAATTCTTCAACCACCAAGAATTTCGGCTTGGACTAAAAATGTTTTAATCACACAAGTGTCAAAATTTTTGTAAACATCGTAAAAAGAATTTTGGGAAAACAACCAAGAAAAATCTTTCTTTTCGTTAAATTCGCCAAAAAACAACACAGGATCATACCTTTATCCATAATAGGCTGATAATTAAAAGCTATAAGTATTAGCTAGAATGACATTTTATAACCGCGAACTGGAATAAAACAGAAGAATTATTAAATAACTAAAATCCGGCGCGAAGAGCCGGAAAATTTCCACTATTTTCCATTTTATAACGCAAGAATTGTGATGTAAGTACAATGATATTGCTGAAAATTTTGATGTAAAAAAAAATTTAGGGTGGGGGGTGAGAATTCCCCCCTTCCCCCTCTAAAATACGGGCCTGAATTATAAGTGAAAGTATTTTTAGTTATGTTTTCATCAAGCTTTTGGCATATAACTTTTCATAGGTTCTCTGTATGTTGTTAGGGTGAAAAATTTTTTTGTGCCATTGGCAGTTTTTTCCTCAAATGGGTTCTTTTGAGGAAGAAAATTTGGAAATGAGGAAAAAAATTTTGGGTATGGTTCTCATTGTGGAAAAAAATTTGGGGAATTCAAAATCGAAAAGATGCGTTTTGGTGGACTTTGAAAGGTCGAAATCTCAAAACTTTCCGGCGCCTCGCGCCGGTCACCGGTATAATAATCATTATTTTTTATCAGGCGCGGCCGTTAGCATCCCTACTTCCACTTACTAATTAATTATCAACAGTTTCTATCAATCAAGCTAGCTGATCTCATTTTCTAATCGTTAACGCTGAAAAAAACAATTTTTCATCAATTCTCTCAATTTTTTCATTCGGTGCTTGGAATTTTTCCAACATTTTCAACATGAACTTCTGGGTTTATTGAAAATGGAAATGAAAGACATAATTCTAGACTGTGATTTTAGAACTTCTATTCACAAATTCACGAATATTCATTGGAGAGATTTATTTTCCAGCGTGTTAGAATATAAAAACTGAAAAAAAATTTCGGCGCTTCGCGCCGGAGTCAGGAACAAATTATATACTTCATAAGTCGGATTTTTATTTGTTTTCCAACGTTGTGAAGGTTCAATTTTCAGCGTTTTAGAAGGTGAAAATCCAAAAAATTTTCTGGCGCTCCCCGCCGAGACAAAAATTAAATAAAATTGGCGTAATCCTAATTGGAAGCACGGAAATATTAATTAAGGATAAATTCATGACAACTCTGCCGTTACAATGCTTTCTCTACTCTTGTAGAACACCATAAATGTACTGGATATTTATTCTGTATTTAATTAACTTATTCGTTTATTTTATTATATTCTCCTAACATTGCTTAGTGCCGTTGCAAATAAAATCATCATCATCATCACCAATATATTCTTCATCAGCTCATTTTGACTAACATAACCAGAATTTTCTCAATTTTTTCCTAATTTTTGCAGGTTTCTGAATCCTAAAGCATCAAAATGATTGGGTATGCTCCTAAAATGCATAAAAAAGCATTCGTAGGCACATTATAAACTTTTTTGAAAATATGGAAAATTTTTGGAAATTGGTGAAAAAAATTTTGGGTCCGGTTCTCATGTAGAAAAAATCTTCGAGGAAAAAAACGGTGGGCACAATCAGTGGTTTTTTTGCTCAAAACTTTTTGTCTCATTTGAGGAAAAAACCAAGAAAAATTTTCCTCATGAGGAAAAATCAATTTTTTTAGTTTCCTTGCTTAAAAATCGCTCAAAATCATTTCTGATGTGTCTTTTGAACGTTTCTCAATAACTTGCATCCTATTCCGTCAAAAAACCGACATTTTTTCGGCAAAAAGACTCGAGCTATGACCTGCTTGTAAATAAATGTTTAAGCGAGTTTACATGAGCCAAGCAAGAGAATAATTCCACGGCATAACCTTTATTTCTTTGACGACAAAAAACAACCTAATTTTGACATAACAAGTAAATAAAACAGTAAACTTTGATAAAAAGATAACAATGAAAAATAAAATTTTAAAAATGATTCTGAACAGCTGACAATCTGACATAAAGGTATGAACTTGACCACAGGGCCTTTCTTCTGCAAAAGCCAGGTTGCAGTCGGCAAATTGGCGAAAAATTTTAGTTGCACTTGCACCGATAAATTTTTGGTTGTTCACTCTAAAATCAATAAATTGGCTTAATTTTTATTTTATCGGAATAACCACCAAAAGCTAGTTTTCATTTATTTCATTTGATTCGCGTCGGGTTTAGGCTTTTAAAACCAAATTTTCTGAGTTTCGAAGAGAAAATAAAAAGATTGGTATGAGTAACTTGTCCGGCGCCTTTCTGGGATATTCATATTCTAGAACACAACTTTTATTTCCTAGACGGTTTAATTTTTCAGTGAATTCAATGAATTTTCAGTGTCGGGCAGACTACAATTCAAAAACTAGAAAAGCAACCAAGACTTTAGATTCTTCAACCAGGAAAAATTCCCACTTGGACTCAAAACGTTTTGATCACACAGACGTCAAAATCTTTTTAAAGACCGCAAAAAGACTCTGGCAAAATAGTCGAGAAAAATCTTTCTTTTCGTCAACTTCTCAAAAAACGACACATAATCAAACATTTATCCATGATATATTGATAATTAAAAGCTATAAGCATTAGCTAGAATGACATTTTCTAACCACGCATTGGAATACTATAGAAAAATTATTAAATAATTAAAATCCGGCGCTAACTTCAACAATTTTCAATTTTATAACGCGTAAAATGCACCTCCGAACAGAAAATCATCAAAAAAAATTTCCTCAAATTGGTGCCTAAGAACAAAAGAATTTTCTTCAATTCCAAAAAAATTCCTCAAAAAACGTCGATTGAGGAAAAAAACTGTGGGCACAATGCACAAGCACAACACTGTTTTTTTTCCACGAACTTTTTTCCACAAATGTGGAAAGGGGTCATGTTTTTTTTCCACATGTGGAAAAAAATGTTTTCGTCTTAAAATCCTCGTTTTTTGGTTTAAAAATGCTCACAGACGCTTTATCGCACTGTTTGTGAGCTTTTTCAAGCCTTCCGGTGTTTTTAAAGAAGTTACTTCATTGAAATTGGAAAAAAATTGTAATGCTCGACTCGAAAAGCCTAATCTACAAGCATTGTTGAACAAATTTTCTAGCAAACTATCCAAGAGCATAATTGACTTGAATTACACAAGAAATCAATGGTTAAGTCCTCTATGATGACAAGAGAAAGCCCAAAAAAGATGGTTTCCGGCGCGTAGCGCCGGAAAATTTTTTGGGTATGTTGACATTCTGGGATGCCGGAAAATCAATTTTCCGAACATTTATTTCAAGAATTAGATTTCAATTTTGTGTTCAAGAGTCGTAATTTCTAGAATTTTACAGAGTATAAATTTCCGAAAAATATTTCCACGAAGCCTTTGAATTGATTTTACGTTTGCAAAGAAATAATCGCATCATAAATTATAGAGAATTGACGTGTATTGATCTTTCTCAAAAGGAAAAAATGCGAATCTTCATTAAATATATTATGATAAAATGTTGAAGATTACCAATTAAAACATGAGATACCACGTTTAAGATGATGAAAACTATTATAGATTAAGTGATAAATGAAGGTAGACATGATAAAAGCCGCGCCTGAGCTACTTAATGAATGATGATGTTTATTAAAGTTATAACCGGCGCGATGCGCCGGAAAATTTTGAGATTTTGACCTCCTAAAATGCATCAAAATGCATCTTTTCAATATGAAAACCCCAAATTTTTCTTCCAAATTTGTGGAAAGACCTCAAAAATTTTTCCACATTCCAGATTTTTTTTCCACATTATAGTACAAATGTAGAAAAAAAACAGTGATGCACAAAACGTCCGTGCAAAAAAAAACGCTCGCTGTGCTGATAAAATTTTTTTACAGTAAATAAGCACTCGGAGGGAACTTTTAGTTGACGACTCAACCTTTTGAACTATGACCAAGCAATAACAACACGCAAGGCGCCTTCCGTCTACAGCAACTAAACGCAGTTACTATGGATGAAATACTTTCAAAGCATCTGGCACAACACTAACTTTAATTTCACCCTTAACGGTTTTCACGTCACCGTCAACAATGATTTTGAAATCCTAAAAAAAGCATCAGCAAAATTTTTGCCAGCATTTTGAATTATTAACTTCCTACTAACGTTTTCAGAATCGATCGGGTTTAATAAAGCGGCGCCAACTTCAAGACGTCTAGTTAAGAAGGTACGATCGTTGAGCTGATTGATTTTTTTCAAACTTTCTTTGAAAAAATCCCATTTCGATAAAGATTCCTCGCCGAAGGTTATTGAAAATCCTCGCTCAACCTGAAAAATTGTGGGATACTCCGGTGAAATTTACTCCGAAATGATAAACGCAGCGACAATTAAAAAGTAAGTTCAATTTGGCACGTAATTTTTACGTAGTTTTTTCCTTACAGATCCATAAATGACAAAAATAAGCACTCTTGTGGTTGTCGTTTAATTAGAGGTTTTACGATAGAATTCTTTACTCAAAAAATGGTAAAAGGTTAGTTGAATGTACTCGAAAACTTTCGGTACCATGTGGCATATGGTTTAGCAGAAAATCGTAAAACTATGAAATAGTACTTGCTTTATACTGTAATTATTTATAATCATTTCGAGAGAAGACAATGGTGAAAAACTTTATATAGAGGAAAACACTAAATTTCTTCGCGGGAATAGGGGGGCCCAAATCACAAAAAAACATATAAGCCATCTACTTCCGACTTGGATAGAAATGTGTCAACATCTATTTTCATTAGAGAAATTTCGACTGACCAGTTATCGGAAGAAATATAGTTGTTGTAACTTTTCCATTAATTACGGTAATACGCAGTTTATGTCTTGAGCTTACTTTCATGGGATCGCAGCATCAATCATTACAGAGTGAATCGCATTTCTAAATTCATAAATTTATAACTTCACGATGAAAAATAATCTAATTTTTTGAGACAATTCATCTCAAGGGCTCGGAATCCGTGCGATACACATGATGGAAAAGACTCACACTTGGTAAAACATTTTCGATAGAAAGATCAGCCGTTCGAAGTTGTTCGCTTATAGTAATCCCACAAGCGGCGTTTGTGATTTTACTTCTGTCTTCAATAGCTAGAAAATAAACTGAACAGTCATCCATGTACATCAGAAAGACATCCTAATAAATGAAACTGGTAAATAGATTCTTCTGATCTATAAGATATAAACACTGACAGGTTCTTTCCTAAATAAAGCATATATACCATTTTCATAAAATGCCAGGATGGCATATAAAGTAGATTTTCATTTTCTGAGAAACGTATACGCGCCCAGTTTTTTAACTGGCTCTTAAAATTCCATGGCGCAAACGTGAATATTCATTATGCAGAATATTATATTTCAATAATGATCACTGAAAAATGTAAATGAACTTAGATCTAAATCTTGATTTGTCCGACTACAGCACAACGTTTTCAATGGCGATGTGGTTTTTATAGAATTTTGCTGGCATGAACAATGCTTACGTTAATTTTTAAAGTCCATGAAAATTCGACGATGGAAAACATATTCATTTTTATGCATTTTTAGCATAGATGAATAAAGTTACTTTTCATGAAAAAACAAAAGAAAGTGGTTGCCTACGACACAAGTATACTAATGTCGGCACTCAAGTGAACAAAGCTTACGTCTCACATCAACTGTCTTACTATAATTCATTCAGCTTTATTTGGCATTTGGATTGCATTAGTTTACAGATTATAAGATATATACCCGAGTGTCAAATAAAAATACATAACTGTATATCTGATCTTGACTGCAATGTGTATTTGCATATAATATTTATTCATTATGAACTTTTTCAGGATCGAGGTTGAAACACAACGCAATGGCAATGAATGGGTCATTATCATTCCAGGAATCGTCATAAGAAATGTGCAATAGATTATTTAATTTGCAAATAATTGTGTTTATTCGCTTAGTACTGTAATTATCATGTTAATTTAGTGTTTCTGTTTGTATATTTTCGACCACTTCAACGTTTTATGTGATGTTTGTAATAGTGTACATATGGCACAACCAAAAAATTTTTGTTGCTTCAAAAAACTGAGGGCGTATAAGTTTCTCAGAAAATGAAAAGTTTTTTTAGTCAGTATTTCGCTGGAATGAAACCATGTCCGAGCGCTACATGTCCGAGCGCATGTACCGAGCGAGCTCACACTTTTAAGTTCATGAAAAATCTATGCATGAAACATATTTACTTTATATGCCATCTTGACATTTTAATGAAAATATCTTCTTTTTAAGCTCCTGCAAGGGAAAACTATGCTAATTTGCACAATTAATATCTTAATTTCTTCGCCGTCATAATTTATTTAAACTCAAATATAAACACAAAAAATAATCTCACTAACAAATCTGCAAACTGAATGTGAAAAATTTGTTACAGTAACCATTACACAAGTCAATAATGAAAATAATTTAGTCAAACATATAACGTTTTGTCTTGCTAATCAACCTAGTTCATTAATTTTTTCTGCCATATTGAATTTTGAAAATTTTGATCAATCTGTATAGAATAATGTCAAAACATCGTTTAGACATAATTCGAACATGCTGAGTTCAAGAATCACGAAATCAAAGCGCCATCTCGCACAGCTATTTATTGTTGGCATAAATTACCTTTATGCAGATTTTTAGCTTATGTTCCAATATTTCAAAAAAATGAATACACGAACTGGACGGTAGAAAAACAAGCTCATTTCAGTTGTGCAACTCAAAATCTAAAAATCTCAAAAAATTTTTTTCTGCACATTTTTGCTTGGTTTAAAATTAGTTTACACCTTTTTCAAAATCTTAAGAGATGTTACTCTGAGATTTTTACTTAGCTATCAAACAAAAAAAGAATTAACTTCATCACTTGTAGAACGTGAGATATTTTTTGTCCCTCATACCCCACAGCCAAATTTGCATATTTTTTATTATAATCAAGTTCACAGCGCACATTTCTAAACTCCAAGTGGAACCTTGTACAGCTTAATGAGCTGCAGCCAACGGAACAAGAATCGTTTAGAAAGACCGAATATTCGCAAAGTTATTACAAGTCGGAGTTTGAGATTTTTCTTTACACTAGATTAAGGTCGCATATTTTGCATATTTCGAAAAAATTCGGAGGGGTTCCGAGCACTGTTTTTTTTCCACATTTGCACTATAATGTGGAAAAAAAATCTGGAATGTGGAAAAAATTTTTGAGGTCTTTCCACAAATGTGGAAGAAAAATTTGGGGTTTTCATATTGAAAAGATGCATTTTGGTGCATTGTAGGAGGTCCAAATCTCAAAATTTTCCGGCGCTTCGCGCCGGTTATAACTTTCATAATAATCATTATTCATTAAGTAGCTCAGGTGCGGCTTTTATCATGTCTACCTTCATTTATCACTTAATCTATAATAGTTTTCATCATATTAAACGTAGTACCTATCTCATGTTTTAATTGGTAATCTTCAACATTTTATCATAATATTTAATGAAGATTCGCATTTTTTCCTTTTGAGAAAGATCAATACATGTCAAGTCTCTATGATTTATGATGTGATTATTTCTTTGCTAACGTAAAATCAATTCAAAAGCTTCTTGGAAATATCTTTCGGAAATTTATACTCTTCATACTCATATATTTTCGACCAAGTTCATGAGAGTTTACAAATAAATTACAGATTTTAAAATTTTTCAAGTAAAATTCTAGAAATTACGAGTCTTAAACACTAAATTACAATCTAATTCTTGAAATAAATGTTCGGAAAAATGATTTTCCAGCATCCCAGAATGTCAATATACCCAAAAATTTTTCCGGCGCTCGGCGCCGGAAAGTACCATCTTTTTTGGGCTTTCACTTGTCATCATAGAGGATTTGACCATTGATTTCTTGTGTAATTCAAGTCAATTATGCTCTTGGATAGTTTGCTAGAAAATTTGTTGATCAATGCTTGTAGATTAGGCTTTTAAGTCGGAACATTTCAATTTTTTCTCCAATTTTAATGAATTAACTTCTCTAAAAACACCGGAAGGCTTGAAAAAGCTCAAAAACAGTGCGATAAAGCGTCTGTGAGCATTTTTAAGCCAAAAAACGGATTTTAAGACGAAAAAAATTTTTTTCCACACGTGGAAAAAAAATTTGACCCCTTTCCACATTTGTGGAAAAAAGTTTTGACCAAAAAAAACACTGGTTCCGAGATATGACCCTACTGAAGATATTAATACCACAATTGAGCTAATCGGTTAGAATAATCGTCGTTTCTAAAAATCTGAATTTTCACTTTTATAGTTTAATAACTTAGGCTACAGTAGGGCTACAGTATTCAAAGTGGTACCAGGTTGTAGCCTGCATCAAGTTCTATATTGTTGCCAAATTTCAGCTTTGGATGTCCTATCGGTCGTTAGAAATCTTGCCTTAAACGCGATTCTTGGCGTGCCCAAAGTGAAACATATTGTAGTCTAGCACTACGTACTGGCTACGATATACGAATAAAATGCAATATATGAGATAGACGAAGGCTGCCGGAAAAAGCTATTGTTTCATTTTCTTGAATTTGTCATCAAAAAGATATAAGCAAAAATATAATGTCGCTTTTAAACTGAGAATAAACTTCCCGATTGAACATTTGCTATTAGAGATTTATTCGACTTATCACACCTTTAATATTTTTTGTAAATATATGCCTGACGTACCTAAACTTGCAAAAATTGAAAGAAATATATGTCAAAAATCGAAAAAATCTGAAATTTCTAACCTTTGTCTCACTGTAGCTATGCGAGTTTTAATTCTCAGACGAAACGAATATCATTTTTGTACTAATAGCGCATCAAGCTATACACCAAATATGTGATTTTCAGGTGGGGTTAATTTTTTACTTATCACAGCTCTCTGTATAAGAAGTTTAATTTTCTCAGACACTGTCTCTTAAGAGTGGAAAGCAAGCACTTTTTCATATTTTTACCATCTCCCGCTAAACCATACGCCGCATGGGACTGGAAATTTGTGAACCTATTAAGCCAACCCTTACCATTTTTTGGAGTAAAATGTCTTTCAGTGAAAGTTTTATGTAAACGACTTTGAGAATTGTGCGGTACTTATTCATTGCTGTTTTTAAATACTATAGTTACTTAAACAGTGATTCGTTTTATTAACCATGAATGAAATAATCTAACCGTTCTAAGCATATATGATTTGGTTTGGAAGATTAATCAGTTTGGAAGATTAAATGTGCGGTACTTATTCATTGCTGTTTTTAAATACTATAGTTACTTAAACACTGATTCGTTTTATTAACCACGAATGAAATAATCTAACCGTTCTAAGCATATATAATTTGGTTTGGAAGATTAATCAGTCTTACCTTCTCCAGCATCGGCTTTAGGTTTACTGTGTAGTAACCTACTCCACCAGCTACGAGACGACGCTTTATTCTCGACAATATCGCTTTTCCAACATTTTGAACATCCTTGACACGGCGTTTGATAAGTCAAGGTGAAGTCTTGGCTATTTGGCGTCACCTAAAAATAAGGTCGCTTTTGTATTTTTCTATTTCATGAGTAACAGTTATAATAATTATTCACCAAAATCCAGTTCCAAAAGTATGCGAAACTGCGTTTCAACGGACCCATGTACCAGAATCGATATTTCTGATTTTCGACAGTCGAAAAGGCATCACCGAAGTTAACATATTGACCAACATGTAAATGTTCGCCGTCTTTCTATGACAATACAATAATATCAGTTATAATATGCTGATTTGGAAACAGCTACAACAGTGACCGTTCATAGGTTTTTATAAATGATACTAATCTGTGAAGACTGTGCCATAGGTAGGGGTATGAGGGGGTATTACCCCTGCCCGAAATCCTAAAAATTGATCATTGGGTAACTAATTTTGGGACAAAATGGCTTGTTTAGTGGACATTTAGCTACACTACCCCGTACATTTTAAACTTCACCCCTACCTGACAATCTGACCTTGAGGACCTCTGAATCTGTGAGCTTTGACTCATAAGATTTGTTTTCATTTCAGACAATTAGCACTATTAAAAACGGCCGGGACTTGATGGCCCACTGACGCAGCAAGTTATACGATGTTCGGATTTCAAATACTCCAAGAAATTTAATTTATTCCCCAATTGAATAAATTCGAAGATTTAAATGATCAGTGACAAAGAAAATACTCAAATGTGATGAATTACAGTAAGCATTGTTTCTAAACATTCATCCTGAGAAAAATTATTTTTGGATATTAGTGTTCAAAAATCAACACTTGACAAAAAATGCAAAAATTAAAGCGGTTTAAATCGTGAAACATTGTTGACTTCCAAATACTTTTTGAGCAGATTCAAATGATCAAGTTCAACATAACAATTTTATCGCGACTAGCATATCTAGGCTTCACACCAAAAATGAAATTTTCAATATTCAGACTTACATTCTTACCTATTCCTTACAAAGCTGAAGCAATTTTAATCCAAAACTCTGTTATTCTTGGATTGACGGCAAAAATGAAATACATTCTCTTTCAAATATCCCTTCACTCAAACATAATTTACAACTTGCATCAAAATTGGGATAACAGTTTTATATTTGATCTGGTCAGCAGAAACCTATGAATAATTGAAAACATCACATTTCTTACCACAAAGAGTAAAGATGATGTGTTTTTTCTTATTTAAAACGGTCTGATAAGTGTTTCTGGACAAAGGTATGAAAAAACCAAGTTTGATGGACTCAAAGCCAGTTTACGCGAAACAGCGTTACAGAAACAGAAAATATTTTCAGCCCGTCCTCAAACCATGTTAAACATTAAACCGTCTTCGAGTAACCCATCTATCACTTTTACCATCTTTATTTTTCTGCGATGCATGAACTAATCACAGCAGGCTAAATTATATGCGCATGATACTAAGACATGATGTGCGAGAAAATTTAGTTTCTGTAATGGTGAGTTATGGTAGGTCAAAAGAAAACTATATCTCAAAAATAGATACGTTGGTTAGTTTTCGACGCTGGGAACGCATCTGATGTTCATTTTGCATGATAGTGTAATTTATGTGCCACAGTAAACCGAAAATCAGAATTCTATGACTTATTGCCGTTTTTAGCGCATTTTCTTTCATTATGTGCCTATTTTTGTGCGGATATGACAGCTTCATGAATTTTTTGTCGAATAGTAGTCAGATGAGTCAGCAAGAGTTTATACTAAAATTCGTCGGCCATGTGTTTAGTATTGGCTTTGGACAGATCACTTAAGTTGGCTTTTTTAGAAGAAAAAATTATTTTCTCACAAACGAGCATGCCAATACGTCAATCCTGCGAAGCAACAAAAAAGATTTCTGTAGTGTGGACTCATGCCATTATATCAAAAGATGACGAAAAAGTTGATACCATTTTAAAAATTGCTATAGTTATTACAGGGTTTCTCGTGACAAAATCGTAATCTTTTTGACATTTCAATCCCAATAGTACAGCCAGAAGCAGCATCCTAGTACGGTTGTAAACCAGAGGTCCCCAAGGTCAAATTTTTCAGGTAGGGGTGAAATTGAAAATTTTCGGGGGTAATGTAGCTAAATGTCCACTATACGCATGATTTTGTCTCAAAATTAGGCAACCAGTGATTAATTTTAAGGACTTTAGGTAGGGGTAACACCCCCCTCATACCCCTCCCCATGGGGTTGTCTGTTGTAAACTATAAAGGGCAGAGGTCCCCAAGGTCTAAAATTCAGGTGGGGGTAAAATCGTAAACCGTAGGAGTAGTACTTACCATATGCCGCGCGCCGTTCTCACTTACAAAAATGAATAATGGCTTTGCTGTACATTTTTTACGGTCAAAAAACGTTTTTCATGCAACACTCAAATTTTTCCACTGTTTCTACCCCATTTTCCAGCTCCCAATCATGCAACATTACGCGTAGAGAATGGTTAGACTTTTAGGGGAAAATTGTCGCGTCACCTGATTATTGCAGATTTCAAAAATCAGATACAACATATTTTTGGAAACATTATTTGGACCAGTATCATCTGGAGTATGGGCACATTCTATCACTAATAAGGGTTGTATAGTGCTTACAATTGGAAGTGCTGATGCCCTTACAATTGGAAGTGCTGATGCCGAACGTGCCTTTAGTATTATTAATCACATTCGACTATGAATCACAAGTTTGAAACCAGATACCATTCCTGCACTCATGTGCATCCGCGTCAACGTCTCTCACATGTCCCAACTCAAAGCAGAAAAGCATGCCAGAGCTTGGGTGGAGAAATATAATCATATGCGCACAGAAACCCGACGCAGAAGCAGAAAAAAGGAATGAAGACGATGGAGGGGAAGAATTCCAATAACATAATGTTTTTCTTCATCATGGGACGATTTTCTGAGATTACCTTCTTGTCTTATAAATTACATACTTACATAACTCATTATTTGTTCTCCAATTATATATAAAATGAAAATGACATTCTACAAGTAGTATATATAAATGTGCTGATATCCTTTCCTACAAATCGCTATATGGCACAGAAGTTGCATAATTTTTCATAATCATCTGCTCACTAAATGTGTCAACAATACCAGAGAGCAATTCCTCTCAAGCAAACATTGTGCAATTTTTCTCGAATTACTATATCCTACTAAGGATGAGGTCTACCAGAATTTTTTAGCAACAGTGAGCCGTTTTTACCGGGGTAGTAAATGAATCTCCAAATCTAAGACCGGGTAATACCCCCCCCCCCCATTCCTCCCATGGGGTGCTCTGATAAGGAGGCTAAGATTATTACACGATGCGCTGAGCAACACGGAAAGAACTGTTATGCAACATGATGTCTCTAAATAAGAGCAAGCAAAATTTTGATGAGGGGCTATAAAAATCACGAAAGATACCCGAAAAGACAAATATTATTCAGTTTCTTTCACCGGAAGCAGATATGCCAACTATTTTGCACGAGACTGATTTTTTGCTTTACTACAATGATGTAAAGTCCCGGAATCTTTTCGAAAATGTTGACTTCTGATTGCATTTCTTACTTTCGCAATAGATAGACATATAATAAAAGAAAATGAAAATAAAAAAAACCGTGATATTCAGATTTTCAGTTTACTGTGACACATCGAATTTAGACTTTCATGCAAAATTCCTGTCAGATTCGTTTTCAGCGTCGAAAACTACTCCAAACAGCCATATTGAGGTATAATTTCATTTTAACTTATCATAACAGAGCCAAATCCTCTCAGACATTTTGTCTTGAATAGTAAATTGTAGGAAGAACATGCAAATATGAGAAATCAAACTTACATGAATTTTGAGAACATTAGCATATTTTACAGCTCCTTTGATAATAGCCAGAGTATTATCACAGTACCATCTAAAAAATAAATTTCAAAATACACTACAGCATATAACTAACTTTAAAAACAGACCTCAATTCCGAATCCCACTTTCGATTTTTCGATAGAGGATACAAATTTTTCACGAATTTGTTCTCGAGACCAGCTGGAAAAACGGCCATTGCGGGAAAATCTCTCAACTAAAAAATGGAGTAGAATGACACTTTCGCTATAATAACGCTATCATTTAGTCAAACTTGATATTTGGCGCTAGATTTATCGTCCAGATTTTTCAGCATTCCATTTATAATCTGAAATTCAAATGGTTTAAAAATAAAGAACTAAATCGGAGTTTTCAAAGTGCAGGCATATTTTTCATAGTAAATGCTTAGTTTTGTTCGACGGATGACAAGTAAGAAATTGATCGTTTCGCTGTTTTCACGAGTTCGTGAGCACTGCGCATTTGACCTTCGATATTAATTCATGATATGCACGCTTTTTCAATAAGGATCAAACATCAACAAGGTCTTTAATTGCGGTGGGGTAATTTCATGATTTTGGCAGGGTAACACCGTGCCTTTTTATGGATCGTCAGCATGTCAAACGAGCGTGTCAGAATACACTATAACTACTGATGACGTCTTCCCGTTCAACTAGTATCTCCTTAGTGTCGTCAATCATACAATTAATCAAAAATATTCTTCTGTGCTGAACTAAATTTTTTTTATCTAAATGTCTTTCAATCATAATAATCGTCTAATTATGATGAAAATTGTAGAGTACGCCTTGAAGTACATACAATGCACTATACACTAAATCAACTTGCCCCATACAATTATTCAAGAAATTTGACCATCTAGTGCGCCATTCTTCCCGGGGTATTAAATGTTTGATCATGCCTCTGGTGGGCGTAATATTCTCATACTCTTCATGTTGTCGTCTGATATTAATATTAATAACAATGTTTAGATACGATTTTTCGAAATGCGTTCTCTGTTCATGACCAGGGCCCGGTTTTCGAAGCGCACTGTCACCTTCCGCGCTATGCGACACTGTGCCAAAGTGTGACTTTCTCCTAAAGCGCACTTCAAAAAACCGTGCCCTGTCTGATCTGGTACCCACCTATGTCAACAATGGGTATATTATTGTATAAAGCAAATTTATTTATATAAATTTTTACTATTCATGAGATTTTGAACTGAGAGCTATGGCAAGATTTCGAGTCAAAATAAAGAGCTATATCAAAAATATATTGAATGATCCGACATTATGCAACTGGAGCAGAGAAAAATAGACGCCCTTACCAGAAATAAAAGGTGAGCTCAGATGAAGTTATTGTAACAATGGCCCTGGATGCGGTATATGCGTATATATAACAGTGTGAAATTGATTGAGGGGAGCCTTAAGCAGAGTCCGGCCCACCTTGGTCTAACCCCACACCCTTTCCCAAATGACTAGAATGCTTGAAAAATATCCAAGTCAGGATTTTCGAAAATTTCCCAACTTGACTGCCCCCATCCCTTACAGGGAACAGGAGCGAGGCATTACATATATGAGGATAGACGACATGGTATATAACTCACTGTTGATACCGTACCGTCCCCTCCCACAACATACAATCCATCCGTATCGTTTTTGTCAATAGCCGAACAAATTCTAAAAGCTTCCTCTTCGCTTTTGGGCTGAAGTTCAAAAAACGAAATCACGTTAAACAAGTTCAAGGTATCAAATAAATAAAAAAACTGGCGTTAGAGAGAACTTACCCTGATAATATTCACATCCAAACCGGCTAAATAGAGCATCGGTAAAGCATATTTCTCAAAATCAAACCGTGCTTTACTGAAACGATGCAGATAAGCACTAAAGTTGATTAAAAATTAGCTTTTAAGACAAACCCGTTTTTAGCCCTGTCATTGATTAACACGGTGATTCTTCGGCCTTTTTGTACAGGCGAAATTAATTCGTCGCCAAACTTCTAGATTAGTGAAAAAAACAGTGTGTTGAAATCTGAAAGAATAGCAATAGTTCTAACAGCTAATTTTGAACGGAATGAGATGTGTAACTAACTACGAGAAGTACCATGCAAAGCCCCTCACAAGAAAATATGTTCGACTACAAAACGAGGTCCATGGAGACAAAAGAGCCAAAAAATGCCTACATTATATTTGGAATGTTAATTTATGAAAAAAGAGTCAAAATGACGCTTTTTCCAGTCATTGATGTGGGAAATACAAAGTTCTGTGAATTTTCGATGGACCCCCAGGCTTCCGATCTACATTAAATGTATGACAGGTGTGCCGCGTTAAGAATGCAGAATTCTTGAGAATTTTCGGCTAGTATATGAAATTTGGTACCATATTATCCGCTAATTTAATCGTAAGATTTCACGCGAAAATTCTACAGTAGAGGCTTACTTTTGCCAAACGACAGTAATCGGCAAATAAACTATTTTTTCTGTAAAATGAACCAAAATTCAGCCTGTAATTTCAAATAAGCAAATTTGAATGGGCTAACCTTTGTTTATTCTGCAAATAATATCCAGCGTACGACAGACAAATTGTAGCGAAAATTGACTTTTTCTTATGATTACGCAGAGTTGTGAATACTGATTTAATTTTCTCCATTATTGACCTATAATGCTGAAGTGCTTGTTCCATTGACGCCAGTAAGACAGATTCTGCACGATTTCGTGTCTCTCGCAGAGAAAAATCTCAAAATTTTCCGGCGCTTCCGCGCCAGTCAATGAGTATAAAAGTCATTGTTTTCTATCCGACATAGCCATCAGCATATCTACTTCCACTTCCTACTTAACATTCAGCAGTTTCAATCAATTGAATTGTACCTCATCTCTTTTTCTTTAGTTACAAGAAAACATTTTGCCGATAAATGAGATTTTCCATCAATCTTTACAATTTTTTCTCTCGTTTCGTTTGGAGCACCGTTTTTCTCCTCGATGGGATCTTTTAGGGAACAAAATTTCGAAGTAAGGAAAAAATTTTGGACAATTTCTGACAAGAAAAAATTTTTTTCACTTCAAAACCGAAAAGATTCATTTTGGTGAATTTCAGAAGGTCGAAACCTCAAAATTTTCCGCTGGTCATGAGTATAACGGTCATTGCTTTCTATCAGGCGCGGCTGTTAGCATATCTGCATACTTTCACTTAATAATTAACTTTCATCAGTTTTTATCAATTGAATTACTGCATCTCTTTTTTACTATTTTACTCAAGAGTCAATAATTTGCTGATAATTGAATTTTTCATCACTTCTCAGAACTTTATTCTTTCGCTTCGTTTGGAGTTTTCCGTTGTTTTGAAAAATGAACCTTCCCAATCTGCGATTGAAAGACGATAAAAACATCATTACAAGACTGTAAATTGTCAAGGAGCATTTGACAATAAAATTAAGTTTGGGTACTTTTTGTTTTTAATAAACAAACAACAACAAAACCATAATTAACATATACCTTTTTTTCCTTGGGTGCGATGGGAGTCATTATTTCTTTGTTTAATGACTGCACAAAAATATAATCCAATATTATATTAATACTGATTAATCGCGACGTAGAAGAGTAACGTGGTGGAATAAAATAATCAAAAAAATGAAAATGCGTATTCCAAGAACTCACCGCGAAATTACTAGACACTGAACTCAAAAATCTGCCTTTTCCCTTTTTATTCCTTCCATATTTTGTGTCCGTGCCTGGGGGTATCTGCTTAAATTTGTCTTGGCAACTGTTCACTATAGCTGGGAGAGAATTGATAAAGGGCTGTAAGGGATTTACGTATTTGCCTTCTGTTGTTTCCTTTGTTAAGGTTATACTGCTTTTCATAAAGATAAGTTCATTTCTATAATTTCACTCTTGATCATATTTTCTGTGTAATTATTCACTTTTGATAGAGACTTGGACGAACTTTTTCTTCGGTTAGGTAAATGAATTGGCAAAGCTGCTCAATGGTTTAAGAATCTGGAAATCTCGAATTTTGGCTTGATTGACCATGTGGAGCAAAATGCAGATTTTGAGAATAAAAATGAAACAATTAATCAAACAAATATTATTTCTTGATATTTTATATGTGAATACGAAATAAATAAAAGTACTAAACTAGTTTTAAATATGCAAATATAAATTAAAACTGTATTACATGACGAAATTTAGGACTTCTATCCAGGAATAATTGTTGGGGAACATTTTCCAGCATTTTGGAACACAAAAATCCGAAAATTTTGCTGGCGCTGCGCGGCGGGACGATGCATTAGTTTCATTCCGATCATACATGTAACGGAGCTCCGAGGTCTGGGGGAGGGGAGTTGGAGCACTTTTTTGCGGTCGGGGGTCAGTAATTGCCAAAATTTTGGGGGGAGGGGTCCCTCAAGGGAAAAAAATCGACTTTTTTTCCGAAAAATAGTTCAAAAAACGGTTTGAAAAGTAGTATTTTTTCTCTAAAAAATGATAAAATATGTACTTATGGGGCGAAGCGCCGAGAAAATTGATGTTTTTGACCATTTTTTGTTCAAAAATTGACATTTTTCATGGAAAAAATGACATTTTTCAGTATTTTTCCGACTAAAACTAATGGGGTCCCTAGTGCTACCATATGGCTAGCCATAGGATTGGAAAATCCTGTGGGGGTGTCGTCCAATGGCTAGCCATATGGTCGACGATTTCTGGGGGGGGGGTTCCCGTAGCACTTCCCCCCCCCAATTACATGTATGATTCCGATTTATTTTCATTGATATGAAGACCAGACAACCCCATAGGGAGGGCTATGAGGGGGGTATTACCCCTACCTAAAGTCCTGAAAATTGATCACGGGGTGTCTAATTTTGAGCCAAAATTGAGTGCTAAGTAGGCATTTTGCGTCACTGCCCTCGCAAATTTTCAACTTTACCCCTACCTGGAAAATCTGACCTTGGGGACCTATGATGAAGACTCATTTTCTAGCCTTTTAGAATGTAAAAACCTGAGAATTTTTCCGGCGCCAGGCGCCGGAAAATTTCTTTTTGCTTGATTACGGCTCTGTGAATATAGGTAGGTACATTTTAAAGAACACTGTCAAAAAATAAGTTCACAATAACACATTTCTCAATGATGCTTAATACAATCCCTAATAACTTGATCACTATTGTAAAAAGAAATAAACTACTGTGCGCTAATAAAATTTTTTTGCGCTAATGGAGTCAAACTGCCATTTGCGACATTGCTAATGGGTGTGCCGCTAAAAAAACACTGGTTCTGTTCGTCCGGCCGGAAAAGGCAAGTATATATGACTCCTAAGCCTAAGGCTACGCCAGAAAATTTGCCAGAACAACTGAAAAAAATCAATAAACTTTTTCGACGCTGCGCAATCAGCGTTTTTTTGTGCACTGACATTTGTGCCAATTGGCACAAAGGGCCAAAAAAAATTTGTGTCAACGGCACAACAAAATTTTTCACTCTAGAAACGTACTGAAAACCTCAAGAAACCGGTTTCTACGATCCGAAAAGAAATCGACTGCTGCGAAAATTCAGATATTTTTGTAGACTTTGTCATTAACTTTATATTTTCCTTCACTTTTCGGCTTCTTTCCTAACAACTATTAAAGATTAAATTAGGATGTCTTGTCCATACAATTGCTTTCTCCCAAAAAAGCTAAGTCGAAAGTTGCTTCGCATAAATTTTTGGTTGAAAAATTGTGCCAAAAATGTCCATTTTTCTGCTTGATTTTGAATCAAACACCAAAAATATAAGTTTCGGTTCTCAATCCAACTGAATGAACAGAGAAAGTTAATAATTCTATCCTTTCACCAGTCATTGATAATCTCAAAGTCTGTTGCGATAATACAAATATAAGGTAAAGTGGGGCGACTATGATCAGAGTATGGCATTTGATTTTGATAACTATTTGAGATCAGCAGGTCATTTTTGCAGCGTAGACAACCTCACAGCAGGGGTTGTCTACACAGCAAAAATGACCTGCTGATCTCAAATTGTTATCAAATGCCATACTCTGATCAAAGTCGCCCCTGATCAAAGTCACCCCACTCTACCTTACTATTCGAATAGAATCCGCTCGCGTTAGAGACAAAGGCAAGTAATTAATATTAAGCTCATTGAGTCGGCGCCAGCGTTTTTTGTGCACGGACATTTGTGCCAATTGGCACAAGAGGCCAAAAAAATTTGTGCCGATAGCACAAAAAATTTTTTCTACTAGAAACATACTGAAAACTGCGGAAAAGTTTTAGGCCAAAATTTTGATAAAAAGTTAACGTTTAACGCATCAATTTTTTTGTAAAAATCGTGTCCAACCTATTTTTCAGCTAACCATGTGAGTGAGATAAGAAAAAACTGTGCAAGTAGTTCACGACAACTCAAAAAAATGGAATGCAGAGAAGGTTTTTACCCTAAAATATTAAGGTACCGCTGCTTTTATCTTATCAAATATTCGAATATTGGATGTGATTACCCGATTTCATTAGAAGGTTACTGCATTAACTCATTGCCGAAATGTCTCAATCGTCTGTTACTTAGAAACGAAATTCAAAAGCTCAAATAAACAACGTCAAAACCAAAGTAAATGACAACAACAATAGGCCATCATCAAATGTAATTACTCCGTCTCTCTCAAAAAAATTCGCCATCTCTGAATAATTCACTTTCCGACGACTGCCCCTGCATTATTTGCCATCAATTAGTTACTGACGATCATGTTACTGCTTTATAATGCGATATGTGCAACTTGTGGGCTCATTCCGAATGTTTAAACCTACCAAAAACACTAATTTCTTTTTTAACAGTCAACCTAAATCTCAATCTGCTGCAATTTTCCCGTTTATTTGTGGAAAATGTGCTCCTAGTTTTAGAAACATGACTCAACAAATTGTTGATTTACAACACCGGGTTTCAATTATCGAATCAAAAATTGGGCCAAATCAACCCTCAAAAATACTTTTTTCGTCATAATTGTGTAAGTAAGCAAGGTTCACATAATAACAGGGCTAATTTATTTTAGGTAAAAGACCCCCTTGATAGTAGTTTTTTGCAATGTATTTTATTTAATGCTGGAAGCTTAGCGTCTAAATTGGAAGAACTCAACATGATGCTTGAAACACAGCAATATGACCTAATCTTTTGTACTGAAACATGGTTAAATGATAGCATTTCTGATGGGATTTTATGTAATTTAAGGTCGTATAATGTCTTCCGCAAGGATAGACCCAAAAAAGGGGTGGAGGGGTTGCAATTTTTATCAAAAAATCAATACCTGCTGTCATCTCTAAAGTCCCACCTTCTATTGATACTCCTGAAATACTAACCCTTGATCTTGCCCTCCCTGGTCTCCTTTATTGTCTTGTTCTTGATTACAGGCCACCTGAGTATAACCTAGATTACAGCAACAAGCTCTGTTCTTTTATAGAATGGTCGTCAAATGTTAATTATCCTATAGTCATAACTGGAGATTTCAATTTACCTAAACTCAACTGGATCAATTCTACCTATCCATATGAAGCCACCTACACATCTTTATTTGAGTGTCTTTCTAGTACAAGTCTGCAGCAACTGATTTTGCAACCCACCCATGATAACAATATTCTTGATCTAATTTTTGGTGATAGATCTGTCTCTGACGTTCACGTTGTCCCTCCTTTTTCTACTAGTGACCACTCAAGTGTAAAGTTCAAAATAATTCTCAAGACAACGCCCCTGAATATAAAATCCCTCCCCTTGAACTTTCGCAAGGCAAACTATGATACTATTTATGAGCTCTTATTCCAGATCTCTTGGCCTGAGGTTTTCTCTACATGTAGAAATGCAGATGACACGTACTGTAGTTTTATTGACATTTTGAAGCCCATTATAACACAACACGTACCCACATCTAAACTAAGTAAGGCAAAAAAATATCCCAAATACCTCCAGAAGCTACTCGCTAAAAAATTAAAGCTTTGGAGAAACTATAGGAAAACTAAATCAGCCCGTGACAAGTTTTTTTTCAACAGTCATTGTAAATTTTTGAAAAATCAAATCAAATCAAATCAAATCAAATCGACATTGAAAAGAAACTTATTGATAAATCAGATCTCAGAAGGTTCTATAATTTTGTAAATTCCAAAATCAAATCAAATAGAGCTATTCCCCTAATTTGTATAGGTAATGAAATTATTTCTGATGAAGATCAAAAGGCCGAACTTTTCAATAATTATTTCACATCAGTTTTTACCAATGATAATGGTTCTGTGCCTCTTTTCCCCAAAAGAACTATGTCTGAAATCTCCAATTCATCATTTTCTGTTGGGCTAGTTCGTGCTGCTCTTCGTAAACTGAATCTGTCCCTTGCCTTGGGTCCTGATGGGTTATGTGCCTATTTTATGAAAAAACTATCCAATTGTTTGGCCGACCCACTTTCTCATATCTTTGAGGTTTCTTTTAGATTTGGGGCATTACCATCTACATGGAAAACTGCAAATGTAATCCCAGTATACAAAAAAGGTGATTCCTCATCGATTTTCAATTACTGACCCATTTCTCTTTGTTGTATTGCTTGTAAAGTCATCGAAAGCATTATTAACTCTTCTATTTTAGATTACCTTAAGAGAAACTCTCTATTATCTCCCTTTCAGTTTGGGTTTTTGCCAAAAAAGTCATGTGAAACACAGTTACTCAAATGAAAAAATTCATGGACTAAACTTATTTATTCAGGATCTTCCATTGATTTGATTTAGATTGATTTTAAGAAAGCTTTTGACTCTGTCTCCCATAGTAAGCTTGCTCTAAAGTTGGAAAACTATGGCATCTATGGTTTTCTTGTGAATTGGATCATGGCCTTCCTTTCAAATCACACTCAAAAAGTCTGCATTAACAAATTTTCCCTAACATCAGACGTAAGCAGTGGTGTCCCCCAGGGGGGTGTTCTTGGTCCAACTCTTTTCCTCTTGTTTATAAACGACCTCCCTGATACTTTAAAATCCCATGTCTATCTTTTCACAGATAATGTTAAAATTTTTAACGCGTCCACACAATGTAAAACTCTTCAAGATGTCTTGATCAGATTTTCAATTGGTCTAAAACATGGCAATTCGAAATTTCGCTGAAAAAAGTTATATTCTCTATATGGGCCATGCAAATCCAAAGGTCCCCTACAATTTAGGATTGTCTGAAATTCCAGGTGAAAACCCATACATCAGAGACTTGGGTGTACTTATATCCCAAAACTTGAGTTTTAGAGATCACATAGCATCAATTACCAAGAAAGCCTTCAGCTTAAGTTCTTTGATAATTAGAACCTTTACTTCCCATGATACTTCTAACCTTGTACGCGCATTTACTGTTTATGTTAGACCCTTGCTTGAACTGTTTGGAACCCTTACTATGCCTCTGACATAAATCTCATTGAAAAAGTTCAGAGAAGATTCACAAAGAGAATACATATGTGGTTTTGGGTCTATCCTTTCATATGATGAGCGTTTAACTAAGCTATGCCTTGACAGCTTAGAAATACGCCCACTATGTGCTGCCTTATGCATGATGTTCCAAATTATTAAAGGCCAATCCTGTCTGCAAAAATCGGACTTCTTTATTAGCAGTAATTTTGAGTCCACTCGTCGTAAAAATGACTACAAACTCAAAACAGGTAAAGCTAAATCAAATATTAGATTATACGATTTTTCCAACAGGTATATTTATATCTGGAATGAACTTCCAGCCGAAGTTCTTAGCTCTTCCAATTTACACACATTCAAAACGAAAATCTCAAAAATTGATTTTTCTGATCATCTCGGTGGAGCGCATTAGCCTGTTACAAAATATGTAACCTGCGCTTCCTATTACCGTCATTAACTTGTTTACTGTAGCGCATATTTTTGCTGTGATATTGTGTTTGTTGTTTTGAAGTAGCCGTCGATTGAGTTCTCGGAACTTTTCTTCGTTTTCTTATTTCATTTTAATCGTTTGTTCTCGCGTTTTAACCTTTTTTTCTATTCTTGTGTTTTATTTCGCCTGACAGGTAATAAATCTTCTTAATCCATTCAACAATTTAAATAACTCTAGAGTTGTTCAGGAAGTTCAAATTGATTCAATTTTCGACTAACAGATATTATAATATAAATTTAAGAACAATATAAACACTAATGAAAATAATGTTGAAAATTAGGTTAAATTTCGGTCGGAACAATGTACGATCGCCAACGATATCGTATTTTCTATTTGAATGAATCAAGCACAAAAAGTAAGAAATTCGGTTTTAAATCTGAATGTGACTGAATGAACAGAGAATATTCAGAATTTATTTCCACTCATCATTCATTGGAAGCCTATAAACTTTGCTGCAACGTTTCTAATACACTGTTTGAAGAGTTCCTCAAAACAAAAACCATGTTTTGGCACAAAAAAATTTGGAATGGCACAAAAAACTTTGAGCGTTTGTGCCAATTGGCACAAATTTTTTTACTGGTCCAAGACTAAAGTTTCTTGATTTTCAGTCATTTTAGGGGCTGAAATCGTAAAATAACCCTGCAACCGCAGTTTGGAAAAAATTTAAAAATTTGCAGAAAAGTGTATGGTTTTTAGACTTTTTTGGGAAAAATTGCGACATTTTTCGCCCCCCCCCCCCCAAAAAAATTTCGGATTTAACCCCCCAGCAGGTCATCAGCTGTGTAGACAACCCCTGCTGTGAGGTTGTTTACACAGCAAAAATGACCTGCTGATCTGAAATATTTATCAAATGCCATACTCTGATCAAAGTCGCCCCTGATCAAAGTCACCCCACTTTACCTTACACTTTTTTGCAATTTTTTTAATTTTTTCCAGACTGGGTGGGGGGTTGGGTATATGGTTGGCCAAGTTGGGGGGGGGGGTTCCCCCCAACCCCCCAAGTACAGGTATGTTCATACTGGTTGTTTATGGAGAACGCCGAAAAGAAAAGGAAAATAATCTTCATGACAAAGTCTATAAAAATATCTGAATTTTCGCAGCATTCGATTTCTTTTCTGATCGCAGAAACCGTTTTCTCGCTCAGTTTTTCTAATCTCACTGACGTGCTTGAAGAAAATGGAGTAGGTACGATTTTTCTGTAATCTGAGGGAGAATGTGACATGTGTGCAGATTTTATGCAAATGAGTTCCTGGATGTGTCGAGCGGCTGGATTTTCCACCTGATCTGGATAGCTGGCATCATGAGGAGTCCGAAAATGATAGATTGAACCACATTTGGGAAGGGAACCGACTTGTAAAAAAATTCCCAATTTTCCGAACATTTATTTCAAGAATTAGATTCCAATTTTGTGTTCAAAAGTCGTAATTTCTAGAATTTTACTTGAAAAATTTTAAAATCTGTGGTTTATTTGTAAACTCTCATGAACTTGGTCGAAAATATATGAGTAAGAAGAGTATAAATTTCCGAAAGATATTTCCATGAAGCTTTCGAATTGATTTTACGTTAGCAAAGAAATAATCGCACCAAAAAGCATAGAGACTTGACGTATTGATCTTTCTCAAAAGGAGAAAATGCGAATCTTCATTAAATATTATGATAAAATATTGAAGATTACCAATTAAGACATGAAATAATACGTTTAAGATAGTGAAGACTATTATAGATTATTAAAGCTTTCGCGCCGGAAAATTTTGAGATTTGGACCTCCTAAAATGCACCAAAATGCATCTTTTCAATATGAAAACCCCAAATTTTTCTTCCACATTTGTGGAAAGACCTCAAAAATTTTTCCACAATCATACCTGTACTTGGGGGGGTTGGGGGGGACATCCCCCCCCAACTTGGCCAACCCAGTACCCAAAATCATTTCCCCCCCCCAGTTGGGAAAAAATTAAAAAAATTTGCCAAAAAGTGTATGTTTTTTGGCCTTTTTTGGGAAAAATTTCGACTTTTTCCTACCTCCCCCCCCCCAAAATTTCGGATTTACCCCCCCCCCCCCAACTGGTCAGAGGTCTTACAGGTATGTTCACAATCCAGATTTTTTTTCACATTATAGTGCAAATGTGGAAAAAAACAGTGCGAAGTTGATGAAAACCAACATTTTTCTCGATAATTTTCCCAAAATATTTTGCGATCTTCACAAAAAATTTGAATTTTGACTTTAATGTGATTAAAACATTTTGAGTGTAAGACAATGCTACAAATTTTTGGCGGTTGAAAGCCGCTTGCCTATTTTTGGATCTCAGTTTGTCCCACTGAAAATTCATTAAATTCACCGAGAAATCAAACCTTCTGTCTGGGAAATAAAAGGTGAAAAGATTCATTTTCCAGCATTCCAGATGATTGAAATCCCGAAAAAAATTTTCGGCGCTGCGCGCCGAATTAATTACTCTGGTCTAGTCATATTAACTTTTTCATTTGGTCTCCAAAACTCAAAAAATTGGGTTCTAAATGCCTAAAACTGACGTGAATCGAATGAAATGTCAAGAAAACAGTTTGCGATGGTTTTTCCGATAAATTTAAGCAAATTTTAGAGTGAGCAACTAAAAATTTATCTGTGCAACCAAATTTTTCCCCAAGTTGCACATTGCAACCTGGCCTGGCCTGTGCAAAAAAACCCTGCGCAGCAGCGTTTTATTTGTGCACGGACATTTGTGCCAATTGGCACAAGAGGCCAAAAAAAATTGTGCCACTGGCACAAAAAAAAATTTTTACTAGAAATATACTGGAAATTGCGGAAAAAATTTATGCCAGAAGTTTGATAAAAGCCCGTTTAAAACTCATTATTTTTTGGAAAAATCGTGCCCAACCTATTTTTCAGCTAAACCATGTCAGTCAGATAAAAAAAAACTGTGCAAGAAAATAGTTCACGACGACTCTAAAACAAATGGAATGCTGACACAATTCAAATAAATCTAGATGTTCAGGGAGTTCAAATCGATTCGAGTTTTGACTACGAATATGAATTATCTATAAGAGAAAATTGTGTAAATTCTGGGTCGAAATATTGTACCATTACCAACGATATCGATTTTTCTATTTGAATCAATCAAACAGAAAAAGTAAGAATTTCAGCTTTGAATCCGCACGTCGATTCAGGTGATAATTGAATATTTTGCGTTGCGGAACAGATAGCTCTGAAAATACTACACATCGGAAAAAAATGAAAGCAGATTTGGAACCAGCATTCTTTTTTCGACCAGAAAACCTAAGTTTCGTATGGTAGAATTCAGTAAGACGCAATCTGATTCACGCCAAATGAGAAAACCCGCTCTGAAAAGTTTCGCAACTATCATAATGGAATTTCGAATTTTGGACTACAGTAAACCATGATGTCGAAACGAAAGAACGCGGGTGATATTCAAATATGTTGAAGAGAATAGATAATTATGCAAGATTCACTATCGTACGTTGAAATTGGTTGCTTCTTTGCTGAGATATATGTAATTAATCATGAATTTTTTAATTTCCTTATTACTGTAGCAACGCAGTAATGAGTTCTAATTTCTCCGCTGATGAATTTACGTGTCCAATCAATTAACAGAGAATATTCAGAACATCTTCTCATTCATCAGTCATTGACAGCCTATAAAGTTTGCTGCAACGATACTAATACACTGTTCGAAAAGAAATCGTTCCCGTTGGGGTCAAATATACATGAATAGGAAATTTGATTCATTGACTCGGCGCGAAGCGCCGAGAAATTTTTCCATTTTCAGCTCCTAAAACGTCCAAAAATTAAGGAAATTTAATGTTTGACCAGCCAAAAATTTTGTGCCAATTGGCACAAACGCTCAAAATTTTTTGTGCCATTCCAAATTTTTTTGTGCCAAAAACCATGTTTTGGCACAAAAAAAAACACTGCTGCGCAGGTCTTCTGAATAAAGACAGCGCCATGATCACAGTAATCTTTCCATTTTTGCGTCGTGTTGCACGAAAGGACAAACCTGCATTTGTAAAAATGATTGCAAAAAAATGATTGCAAAATGTCAGTATGTGACGTGCAAAAGTATACGGCTCGAATTTTTCCAACATAAGGTAATTTTCTCAATTATTTATAGTCTCTCATCTTCAAAATTCGCTCTGCTGTTTTCCATTTCCTCGCTAATGCTGATGTACAGTCTTTTTTTATAAAATGCTTCCAAATAAAAATGTGACACAAACTAGTACTGTGGTCAAAATCGTTTTTATGGCATCTACCGAAGAAGACAACAGTTTGGAACCAAGGCATAGTTCCTTAACAGAACAGAAGTCAATCTATCTCATCCGATCGCTCGAGTGTTAGCCGTTACTCAGCTACCACCATCAAAAAACTTTTGGAGGACGTGCTGCAAAAAAGACTGTGGAGGCACAGCAGGATCTCTCGTCCCCATTAATGTTCATACAGTCGTTCACGCAGTCGTTCGCGATCAATTTCTCATTCTCGCTCGGCCACATGTCACAAAAAGCGTTCAGCATCAATGCCAGAAAAAATTGGACGTTTGCCGCCCTAATTGCATGAGATCGTCCGAACTCAAATGGAAAAACGACCTGGATCACCATCAGTTTGGATTCAATGAGTAAATCTTGGACAGCCTACGTTGGATTTCGAAGCAGGCTTTTTTTAGTCATTTTAGGGGCCTGGGCCCCTAAAAGTTTGGAAATGGCTCCTAAAATTTTAGGTCTAGGGGCCATTTTGGCTCCTAAAATTTTGACATATTCAATTATATTATAGTGAATTGTAGCTGTTTTCATTCAATTTTAGATTTGAAGTAAGTGTTTACAGGCTCTAAAATCATAAAACATCGAAAATTTTCTGGCGCTTGGCCCCGGATCTTATTAAATAATTTTTTTAATTAGTCTATTCACTGTTTCTCTACAAATCAAACTTTCTGGGAAAAAAATTCTCGACGAAGGGAAAAAACATGGGAGTTCGACATGGAAAAGATGAATTTTGGTGCATTCGGTGCAAAAGAATTCTGGTGATAAAAATCTCAATTTTTATATTTTTATTACTATTATTTTAAATATGGAGCCGGGTTTGAATTCATGATTATAATGGAGGTGATTTTCATTAATTTCAAGTTTAATTTGAGCTTGTCAAACTTATGAAAGTATGAACATATTTTTTAGTTTGTAAAATGATATAATACATGTTTTCAATCCTTGTATGTTTATCGAATAAGTTATCCTTAAATTGATTTTCCAGCATTTAGAGTGTCAAAATCTGAAAAAAATCGTTACATAGCACTCCAAAGATATAGGAAACAACAGAACAATGAGAACAGAAGCTGCAATTTCAAAACCCTATACTTTTGAGTCGGGAGGAAATGAACTCAAGTGCAATCTTGCATGAAGATTTGTGCGAAATTAAACGAAATATCGCGTTTTTTGCATAAAAATTTTTCTTTGCACAAAGATTTCTCGGCCGATGTTTGTACATGTGGAAAGATGCCTGTAACTGAAAACGCTGGGTGGAAATCAAATTTTGAACAGTGATTTTTTAAAACTCATATCAACTGATTGAATATCTACATAATTTAAATGTATAGTACATTCTACAGTGTGTTACAAGCACGTTTTTCAATATTCTTCAATTAAAAATTTTTGGCTCCCAAAATTTTAATTTGGCCCCTAAAAATTTAGGCCTAGGAGCCATTTGGCTCCTGATTTTCAAACCAAAAAAAAGCCTGCTTTAAAGTCATTGGAGCAAGGCGCTGCGTCACAAGCAGTGACCTTGGTTGAATCAAAGATTTCCTGCAACATCAAAAATTAGTCAGATTTGCAGATCAAAGTATCGGAGGATGGGCCACAGCTTACGAATATGACAAGGACGACTCAGCCGACGACTCAGCCGACAACTCAGCCGACGAAGGTTGCATGCAATCGGTGGAAAAGTTGGGTTCAAAAGTGGAAGAAGAATATGGGTTCAACAAAACCGAGCAGTTTTTTCGGATTCACAGGCCAAAGTTCAAGACCTCCACTTGGCGGCTGGCGTGGATCAAGTTTTCGTGGGGGCCAATATCGTGGAAATTATGGCGCAAATCGTCCCAGCGCCTATACCAGTAAAAATGGTGCCAGACGTTGCCGAAAATGTGGAGCTTTCGACCACTGGGTGGCACAATGCCCTCTGCAGTTCGGATCATTTACCAGCTCCAAATAGTACCATTCGAGGTAATGATAGTACAATTAGTGCATTTGGTGTAGATATAAAACGTTCATTTTGCTTAATGGTTTTACAAATGAGTCTAAGCTCAACGAATTTTTCTTATCGCTAGACAATTTTGGCTTTGACCCAGACACCTTATCAAAATGCATTAATTTTTGGGAGTCAATTGCTTCTGACTCTATTCAGTCAATAGTAAAATTCGGCTATAAGTTACTTTTTGCCTCTGGTCCAAAATCAAATAAATTTTCGAACAATAGGAGTGCCATTAAGGAAAAAGAATTCGTTTCAAGATCAATTTGTGAACTGATTTAAAATGATTGCATTTCTCTTCTCCCCTCTCCTCCAATAGTTTGAAGCCCGTTATCAGTTTCATTTCAAAATGATGGGAAGAAGCGTCTTATATTAGATTTACGTTATATTAATTCTTTCTTAATTCCCGTTAGCATCAAATTTGAAGATTTTCGCATAGCTGAGCAATTTCTCCAATTTTCACATTGTCTTCTGACATTTGACTTAAAGAAAGGCTATCACCACATCAAAATCCATCCAGCCTTTTGCCAATATCTTGGCGTTTCCTGGGAATTCAATGGAAAAGTTTATTTTTTCTGCTATAATGTACTTCCATTTGGTCTTTCCACAGCCCCTTATATGTTTACCATGTTATTGAGACCATTAGTTCAAAAATGGCGTTCTGAAGGCCTTTTCATAGTCCTTTATTTATATGACGGGCTTGTGTACTGCCCCGATTTTGAAACAGGCCTTAAGCATTTTTTACTGATAAGACAAAATTTAAAACTTGCCGGTTTTTCGTGGAATGAACACAAGAGTATCTGGAATCCACGCTCAGAAGTTAAATGGCTAGGTTTTGAAATAGATTTGCCAAATTTTGTGATCAAAGTCCCTAACAATAAATTAGCATCGATCTTATCTCTCTTGAAGTCCTCGAGAAGATTGCATCATTGCAGAATCAAAGATTTAGCGATTTGCACTGGGAAATTAATTGCCCTTTCTTTAGTAATTTAAAACCTTACCCTTATGCATACAAAACGTTTTTTTCACGAAATCGAAAAACGTCGAAATTTTTCAAAGGAATTTTGGAATAAGATTATACCAGTTTCCAAGTCTATAAAAGCTGAGCTAAAATTTTGGATCTTAACTTTGCCTTTTATAGCATCACGAAAAATTTATGTTCAATCATCATCCTGAGATTTTTGCTTACTCAGATGCCATCAGTCTAGCAGGCACTTCATTTATTATTCCAAGAACTTTGTGTGACATGTTTCAATCAAAATGCTTAACAAAACAAAAGCAAATTAGATTTGTCAATCAAGGGGCTTTGGCCAATACTAATGCTTTGCTTGATATTTTTGCGACATGTGCTGTGAAAGGCTCACAGGCACCCTGCTCTGTATACCACGACCAAGGCGAGGACGCAAAAAGTAAGTTTGAAGGCAAGGACGCAAAATTTACAAACAAAGGCGAGGATGCACATGTTTTGTCAGCCAATGTTGGCTCTATTATGGCTGAAAAAAGCCAAGGACCCACAGGTGGCCATTCTAATTGTTTCGGGGCTAAGTCAAAGTTGACTAGTTGTATGGGACAGCAATGCAAGAAGGCAAATTTGGATGAACATTCACAGGATTTGCATGAATGTTTGAAAGCATCTCATGTGTCGCATATTCAATGGTCACAGAAAGAGATATTGTAAAGTGCGGCCTGGAGAGAATTAAGAGTCATACAGTATAGCATTTTATGCTTTTGCGAACTTTTGAAAGGAAAAACAGTTGTTTGGCACACTGACAATCAGTCCCTGCTTTACATTACAAGAAAAGGCAGCACGAAAGACAAGCTAAATAAAATGGCTTTAGATATTTTCTACTCGTTGGAAAAATATGATACAAAATTTGATCTAATTTGGATTCCTAGATCTATGAATGATGTAGCAGATAAATTGAGCAGAATTGTTGATTATGATGACTGGGGAATTCAACAACAAACGTTTGAGATTCTAGACGAATATTGGGGTCCTCATACACTAGACTGATTTGCCAATTACAAAAATCATAAACTTCCCCGTTTCAACTCCTGTTTTTGGAACCCAGGGGCAGAAGTGGTAGACAGTTTTTCCATTCCTTGGGAAGGTGAAAACAATTGGTTAGTGCCACCGCCTTATCTTATTATTAAAACAATTAAGCACTTAAAGCTTTCAAAGGGTTTGGCCACCCTAGTAGTTCCAAGCTGGAAAAGTGCACCATTTTGGCCACTGCTCTTTTCAGATCCTTTTGCTAATGCTTTTGTCATTGATTCCATTTTGCTAAACCCTATCAAAGCACTTACACCTGCTTCTTTACAGACAAGTATCTTTACTCAAAAAAATTTTAAATCGAATTTGCTTGTGGTTCGTTTAGATTTCTCTCAAAAATAGCTTACTTTATATAAACAATATTTGCTTCTATGCAAAAGCAGTTTGAGATTAGCAAATAAGTATGTTATTTTTGTTTTGAAGAATAGAAAATAATAGTTCTTATTTGAATTTTTCTTACTGTAGCTTGCGTAGAAGCTAAAACTCGCTTTTTGCTTACATTTTCAACTAGTCTATAAAGGCATAAGCCATGCCTTTCCCTCACTTTGGTTTTCTCAACTCGTATCGAACACTTGTTTTTCTCCGATTTTCTCAATTATTTCATATTCCTCTTTATTTCAATTACGATTCTTCTATAATTTTATAAGCACTTTCCCACCCACCCAGCCCAGCTTATAATTTTGCACATTTCAGACTTGCTTGCATCACAGTGGCACATAAGCCTCAGGGACAATTTCAACAAGGATGAGATTGAAGCTTTTGCACGAACAATCTTTAATTCCATTTCCAATAGCATGCAGAAGTCATATGCACCAAAAATTAAAAAATTTTTAAAATGGGCTTTACAACAAAATATCAAAATGGAACCTCCTCCACCAATTCACCTAGCGCTTTTTCTTTCCACTTTGCTCAAGCAGGGCTCACGCTCATCAACAATTTTTCAAATGGCAGCAGCAATAAAATGGTTCTTTCGAATGCTCGGCCATGCTTCCATTCTTAGCCATCCCGTTTGCACCACGATTTTGAAATTAGCTAAAAGACAAGATAGCCCACAAAACAAAAAAGAACCGTTAACTATGGAGCACTTATGACTAATGGTTGTTCACATCTCAGCTTCGCCAACTTTGGCTAACCTGCAAGTCAAAACTATTATGATAATTTGCTTTGCGGATTTCTTGTGTATCTCTGAAGCACTGAACATAAGGCGCTGCGATCTAAAAATTTGCACAGAATATATTGAAGTCACAATTCGGAAAAGTAAGATGGACATTTTCCGTCGTGGTTCATCGGTAATTATTTGGAAAACTCAAACATTACCTGCCCTTACACAGCTTTGATGGAATATTTGGAGATGAACAATATCAAACCATCTTCCTTGGAATTCATTTTCCGCAGCATTGTTCCGTGTAAAGACATAGCTCTTAGTTTAGGCGATAAAAAATTGACCTACATAAGAGCCAGAGAACATTTTTTACAAATTTTGACAGAAATTGGATTAAATGCCAAAGAATATGGAACTCACAGTTTGAGATCAGGTGACGCAAGGATGGCATCTGAGGCAGGCATCTCTCATGACGTTGTTAAGGCTCATGGTCGTTGGGGTTCAGATACTTCTAAATTTTGTTATATCAAAACTTCAACAGCACACAGGCTTCTTGTAACCCAATCTATTAATTTATAACAATTAAATTTTTCAGGTTCGGCTTTTTCAGGGGATCACGAATACTTGTAACAGCAGCATTTTCTTGTTGTACAGTTCACGTTTCACCACTTTGTTTGTGACAGGTTGTTTGTCAATTCATTTATCAAATTTGATAATCGTTCATCAATTTTTGTGTAATCAATACGAGTAAAGGAAACCTAAACAAAAAAATATATATAAACAATATTTGCTCCTATGCAAATGCAGTTTGAGATTAGCAAATAAGTATGTTATTTTCGTTTTGAAGAATTGAAAATAATGTTTTTTATAAAATGCTTCGGAATAGAAAAGTGACACAAATCAGTACTGTCGTCAAATTGTTTACATAAAGTTCTTACCGTAAAATTTTCAACTCGAAAAATTGGTAAAGGTTGGGTTAGTATGCTCGCAAAATTTCCAGTCCTTTATGATATTGTCACATTTGATGAAATACTGGAGCCATGTCACATCAAGTAAAACTGTGGCCAATCACATTGATGGGAAAACCCATGCCATATTGATAAAAATACAGCCGTGTCCCTGTGAGTGACACGCTGTGACCCTGTTGGGTGGCTCGCTTATTTCATCTTTGGGAACCTGACCCGGCTGGTACTGGCTATAGGAGGGCCTATAGAGTACCTTGGTGCTGTCCTGGGGTTCTGCTGTACAGTAATGGACAATGCCACCAGGTCAGGGGTGGCAATCCCTGGTTCCATTCAGTGAGAAGGAAGGACAAGGTCACTTGTGGGCTGCCCTAATGTAGGGGACTGGATTGTAAACTTAAATTCCCTTTTTGGCCCTGACCCAAGAGGTACAAGGGCTCCTCTAACTGAGGGGAATCTCAAGGGAAAACCAACTTAGGAAAGGGTTCCCCGAAATACACCCTCAACAAAATAATCCCCTGCAAAGACTTACCTAGTCCTGTTCTCAAATATGGTCTGGCGCGGGGGGGACAGGTCCCTGTTGATTCATGGGTTAAGGGGTCACGGGTCTTGGATGGCAGGAACATAGGGCGACGGCAATCCAGTTGGGTCGGCACTGTGGGTAATGTAAATAGGTCGACTGGCGATGCGGGGGATCCACGGGTGGAGTGGCAGGAGGTGACTAGGCATAAGGGGCGACACGTAGATTCCTAGGTGAGACTCGGGCGGTGGACGCAGTGGACACAATAAACATATGCAAATTTATTGATGTAAGGAGTATGGCGGCGGATGCAAATACAATATCAATTAATATATATATAAAGTTCGACGGACGCAGAAGCAGAGCTAAAAAAGGATAAAAAGGAAGGCCCAAAAATGAGTGCAAAACTAACAAAACAGGCCCTTTTAAGGACCTCGTATACCTACAGTATGCCCTGGGCGGAGCTAACGACGCCCAAGCTAACTTTTGCAGCGGAAATCAGTTTAAAAGATGCCTATGGTCACAGACATTTTCCAGTTCAAATACGTTAAGCATCGGGGCGAGTTTCACCCTCCATGCTTAACATATGAACGTCTTTTAATGAGAATTTCCAAACTAGTCATTTTGCGTTGCAAAACGTTGCTAGTTTTTACTGATAAGAGGTGCAGGTAATGCTCCAATTATGGCCATGAGCTCGTAGAGCTTATCTGCCAGAAATTCTGATTATTGGGTTGCATACTGTAGTCTACGTGCAGAACGGAAATAACAAAAACGTAATGGAAAATGAAACATAAAAATGCACACAAGAATGCATGGAAAATATAATGAATGAAACGAAAATAAGAGTAAGTAACTGTTGAATGAACAAAAAGTGGCGAAAAACATAAACTATTGACATGATGTAAATCATGTGACGTTGGGCAAAATTGATCAGCACGTGACAATATATTGTTTATCAGAAAATCGCAAAAATCTGAAATACTACTTGCTTTCCACTTTCATTATTTGGAAGCATTTCAAGAAAAACAGACTATAGCTCCTATAATTTTCCAGGTTGATTTGTTTTTACTCATATATAATCTGACAAAGGGCCTCGTTTTGTGGTGTAGATTTTAGCCATAGTTTAGTATGCTCACAAGCTTACAGTTGTACGATGGAACATATGGTTTAGCAATATAAAATTGCACTTGTAAATTATTGCAAATTAACAAGTGCTCCAAGAAAAACAGACTATAGACAGTAGAGAAGCAAACAATTTACAATACCAATTCACGTCATTGATTATTCTCAAGTTCGATAATTTTCCACTACAGTAAATTCTATTCAGAAACATCTTCAACGTCGTGTTTACTGTATGTTAATTTTGGATCTTCGTCGTTTTGAGCTTCCAATATTTCACTGCTGGCGTTGTCGGCACTATCAGTCCCGTACATGTAGGGTTTGAAGGTTTCGAAGTATAATCCGCCCGGTTCCCAATCGTATGGGTCATTGGCGCCTACGCGGTCCTTGGCCGCCGCTTCGTTCAACAAGGTTTTGTAGGAGGAGTAGGGCGGCTCGTCCTTGTAATGCAAGTGCATGACAGACGTAAAAATTTGTGACAAATGAGGTCTTGCACCCGTGAAAAGTCGTCCAGGATTTTCTTTATGATGTTGCTTCATTTCGGAGACTTTAACCCTGTCGGGCTCGCAATGCCAAGGCAAATCACCGGTGAAAAATTCCGCCATCACGTAGGCCCAAGAACAAAGATCGTCGCATCGGCCACTATCTTGGTTATTCAGGACGCTTATAGATGCGTATTTAATAGTCCCTGCATGCAAAGTTAGATTGCGATAGTCTAAAAAATATCTGACGTCAGTGTGAAGTTAAAAATCTTTATTGCCTTTTTTACCCCATCGAATCACTTCCATACTCCATCTATTTCGAAACAGTTGAAAAATCAAAGTTTTTGACAAATGCAGCATTACTAGGGATCAAAAAATCAATTATGGTAGTCATAAAGAATGGTCGAAAAGATAACGATAATCAAAGAGTTTGCATCATTTCAAAATGAATGAAGTATGGTATCCTGCATATTGCTGGCGACAAATTTACTAATTTCCAAGAAACCACATACTTAACCACACAAGAAGCAATTCTTTGATGCTTGCGGTACTCATCTCAGAAAATCGAAAAATCATTATACAAAGTTCACCATGATGAAAATTAGAAAAAGAACAATGAAAGAAATGTGCATAAAGCTACAATAAAATGGATTCTCCGCTTAAAAAGTCAGCTTCATGAAAATCATTCAAAAAGGTATTGGTAGGTCGTTCTTCCAAAAACTGAAAATTCTGGTACCGTCCAGGCGCCACAACTTGAATAACCGGGGTTACTTGCATAACTGTGGTGGTATTTTGTTTAGTGCGTTGTTAACGAAATGACATGAATATATTGAAAATATATTGGAATTAAAAACAATGAGAGCATGATGCAAAAATGCCTAAAAATATGCTAAGAGTTTTTGTTTACGATTCATTTCTACTCTACTAAGCTCATCTTTGAGTCGAAAAGATGTTTTTCGAACAGCATATCCCTGACTCGTTAAACTATTTTACTGGCCTTTTCTGATTGGTTGCTGTATTTATATGAAGAATCTTGATTATCGTGAAACCTACCCCGCGACTATGCCTTTAAAGTAACATACACTTTTTTGCTCTTTTGGAATATATAAACTTTATTTTATTCTCGTCGGGCTGCGGCGTTTCCTCGGGGGAGATCACGAAACGGAGCCACAGATATATCATCAAACTTCTTGATTTATCTCAGTAAATAATGCAGAAAGAAACGTAATTTTTTGTCGTTGTATAGCAAATTAAATGCCCATAAACATATAAAGAAATCTAAAAAAAGCTTTAATATCCGTAAAGATGTGGTATATTATGCATTTAACTCCGCGTTTTTACAATTTTACGGGCTAAATGCTTAATTCTTAAAAACAGCCAAAAATATACTTTTCCCGGATGATGCGAACATACAAACAAAAACTCGGTGCTCTTTAGCTTTTATGGGTTAATGTGTATTGGTTTACATGTCTTCTACATTTGTCACAACAAAGATGGATATCTCATTTTTAAAAAAGTCTTTTGAACTTTTTCTTTGTCCTTTTTCTACAATTACACTTTTAATGGTCATAGTTAACATTTATGTTCATAATCATATATGCGATCAACGCTTCGACTTTCTAATCGTTCACTTCAGACATGCACGGCAAGAATTTTCCAGGGGGAGGGTCCTTGAGCTTTCTATCCAGGGGGATAGGGGGGTGGGTGAGCAAAAAACCAAAAAAGTTCTGAAGGCTTGTTTTTCACACAAAATATGCACAAAAATCATCAAAAAAGCTGTCTTAAAAAAGGTCAAGGGGTGGTTGACAATTTTTTTAGGCCAGGGGGGTGGCCAGGGTCTCAGGTATGGGGTTTACCCCCCTACCTCCTATGTGCATGTATGATTCACTCACATTGAGTTTTAAAAGTTGAACTAATTTATAGCCAACAAGAAGAACAGTTCGCAGTTATTTGAACATCAGATGTACTTTTTCACTGCGCTATGCAAGTGGTCCCAAGCTAGGGTTACTTGCATAATCGAAGGCCTTAGGGCGTTACTACATCTCATCATATTTTGGCCAAGTTTCACGCAAGTTGAGCGATCGGTTCACGAGAAACATTAAAAATGCAAACTTTTTGAAAACACTATGCACGTAACCCTATTCCCGCCGTTCTATCCCATTTTGGCGTCCGTTCCAACTTGGCGCCCGTCTCAACTTGGCGTCCAGTGTTGAAAGGAAAGATCCTCACTTGGCGTCTGTACTAACTTGGCGTCCCATATAAATCAATAAAATTATAAAATCAATGTTATTGGTTCTCCCATTTTTTCATCTTTCTTTATCTTCGAGTTTAAATTTATATGTTCTCTGTCTTTAATTTTATTACGTTTTATCTTTTTTCCTCCTCTGAGACCCTCTATGTAGGTATCCCCATCTATAAATTGCGTATTAACTGTGTTAATTCAATTTAATACATCAACTTTTTATTACACTACTAACCAAATGCAGATCGTTTGCATAAACTTCCTCAGCTTAGTAGGTACTTAATGTGGCATAATATGGTTCGGTTTCTATCATATGCAAGGCGAAATTATCGGTGATTTGGTTGGAAAAAATATATAAGAAAATATGAGTAAAATTTACGCATATTAAAAAACTCCTACAACCGTAATAATATATGTGTATTACTCGCAAGTGTATACTTCAATGATCAAACACATGAGTCAATTTTGATCCAAATCATATAATACGCCAAGTTAAAACGGACGTCAAGTCAGGATGGACGCCAAGTTAGAACATAAAATGGACGTCAACATGGGACTAATACGCCAAGTTAGGACGGTCGTCAACTTAAGTCGGACGCCATGTTGGGACGGACGCCAAGTTCGGTCACAATCTTCCCCATGACACCAGCGACGGCATAGTGTATCCAATTAGACCACAGAAATTGACAGTTGACTTTTTTAATTCATGACAAATTTGATCGTCCATCGTGAGCCTCGGCGACGCAAAAAAAATGCATGAATTTTTCTACAAGTTGACCGTAACGACGTACCTACAATTCCAATTGTGCAACACAATGGAGCCACTGATTTTCTGTTTCATCTGCGATGTAACTTTGCGTCATGTGGCTCATTTGTAAAAAATGGACCAGATCTGTATTTATTTAGGTAAATCTGACTTTTCCTTAAAAAATAACAGCTTGTGGGAAATTTCATAATAGACTTGAAAGTTAAACTGGCGTTTCTCTTTTTATGATTCCTATGTAAAGACAGACATAATAGGAAATTTTAAAACTTCCAAACTAAAAAATCGTTCAACATCATGATTCAAAGCGAATTCTACGGAAAGATGGCTTCTGCAAACAAATTAAGTACTTCTATAACTGTTCATTTTCAAATTTCAAATAAACATAAAAAAGTTGAAGGAAATTCACGGGCAGGTGATGACCATTGCATCGTACGGCAATATTTTCTTTTTTCCCCAACAGTCAGTCTGAGAAGAAGGCGGCCAGGTACGGAGGTTGTTTATAATTTCCATGAGCATTTTTTCTCCCTGGAGCTCATTAAGAGAAAAATGGATTCGGCTCTTCTAATTTTTCGAATATTTCATGTTTAAAGACAATAAAATTGATCTGATTACCAGCGAACAACATTTAGGTGCGCTAAAGATGGGTTGCAAAGGGATAAATTCTTTTTATCCTTACAAAAAGCTATCAAGAAAAACGACGCTTACAAATAGTAAAAAGTGTGTCATGGCATAGAAATACTGAAAAGAGTTAGATACTGTAGTTCTGAAACTAGAAACTGCGTTTCTTATCTGGTGAGATTCAAAAATTGTATGAGAACTGTTCATGTTTTCTTCGTGACAAACTAGGTGAATATTTGAAATGCTAAACTTTACCTCTAAAACCAACTCTGGCTCGCGGTTCTCTTATTTTGTTACTGTTATTTCTGTCGGCGTATCGTCGAACGAGGCCGAAATCGAGAAGAAATATAGTTCTTCTTTGAGACCTTTTAAGACCGATTACGAAATTTGACGGCTAAAAATGTCAGGTATTCTAAATTTCGATGCTAAATGCAATCAACGATTAGATTTTTTAAATAATTATTCCTGTTGGGCTGAGTTTCCCATCGATGAGGAAGAAATTTCGGAGAAATTGATTGATTGATTTGTCCCCCCCCCCAGTTTTCAATCTTATGGGTTCCTTTACTTGAGGTACTATAATTCTAGGATCTTTTAAATTTCACGTGTCACTATAGCCAAATATTTAAAAAGAAACTTTACCAAAATTCATCGATTCTGCTAAAGCTCAACAGCAATTATAGTTCATTTATTCTGAAATGATAGATGCAACGATCCCATGAAAGTATAGGTTTAACGTGAAAAAGCTAAGTAAGCTTAGTATTGTTATCGATGGAAAAAATTCGGTCCATTAAAACTTCCTCCAATAACCTGTTAAACATGCTCAAATTTTTTCGAGTAGCATTTAAATGTCCACGCAGTTGCATCCGGATCAAAAATAGACAACTGTGTTGCTTTTTCTATGATCTTGGCTTCGCTGTTGTCGTGAAGAAATTCAACATTTGCGTGTCAAATTGAACCTTGTACTTTTTAATTATCGCTGCGTCCATCATTCCGAAGTGAATGGGCTATAGCGTATTATGCAGATTGCATGCTCCCCTTCGAATTACTGTGGCCCAGCTCTTATTTCACATAAGATTAGTTATGCAAGTCACGAGCACAACTGATTAGAAGGAGAAAGTGTACATTGATACAAAGTTCTCCATAGCACACTTCAGAAAATTTTAATCGCTTACTTTAATGTCACGATGAAGCAACTTTTGACCATGCATTGATTCGATGGCCTCTAAAGTTTGCCAACTCAATGGTAAAGCAGTTCGAACGGTAAAACGTTTTCTGGGGCATAACCGCCGCAATTCGGCCAAATTGGGCCCCAATCTTTGCATAACCAAAAAATGTAGGCCTCTATGGACGCCGCAACATATAAATTGAGCGAAATGCTTTTGACCTTGCATTCTTTTCAGAACGGTTGTTTCCTACACAGAAAAATTGTTATCAAACACAAGTGAAATGAGTATGCGAAATGGAACATGAATACTCACTAAAAGTACTCCAGGTTCATGAGGTTTCGGCGGCTCCAAGTCAATCTAAAAATATTCCATAATAATGAACATAAATCTATAGTTAGCAGCTTTTAATGTCAAGTATGCACTATACCACCAGGAATTAATAAAGTTCAGTCAATTGAGCACATGTTACAGTAGAAATTCTTCCGAACCTACGAGTATATGAATTTGATTGACTGAAAAGTAAACTTCTCCTGCACGATTATAGTACCTTGGCGAAATTTGCAGGTCTTTTTTGAAATTTTCCGGATCAAAAAATTCAAATCTTACAAAAATCGGACTAAACATCAACCAGCTAATCAAATAATTGCCGATGCACGACAATCATGTCTGGCGATTTTATTCAAAATTGAATACGTTGTTGAGAATGAAGAAAATCAAGCGTGCAAAGTCAGTCCTTCTGTAGACAATAATCTTGAATCTTTGCTGCATGAGACTTACAGTAATTCTTGATTAAAAAGCACGCTGACCTGATATATCATCTAGTTTCTGTTGGCACAATGCAAGTCTTGAGAAACACATACTTCTGAAAAGCACCCTTTCTTCTTGGAATAAACAAATACGACAACACAGCCGTTAAAAAACACACCTTTTCCACCAGTTTTCGTATGAATATGAGGAATTATGGTTATTGAATCTTGAACATTCAGATACGCTACCAGACAACGAACTGACTTCAAGAATCCCCAGATGTGAATTTACTGCAATATCAGACCACTAGGAATGAAATCAGAAAGCAGTGAAGGTCGTGAAGATGCAATGCTGATGAATTTACACATTTTCGAACGAGAAAAAAGCTTGACGATGTTTACTGCTGCTTGACCTTTGTTTTCCACGATCTTGCTGACCCATAAAAGACCACAACACCGAGACTGATATATGTGTAGAATGGCATGAACTTTGTAAGAATCACCTTCAGAGCAAAAAGTTTATTCGTTCTGTCGTCTAAAACTTCGTAAACGTTGCCGAAACCGCCTTTGCCCAGCAACTGTCGAACGACGAAATGTTCGCCGACCACGTAATCTTTGGGCAATATTGCCGGCACGTCGGCGGCAGAAGTCGATTCGTCCGTACTATGAGACGCCATATTAGTTTACTAGTGTATACGAAAGTATCGTTTTAGAAGGTTTGTTAGTAATTAACGTTCGGCTTTTATATCAATGATGCGAGGATTTGAACAGTAATCACTAAATGATGTAAAATGGATGATAACACTATATAGAAAGTGTAATGTATGCAAGATAACGCATATCTACAATAGGTTTTGAGCTGTCGAACGCAATTTCAAATCAGAAGAATGGTGCTCTTCGGGTCGTTTTTAGAAGTATGGTAAATGAGTTGAGATATCACGAATCAAGGCCTTCTTTGAGGACGTATTTTCCAGCCTACACTGCCAGACGTCAGAAGCCAGCACAAATTCGCCTAGCGTTTGATGAATTCTAAACATTAATTGATTTTATTGGTGAAATTAGCTCAATGAAATGTACAAAATGATGTGCATAAGTTTATTGAATCTAAGAAATCAAACTGTCTCGTATTGTAAAACTTATATGTAAAATCCAGTTGCAAAAACTTGCAAGATCAGGGTTATCTTACAGTCGAGTTTTTCGAAGAACAATCTTGGATCAACACAATTGTCCAAATTTCTTGAACTTTTTGCAATGACCAAATAAATGATGTGGATCTACGATAGACGTCCAGTTTTACAAGTCGAGTACGAATTTTCTTTTTTTGTCGAACATTGTTCTCAAAAATTAAAAATTAAAGGAAATATCGCTTTTCCACCTGTCAATAATTCAATTTTGTAAAAAACTACAGTTTTTTATGGTTGGGCAAGTGGTAAGAAATTCAAGGTTTACAAGTTTGGCCAGTTTGTTCACCTGCACGAAAAAAATGGCCTTGTCGGAGCAACTGACATTTTTTAGTAGAAATGGAATGACCTCTTTCTCGTTTGTGAGAAATAATGCACCCTAGCAATTAGACTTTTATACTGCTTGCAAGCAGTACCTGCGATACTAATTATCCCAGTTTTATTCTGCTTCATTTGCATATTTGCTATTTGCACAAATGCTTTTGGAACGCCAGTGCAGAAAAATTGGGTATGAAGGATTTTTTTTCGCCTACTGGTAGAAGCAGGAATCTTCGCTTTTCTGAAGAAGTGCGATGTTTGTTCCAAGATGGAACTTTTTGCTGCTCTTCTTTTTGATGTCACAAACTTACTGAATGACAAAGTATACTTAGCGCACAAGAGAAAGTGAAATTTCGTTTGTGTGCGAAGATGTCGAATGTTTTCTCTTCAGATTCTTCTCTTCCCTCCAGAAAGTAGAATTCGTAGTTTTGAAGTGTACTCTTCCTCTTACTATAAAAAATATAGCCGCTCAATTTTTTAAGATTAATCTTTTGATATTTTTGACGAGTGGAATCTTCAAACAAATTTGTATTGAAATTTTTGCGGAAGTTTGTGCACTGACTAAAGACCATTGTTTTATACGCACAAGGATTGATTTATAAACAATCAGCTTAAACTTCCATGGAATATTCTAATTGAGAAAGAACATTCTTTCTCGCTGATTTTGCCGTTTTTGAATGTTAAAACGTTTGATATTGATTCAGCCACGATTTTTTCTGATTATACAACTTGTTACATAGATTTTCTTTGCTTGTCTATCGGAATCTGTACTCAAAATGCATGGCGCTTCTGCAATTCGAAAAGTTTAATTTTTGAAATTTAAAGACATAACATCATTCCTGTGAGAATTGTTTGTTTTGGTAAGATTAGAGCTGAAAATTTAGTAGAAATTCACGTAAAATATAAGCTGTATAAACTCAAGGCAGGTCCATGTTGCCTGCTCTGGTGAATTATTCGATTTGAGGGAATATATTTCCAATAGGGCAGTCTCGTAAAGCTTGAGTTGTAGTCCTGACTGCTAGAAATAGGTAGAAAATTCAGTTTGGAATCGATCGTTAATGTTGTAATATATTTTTTAGCTAATAGATAAAGTTTTACATGAGCAAAATTTTTGTTAAAGAACGCACTTGAAGACTTGAAAATGATAGTTTAAGCATTAAAAATCGGTAACCATATTACCGATTCGTATAAAACTTTCTAAAATTTGAGGCTGAGACTGCGACAGAATTCACAATAGTCATTTTTCTCATCTCGATTTTTAACGTCAACGTATCATAAAAACAATCAAGCCTAAGTATCGTATTGAGTTCATTTTTTAAATTTTTTTATTCCAATCTTTCGTATGATCTGCTTCTTTACATATTTCACTGCCGAGAGCAAACTTTAAAAACTACAGTGTGTATAGGAAGCCAATGATCGACGAACTTTTTTTCAACCATGAAAAATAGAAATAAACCACGTTTGGCAAGGGTAGGGATAACAATCGTCTGCTTTTGACTGCTGTCATTGTATAATGAAAATTATATTACTTTTCGTTATCTTTGCTTTCCTCTTTTTTCCCTAAAGGCCCGGTTGTCGCCCGAAAAGAGCTTAAAATTCTCCGCAATTTTCAAGCGAAAAAAATTGGCGTTCACGTCATGCATTGTTCAAACGACGACCGACAGAATTTCGAACGAATTTTTTCCTTCAATCAACCTGACAAATGTTACAATTTCTATGTAGAATCACCCAAAAATAATGATTTTACGGAAAATTGCCCAATTTTAGACTTGGACGATTTTTACGAATGCAAAGACGATTTGGTTGGTGGAGTGGGAAGCAATGACCAAGAAACGGGCGACACGTTTTTCTTCATTCCTTACGGGCTCATTAACAATTATGCGGGTTTATTAGTCGTAGTTTTAGTAGCCTTATTTGCGTATTATTTTATTATTAATAGACTGAAGAAACTTTTATTTTCACAAGCCACTTGTGAAAAAAATGGAAAAAGAAGAAAAAATAGTTGTCCACGCAAAAGCATAGTAGGAAACGAAAATTTCGAAAATTACAACAGGGACGACAAAAATTGCCTCATTCGCGAAAGCCAATTGTCATCCCTTTACTGTAGCCTAGATGAACAAAACAAAGATAAGAAATTACAATCTGGAAATGAATACGAGTCACGTAAGGTCATCGACGATGGGAAGCTTTTGCCCGAAGGAATAGAACACAGTGAACGAGAAGAATCAAATCTGGATGAGCCTTATATTGGAAAAAAGAAAGAACAATTGTCATTAGACGATGTACCGGTGTATGGTACCCCAGATCATTTAGAAGAACTTTTTTCCCAGAAAGACTGCGACGTAGGACTAAACTTTAATCAAAAAGATGATCTTTATAGTTCAGGTGTAACAGCACCAAAAAATTCATTGATCGAATTTCCAGATGATGGTCAGGTGATTGCGTGGTCAATTGACCGAAAGACTTCGGACCTGCGAACAAAAATCAGTGGAATCGCAGATGATGAAAGATTTGAGATCAGTGAAATTCGAATTTTACCAGTTAACGTTGTGAAGGAGCGTAATTCAGACGAGAAAAGTCAAGAACAATCAATCGAATATTCCAGAGAATTCAAAAATCAGCGATCACGTGATCAACATGTCGATAATGTAAGACAAAGCGGGTTTTCACATGATTTAACGGATGTACAAAATTTCGGGATGACTGAACAAAAATCAGCTGAGATAGATCGCTACAGTTCGAATGACTCAGCTGCAAAGATATATATCGAAGTAATCAATGATCAGCCATTTCCAGATGATAACGACAATCGACATAAAGGTGACAATATAATAAGTTTATTACCAGCTGATAACGATCAAATAACAACAGATAGTGGATTGAATCGATCTTCAGATGGACAGAATAAGAGTAACCCATTGCATGAAGTTGGAGATCGAAATTTCGACCAACTTTCAAGTGATCGCGTAATTAATGAACAAAGAAAAGGAAGTCCGTCGTGTGAAATCGTGGAAAATACGGTTTCTGATAGAAAAACTGAAATTATTTCGTCACTGGATTTTACTGCAGATAATCTTCTTGGGAAGGGAAGAGAACCAGAAACACCGGATTTCGAATCTGAGAATGATCCAAGTCTTCTAAGGATGGAGGAGCTACATCCAGTAATAACTGAAAAAGAAACGAATGAGGAAATCGGAAAAACATATGTAGATTCGACGAAGATGATCGAACTGAACTTTGATGTTACGGTAACGACCAGCCAGAAAATTATGCCGAAAAAATTAGAAGATGAAGACCGGATTGTGCTGGAAAATAGAGAGTTCACGAATTTATATGCCAATACTCAAGTCTTCGTGGAATTTTTTAATAAATTTAACGGTTCGATTAGCGTTGAGTCTAAAGTTCAATCGATTATTCAATTCGAAAGCTTAGAAGCGACATATCCTACAAATGGCAATGGTAAAAGTGAAAATAGTGTTTCTTCTTTCTTTTCTTTTCTTTTCTTTTCTTTTCTTTTCTTTTCTTTTCTTTTCTTTTCTTTTCTTTTCTTTTCTTTTCTTTTCTTTTCTTTTCTTTTCTTTTCTTTTCTTTTCTTTTCTTTTCTTTTCTTTTCTTTTCTTTTCTTTTCTTTTCTTTTCTTTTCTTTTCTTTTCTTTTCTTTTCTTTTCTTTTCTTTTCTTTTCTTTTCTTTTCTTTTCTTTTCTTTTCTTTTCTTTTCTTTTCTTTTCTTTTCTTTTCTTTTCTTTTCTTTTCTTTTCTTTTCTTTTCTTTTCTTTTCTTTTCTTTTCTTTTCTTTTCTTTTCTTTTCTTTTCTTTTCTTTTCTTTTTTTCACTGAATGCAGTTTGTTTCCCTAAAAATTTTCAGTTGTGTCGCTTTCATTTAATATGAAACACGACGAACGTACCGCAGATCAACTCCACGAAAATAATATTGATCGTGAAAATCAACTCATCGACCAAGTCCTGCCTGATATATCAACTTTCAATGTCGATAATTGCGAGAACGTGTGTCTAAATTGCGAAGTATTCGCCAAATACGGATCGTCGATTTTTGATCAACGGACTGTTCTCTGTACTATATTTCACGACAAGCAAGAATCATCCGCCGATTTTTTCGCAGTAGCCAAACCGTGGCCGGTTGAACAGCCGGTCGAAAAACTTGGCAACGAACGTACCGCAAAAAATGGCGATTTTTCAAGTACTCCCACCGGATCTTTAACTTCGAAAATTTTACCGCGAAAAAGTTACGATATTTCGGTTAATTTGCATAACAAATTCGGAGATAACGGGTGTACCGTGGAGATCGTTTTACTGAAACATTTGGGTGAAAACACTGGCGCAGCTTATATCGAAGAGGAAGAAGGTCGTTTGATCAGTTTGGGGACTAAAGGTAAGTTCAGTTATTTTTAATTCTGTCGCAATGTCTTTTCTCAAAAATATCAATTGCTTGAAGACGAAAACAGATAAAAACAAATTTTTTTGTATGGCGAAGTAAAATGTTTGAAATCCCTCTGAGCTTCAAGTGCTCGGAGTCTGCTCATTCGGTTTCATCAAATAGACTTAAGCTCACGCTGAGCTGCAGCTTAAGCTGTAGCTTAACTCCATATGTTATACCGCTGCAGTTAAGATGCAGCCCAGCTGCAGTTTAACTCATATACACAAAATGTATCGAGAATGTTTAGCTGCGGCTGAGCTGTAGCTTAACTCTGTATGTTATAACAGTGCCGCTAAAGTACAGCTCAGCTGTAGCTTAACTTTCTCGATATGTTGTGTGTGTATAAGTAAAGCTGCAGCTGAACGACAACTCAACGGCAATGGTATAACATACAGAGTTAATATACAGCTTAAGCTGTCGCTCAGCGGGAGCTTAAATCGCTTTGACGACGACCGGCTCCAGGCGTTATAATTTTTTGTTGAAAGTTTATATTTGCAAATACAGTAACGACTAACTACTTGCTCTAATAGGCTACTTCCTCGAATCTTTCTACGATTGAATAATAAAACCGGTTAGCAAGTTTTCATACCTCTCAGAAATATTTTAAGAAAAAATTATACAGTAGAGGTTCTGCATAAACGATTTTTAAGTCAGGATAAATTTGTGCCGTTTTTCATTATACAACAAGCATATGAACAGACTATGATTATTCAGTTGAACCTAATTTTTTGACCTGTCATTATGTAAATCAGATTGCAATATATAATTGATTTCGTTTAAATCTTACTGTTGTCCCACTCAACATAGATCCAGCAAAACTTTTATTTTTGAGGCAAGGTTTCAGGAAATTTTTTCTGCAGTAAAATAGGATACCGAATGATTTATCGTTGAATCTTCCAAAATGAATTTTCCAACTGTAGTAGCGGTTTCACATCGTAGGTCTTATTGAAAAGTTTCTGAATAATAGCTAGCTTTTTTCTCGTGATCATTACAACAACCACAATCGTTTTCAGAATGGACTTGTTTCACGTCGATCCCAAATCAATAGAATTTGCAAGAACAACACTACAAAAATCTCAAAATGACCGTTTTGAATAGCTCTCGGCAAAATCTATCAAGCAATGTACGGAAATTTGCCAGATGAGTAAAATCGATGAAAGTATTGAGACTCATTTTGTTAAAAATAAAACATTTTTCCAGAGAGATATGGAAGCTAACATTAATAAGACGAACGCTAAACCTCTAAAAAGTTGATTACCGTAATTCTATTTTCTCATTTTTGTGTTTGACTTGCAGTTAAATTGGAAAGAAACGTCGATTCCCGTTCTCAAGCGCCGAAAAAGAAAAACTTGGAAATATTATCATCCGAAACTGAATGTATCCAAAACAAAAACTACGATATAGTTCAAGAGGCCGAAATTCGAATCATTCGCGATGATGAAAATTTGATGAATCAACGACAAGAAGCGATCAGCAGCGATTACGATTACGATTCGGCCGAATTCGCTGACAACACCACTGCCCCGGAAATCGATACTTTTTTGGAAATCGACACAGACAACATGCCGCAAGATCAAGACGTCTATGACGAAAACGCCAATTTGCCCGATTACTTTGTGGAAGACGGGGAAGAATCAAGTGACTTGAACGTTCCAGAACACGATGTTTTAGAAAAGTCAGGCGATCTATCTTCGATCGAGGGCGACGTCGAGGTCAAAGCGACGGTTTTATTAAAAAAAAGTCGAGCGATTCTCGAAAATCAAGAAGAATGCGACATCGTTTTGTCGCAGTCGGAGAAAGATTCTATTGAAATGTTGAACGTCAACAGCGTTTTGGGCCTTTTCAATACGAAAAAATGCGACGACGTCATTCACAGAGTGGACACTTTGGAAGCTGTGGCCGATATCATGCGTCGAGCAGGATTGGAATCTAGCAACTTGATTTTTGGTACAGTAACACAAATTTCTGAGGATCACAATTATGAAACGATTTCTCAAGAATGTTTCGGCAATTGATTTATTTAAAATCAGACGGAATAGAGATTCATTTAATTCAGAAACTTTTCAAAATTTTGAAATATATTCAAAAAATCAAAAGTTATACTTTAGACTCGCGTTTTTTTGTGATTCATGTCAAGTATCAAATATTGAAATGATAAAGGAGTGGCTCTGATTATAGAAACTCGGATTCTGACTAGGATTCCGAAAATTACCCCGATTCTCTTTCGTCAGAGCAATGAATTATATATATTCTATCAGAAATTGAAAAATCAATGCAAAGTGAGTTCTTTCAATTTGAAGATGAGCATCATCATCAATTCATCAGACGTTACCGTCAGAACGAAAAGTCCTCTGTTGTTCCAGAATTTTCTGAATCTCAGTCCAGTTGTATCTCGCGACGTAAATCGAACAGAAGGATAAAAGCTCGTGGATGGACGAAAAAATCAATTCTACACTTTGTTCATTTCCAAATGAGCTTCCAAATGCAAAAAAGTTCAGAGAAATCCGTAAACATGTGATGACCGTGCATCGTATGCCAACATTTTCTTTGTTCGAGTTGTGGTCCTGATTACTACAGTCAATCTGAAACAAAAACATGAAGCGTGTTGCTTGTGATTTGCATGGGCATCTTTCTCTTCTCGAGGCTCATTTAGAAAAAATGCACCATAGCTTGCCAGACAGTTGAGATTATAATAATTTTCGGCGCTATTCGGCGAAGAACTTTTCTACCCACAGACAAAACAAATTTCTAAGTAAGCGACGAGCCGGTCGTTCGGAAATCATAGGAGCGGGAATTAGTACAAAAAATATTGGTTGGCACCGTAGGATTTTTCAACATTCGGATTCGCCTCATTGTGTTACGGCATTTTAGGAATCGACTACACGGCCAGTAACAAATATCAAGGAGAAATATGCTTCGACGGTAAATCTCTGCATTCCATCGAACCTGGCGTTTTGAATCCATATCAACAGGTAAAATATTCGGCGAAAACTTCCTCGCACAAAAGGATTTTTGAATTTTGAAGCCTAGATTTTTGATGATAATATTAAGGAAAGTGAAATTTTTCACAAGTTCCTTATGTCTATGGTAACCTTGCTGACGTCAAGATGACTCCAGTTTAACCTACATTCTTGAGTTGACATAAGTTTTGTAGAAATCCTATAGTCTTCCAAAAATATAATCATACTGGTATTTTTGAATTGCTTCGCTCACAGAAATAACTATTTGGCCAGGTGATTTCGATACTCGGCAAAACGTTGGCCCATTTCGTAAGCGAAGAAGGCTATTTGACTGCTTATGGATTTGGCGACGAAAAGACAAAAGACCACAGCACATTCCCACTAGGGGACAAACCATTCTGTTCATCTTTTGAAGAAGTATACCTCTTTTGATAGCATTATTACCGTAGGAAGTGTTTCAGATTGCAAAATTTCTGCAGATTTTACATATTTACAACACTGTAACTCCCACCGTCAAGTTGGGCGGTCCAACCAACTTTGCCCCGCTTATTTACGGCGCCATGGAGTTGTGCAAGAAATTGAAAGAGGTAGGTATTTCAACGGTTTACTAGTTCTTTGTCGAATGAAATCAGCCACCATTCAGAATTATTGGAAGTGCTCGTGGTCTTTTTGACGAAAAGTATTCAGTATACTCAATAGTCCATTTGATTCAAAATGACAGACGCAGCGACTACCAAAAGGGCAGGTTTAATTTGATAGACATTTTCCGCGGAGTGGAAAACTTTATACTGTAGGAAAAACCTGAATTTCTTCATGATAATTGGAAGGCCAGTATCATAGAAAAAACTTCGTGCTTATCAAGTGTTGATTTGGACGGAATTTTATAGACGCCAGAATGCTACTCGATAAATTTTTACCACTTCACCAGCTTGTGGAAGGAAATTTCATCTGCTTTGTTTGACACTCGCTGACGCAAAATTTTTCATCGATTACAGTACCAAGCTTTTTGTTTTTTTCCAGATTGAACCTACTTTCATGGAATCGCTGCATCGATCATTTCAAAATAAATGGAGTGTAAAGCAGTATTCTACTACAATCAATTTTTTCTAAATGAGACTTGGAACACAAAAAGATGTTTAGGCAGAAAAAATAATCTTTTTTTCGTGAATTGTGAAAATAATTGTGCAATAATTTTAAAATTGAAAAACACATGGTCAAGTACAGTATGGATGTTTCGTTCTGTACAATTACAGTTTTCAAAAAATGGAATGTAATTTTCACTTAAAGGTAAAATCACATACTTTATACCCGGCAAAATATTAAATTTTTTCGTTTTCAGTACCATATCCTGGTGATAGTGGCTGATGGACAAGTCACAAATGAGAGGGCGACTAGGAGGGCCATTGTGGAAGCCTGCCGGTTCCCACTGTCAATCATAGTAGTTGGCGTGGGCGACGGGCCCTGGGATATGATGAAGGTAAAGTCGTGATTGATAAATATCAAGTTTGAGACACGCACACATTTTCACTGTGCTGTAATTTCTATTCCGTGATTGACGTTAGATCTACTATGTCCCTCAACGGCAGATTTTTCAAGGTATTCGACGACATGCTACCCAGACGGCCGTGGGACAATTTCCACTTCATAGAATTCAACGAAATCGTAGAACATTATAGCAGAGACGGTAATTTCGAAACGGCTTTCGCTGTTCAATCGCTCCTAGAAATCCCAGATCAGTACAAAATTATCAAAGACTTGGGTATGCTCGATTTGGATGAACGATATGAATGAAGATATATGCGCAAGATAACAAAACTAGAAGGTTATCTGTGCTACTGTATGTAGTTGATTTATGTATGAATACGATTTCGAATAAAAACAAAAATTCGGTATTACAGTATCTTACCGGACCTTCTTGGAGACATCGTTATAAGGCAAACAGTAAGCTCAAGCTCGGTATGTGTCTAGGGAGGTTAATGATCAAAAAGCAAGTTTGAAAGGTTCTTTCTGTGCTAGTTCAGAAAAAACACGTGAAATTATCACCGATAAGAAACTTCGACGCCGATTTTATTTTCCACAAATTCAAGCTGGTCAGAAGTTTATTTTATACAATAACAGCGTATGTTAGTGGTCAAAAATTCAAAATTAGTGCGCCAAATTGCGAACAAAAGACGTGACAAGTACAAGAGTTACAATAAAATTTTTACGTACGAGCGACGATTTTTTTGACCGTGAGAAAAATGAAAGATTTTTCGGCCAACTCCCGCCACCATTGGCCTCTCGTTCAATCTCTGTTGTAATCGATTTTGATCACTTTTCGTTGAATTTCTTGGCAATCGGTGAAATATTTCAAGTCGAAATTTTTCGGACCGCTGTCGGTCAAAGCCGTGAATTCGACGGCTATTCGATCCTGGCCGCCCGGTTTGTCCAACGCTTCGCATAAAACTTTGACGTCAGCACGTCTATCCGGATCCAAAACGCCGTTCGATGGATTAAACTGCGAAAAAACAGGCTTAGCGTCATTACAGCAAAAATGATAGTGTCAGAGCTGATTTCGATTCGATTTTGATGGTAGGGGGACAAGGGATAGGAAAGTTTTGCCAACCCCAATGGCATCGCACACAATACTTTGATGTTTACTTACATCGCCCTAATTCATGCTAAAAAATATAAGTAACATAAGGCCAACAATCGCTATCAAACTTTTGACTGGACATTTAGCACTTCAGAAAGGAGTGCCTCCCGCTCATTTTCGTATACAAATCATAGTCATTGATTGATTTCGTCCATTCTCGATGTATCCAGAATTAGGTCCGTATTAGGTAGTGTTAGTACGTGCAACAGTTTAGCTGCATCTATTAAAAGATATTAATGGTGTCAGTTAGTCAGATCAGCACAGATGATGCATCCATGCTGAGAAAAAATTTCATTGAACACTCTATCCTGGCCTTCTTGCTTGACGGCTTCAGATCGTTGGGTCAGTATTTTGGTGTAACATAAACCTGTGATGAACGCTTCATTTGATAATAAAATTAACTGACATCAACCGTCTGCATGAAGAAAATCATGTCAATGTTGTCACTCCAACTGATCTTGTGCAGTGACCTTGGCGGATGGTCTTTATTCCTTGGGCAGCCACAGCTCTAAGACTCCAGGGTCAGTATACAAAATCCAGACTTCAAAATTGGTGACTTATCAATTAGAAAAATTTTCTTAATCATGATAGTGGTCATGCATGAGCTCCAAATTCAAAGTTGTTCAGATCTCTCTATGTTCACATACGACACTTTCAGGCAACCATGTGAAATCGACATTCAGTAGCCTCATACCACCACGCAAAATCAAATCAATTGATGGTCTATTAATCCCCAGACCTTCCTCTATTCCTTCCAACCGAGTCCAGCAGATTTTTTCTGTTTTTCGAAATTTGATCCTTTTTCTGAATGAATAGAGGTCAACAGCTTTCCACTCAGGAGGTCACTTTCCGTGCTGCGGTAGCAATGACTGAAATAAGCACTGATTTTTTCGTTATAATATATGAAGATATTTATGTTAACCCACACTCCAGAGGTCACCCAAAAGTTTGGCTATGGCCCATTGGTGAAATTTTGTGATTTTTAAATTTGTCAAGTAGAGTAAATTAAAATCATTGGTGTACAATTGTAAATGAATGGGCGAAGAACTAGTGACTAACGACTACCCTGATGTAGCTCTTTATAATGCAGTGTAAAGTTAAAACTACTGGCTCCAAACTTTTCTACCTTCCTTCGTAAATTAAAATTCTGGGTTTAAGAGACGATTCTAGGACACGCACTCCTGCAGATCTGGATGGCTACCAGAGCTGCGCACGAAACACTTATAATTCTACAAGTTGCTACAAGCTACATGTTTGGGAAAAAATACGTGTGTTATAAAAATTCTTGTAATTGGGGGGGGGGGGCCGTTGAGGGAACCTTCTTCTCAACTTGAAAACATTAGGCGAATAGTAACAATTTTTGGCCTTTTTTGGGAAAGTTTTCAGCTTTTTTCGATTTTGGGGAAAATGGGTTCCCACTTCACGAATTTGGAGTTTACCCTCCCCCAACCGACCAAAAGTCTTACAGGTATGTTTGCAAGTGAATATGGAAAATCGTATCGAGCACGATGACTCTTTGTCTCAACCTATATTTATTCACGTAGATCAAATTCTATGATGATCAACACTCCACAAATCTGTTTATGACTCTTGAAGAATAAATTTACAATCGAGAACATCGGAAATTTTTATGATCAGAATTACAATTCCACGGTTATGTCAGAGCTTACGAAAATTTTGAATCCATAATTTAAATACTTTATGATTTCAATTGTATGGCTGGATTCGAGTTCAGTTTGTGAAATTATCCTTATTCTAGAAATATTTTGGTAAAAAGAGACCATCGGGTCAGGTTAACAAAACTTCGTGATTTTGTGATTCTGATTCAGAGATTTTAGATTCTGACTTATGGCTATAGCTCATTGGAGTCACTCAATTTCGTCCTCGACAATTCTGATTCCAAAGTTTAAAAAATTATAACTTCCAATTCATTTGGAAAACAAATTTATTCCAAATGTAGGCAAATCTTCAAGAAAGTAGAATAACATTTTGGACATTAGAACTCTGAAACAGACACAAATGTGGATACAAGCACAGATGTGGATACAGGCAGCAACTCTAGTACTCACTGGAGAAAACTGGAGTCCGACGGAGGAGGTAACTGGTTGACCAAACTTAAGGGAAAGGTAGATCTAGAAGGAAAATAATCGAATTTTCATTTTTTGCGTAGGTGTGGCTCTACCATCATACATACACATGGGAGGGGTTGCGGTGTCTGGTACCCCGACAGATTCTAATTGACTCTCCGCAGATTCTTTCTGACCAGCAACAGATTCTACCCCTAGCGTTGATCAATGAGATGATGAGGAAAAAGAAGAGAACGACATCATACGAATGAAAATGATGCTATAGTTTAACTATTTTTTAAAATGAAGCATATTTTTGATTCCAAAGGAGAACGTCAAAACTTTAAAAAGTGCTGACCAAGCAAATAGTTTCGCATGTTTAACTAATATAGATTAAAAAATATCCTACTTGGATGTTAGAAAACCTTACTTTTGTTATCAAGAAAGAAAAAAATTTCTATGCCACCCCTCGTCCTGGTTGCTCCCTATCGGAATTTCCTAGGTGTGCAGGTATGGCTACCATGGCTAGCCGCATGATCGAAAAATTTTGGTGATCACCATGATCAAAGATTTCTAAGGACGCCACAAGATTGGTCACCGTGAAAACAAAAAGAAAGTGGATCCTTCCAAGGAGTTTGTTCCACTTGAAATACTGATTTGAGATATCCAAGGAATCGCTTTTGAGCTCCGCTTTCCAAATCCGATTCCGAACCTTAAAAACTCACCATAAGCTTTGTATTTGTGCTTTTGATGACCCACATGACTCTAGCTTTGCCGCAATTCGCCACGCGCATGTTCGTTCGACTATGTTTGGTGAACGGTGCGTTGATGGACAAAGTGACGTCGGGTGTCACTTTAATTATACGGTCGCCCATTGCAATGTATCGGCTCGGCGTGAGGCACGTTCGATGATTGGCAAAAAATCGGTCCACTCAACGACACACGGCGGCAGTACAGGAAGAGGAGGTATTAGTGTTCGGGGCCGCTAGCGACGCCTAAGGCTGGCTCGTATCGAGTTGTTTAACGATAACCGAAAACGGAGAAAAGAGAAAAGCAAACCGCACTACAGGAAAGTATGTTGCAGAGTGATTTAAATGTTAAAATTGTGTAAACTTAAATAATCATAACATTGCTTGAGGATACTAAAATTTAAAAGTCCAGAATTTCAGAGAAATAGCATCAACATCATATACTTCGGATAAAACTTTTACAATTGAATTTTACACTCGATTTTAACGTCGTAAAAGGGAACTCTACTTTCGAGAGTGGATAATGATCATATATAGAACGCGCATATACCAGCGGCTTTTAGTTCTGACTCCGGGCAGAATCCTATATGATCCCCAGCAGTTTGATCTAACCTACAGCAGCATAATTTGCATTTCTGAACCTATAGTCTGTTTTTTTGAAATGCTTCTGAATAATGAAAGTGGAAAGCCAGTAGTATTTCAGCTTTTTCACCATTTTCTGATAAACAATAAATCTTAGAAGAATGAAAATTTGTGAGCATATTGACATTACCTATAACAATTTTTCGAGTGAAAAATTTTACAGTAAGAGCTCTATGTAAACGATTTTGACGACGATACTGATTTGTGTCACTTTTCTACTTGAGAGCAATTTATAAAAAGCAGACTATACTTACCTTTCCATATACACTATAACCGATTTATTCTGGAATGAGAAGTGTAGCTAATTGATTGAAGCCAATCCGAAACTGAAAATTTCAAAAGGGTTATCACGATAAGAGAAATTTTTCTGTTCACAAGTCGAATAGAGAAACCCAAATATTATTTTTCTGGAAAATGTTGTCCTTTGCATCATCAAATCGAACCTACTTTTAAGGTGGCCGCTGCGATTTTCTTTCATTTCGAGAGAAAATGGAAACGATTTATTCAAGAAAAGCATAACTTTTCATCAGTATCCCCTCACACTTCGAATAGTGATGAAAATTGGAGGCACATCTGTTCACACTCACGCTCATTGATTACAGCGTTAATCATTCAAACTTTTCGTGGATCTAGTGTGTGCGTGTGTGTGTGCGATTGTGTTCTCCAGGCGGCTTCATCAACTTCGCCATTCAGTGATGTCCGCGCAGGCCAATTCTTCAGCCTCGATTGGTGGTAACGACTCCCAAGATACAAACAAAAAAACACAGGACAATAGAGACAAAGTCGAGAAAAATGACGACAACGACGAAGATAAAGATCAACGGCGATTGAACGAAATTACTACGACCGAAATTGTTCGTATTTTGGGCGAATTGTGCTCGGAGTCGAAAAGTCAGTCGGCGACACTTCATTCGATATTTTTACGCTTTAAAAAAGAAAGAAAAGCGAAATTGGATGGCATTGGCTTCCAAGCGGTCAAAGACCGGATACGTCATCTATTGGCTGAAGCCGTCAAAGCCGAACTCTGTCATTCATTTCGCTGGAATAAGTTCAAAATGGGACGGGGCGGTGCTGAAGATCGGACCACGGGCGGTGTGGTCGCAAGCACCGATGCTGGCACAGGAGTGGCCGTCAATACCCAGAATCGGCAAATTCGTGTTTCAACGTCGTCGTCGTCGGACGGTGGCAGTACGTCGATGAAAATTACGATCAGCCAAAAGGAATCGACGGAGGATGGCGAGCAAAATCTCAAAGAAAAACTGAAACAAGTATGATACTTTCGAAATAGAAAAAAGGAAAATTCTAGATTGATATCTTCATTTTTCATTTGAAACTCTGCAAATGTGATGACGACAGTACCTATGATCCTCCACGCTCAGTCTACCACACTTTAATCGCAATTATGCACATTTGGGTTTAATGGAACTGCCATTTTTGAAGGAAAACATTATTAATTCTTATCTTGTTTTGGATTCAAAAAAAAACGGCATCAAGAAAAGGAAAATTATACCGCTGAAATACTATTTTTTATGTTAACTTTTTTATGAATTTTATGTAAACTGTTGATTTTATCTCATAGTTCGGCTCACAATACGCCAGCTGATCAAGAGCAATTTCTTGCGACTCTAAGGAATGAATAGGCAATGTGCAGAAAGTCCAATTCAGAAGTGAAAAAATCCTAGGATTTTAGTCGCCGACAATGGGCGACAGTCGGCGACTGCACTTTGGAATTGGGCTTTAACCTGTATAATTTAGCGCGAAAGGTCGTGTGCAATGCACAAACTTTATCTGTATGAAAAATTTGTCTGAAGGTTTTAGATGAAATGGTATGTGAGTTTGCTTGGCACTGATCTACTGAGCTGAATAAGTAAAATTAAAAGTCGACGTTTCCAACAACAGGCGCAAGTCAATCTGGCGAAAACCAATAAAGAAATGGATGGTCAATCGCTGCAATCCGCTAAGGAGACAGGTGGATCCAAGTAAGCACATGTAGCTTTTTTTGTGATTTGGACTGTCTTTTTCTGAAATCAATAAAGCCATTACGCAGCTTTGTTCATGAGAAACGTGTTAATTTTAGTCAAGCACCACAAAAAGTAAACTAGAAATTTGTGAACGTAAGAACAAAAGAAGTAGAAGTAAAAGAAGTACATCTTAGTTGAAAAAAGTTGACCACGTTCCAAAGAAATTTTGATTGACCCTGCATATCTTGAGTACAGCATGTCTCCGTATGGGTCAAAAATCGTTTGAAAAAAATTTTGAGTGTAAATTAGAACAGTTTCTTGGGTAAATCGATGTCGCTGACTACGAATATGGTATCAAAAATTATATAGGAGAAAGTCTTCACATGTTTTTCCGATAAAAATAATTTCGAAGTTCAATCAAAATTTATTCTTGCACGGTTTAGTCACATTTTTATCAGACTAAGGGGAACTGACGAGCTATTTCCGCACACATATCATTAAATGGCGTATCAGTGTGCACATTCTTCCACCAGTACTCAGCAAGGTGGCCCGGCAAACGGATCGAACTAACTTTGTTTTTATATGGCCCCAGTGACATTCAGTGCGCTGCGTATTGGCGCCAGTTATTTGGTCAACGAAGTTCTCGCTATGGTTCACGGTTTGGTGAACATAGTTGAAACTAGGCTAGTTGGCTATGTTTCAGTATGCCGCCCATTCGTCTGAAACGATCGTTGTTTACGGAGCGACATGTGGAGACATGCTATACTAATATCTCACTTCTTCACTGAACTTCCCGGCAAACTTTTATATACTAATTTTCTCTCATGCAGTGCCTTGAACCTTAGAAGAGAATGACATGAAGCACCATTTCCGGTCAATTCCTGAAATGCATCATTTTCGGTTAATTCATGCGGAAGTATAGCAAAATGTATCAATTAGGAGACCAAAATCATAAAAACGATCCAATTTGACTCTAAAAACAGGAAGCCGAACGCTCGAATAAAGCTAACCTTGTTTTTCTTAAAATGTTTATTAAAATGAAACCGAGATTCATATTTTTGTAATTTTTTGTCTAACAAAATATCATGTAGAGCAGCACATTTGTAAGCCAACTCAACTAACCCTCATCAATTTTTGCGGAGAAGTTATACAGTAAAAGCTTCGTTAACAATTTGAAGGCTACTTTTTTATCATTTTTTTTTAAATTTACAAACATTTTATGGAAACCCGACTATAGGTTACAAAGCTGAATATGTCAAATGTCACTAGTAGTAGTTGAATTTGAATATTAATCTATTGAGATATTTTTTGTCTGTCTCCACAATGAAATTTTTCAAGAATTCTCGACATTTTGAAAAAATTGAATTTCGGATTATGGAAGCGTAGTTGATCACAAATCGCTGCATAATGCCAATTGTCTAACGATACCTCTCGTTTACGAGAACAATTTCATTCCGCCGTGTGTAATCTTCGCTTTTTAACGTTTAAAATAGAATTATCTGCACACCTGTTTCCTACAGAATCTGACAACATTTTCTTATACTGCTATTATCAGCGATGAAGACGGAGAAAAATTGTCGGGCTTTCAATTTTCACTACCGAAAGACGGAAAAAAGAGGAAAAAAGTTGTCAAACCGAGGAAAGCTAGAAAATCGCGCGCTAAAAGCTCGAAGTCGTCATACTTTCAACTCAAGGAAAAGAAACGTCAGAAAAAAACGGCTACAGCATCGTCGTCGTCCAAAACGAGAGAAAAATGGAAGTCGATCGGCGACAGCAGCAGCGATTCTTCTTCATCTTCGTCTGTCAGCAGTGAAAGTTCTACAACAACATGGGTCAGCAGTAAGCATCGTCGAATGAAACGCGTGTCCAAGAGAACGGCGATGAAATCGCGCACCAAAAAAGTCGCCGCTAAAAGCATCACTCGTAGACCGAAACGGCGATCCAACGTGAGAAAGAAGGCGGCGAAGCGTGCAGGTTAGTACTGCGACGATGATAAAGTTTGCTCAAGACAACCTAACCTGTTCCCTTGCTCTGATTATAGGTAGAGCTGCTAACAGCGAAAGTGCTGTTTACTTGAAAATCGAGAAATCAAAACAAATCCTTCAGTAGAACTTCTACATTTAAATGAAGAGAATTCGCAGCGAATTTTTCGACCCGCGTGCTAAATGATTTGCTGTAAAAAGTTCGAGACTTTGAGAGAATCTTGCCGAAATGGGTGGTATTTCTATTCCTGTCAGTTTTGCGTTCTAAATGAATAATTTGATCAAGCAATGAAAATAAGTAATTGCATAACTCCCTCACCATTTTTGAGCTTTCTGGTTGTTATGAAAAGATTTGTTCGTGGGAGGAAGATGATTTTTCCGGTCTGCAATATTGTTTTTCATGTCTCATTCGATAGTTTGACAGAGTGGCCCACAAAAAAGCGGATCGCCGAAGAACTTCATCACAGGCTCTTTTTGATTTGAGTCATGCATGAGACAAACGGCTCTTAGGCCTAAATTTTTAGAAGCCAATTTAAATTTTTGGAGCTAGCAATTTGTTATCGAAAAATAGGCTTGTAACACATTGTGGCATGTAATTAAATTATATGGATATTTAATCTGTTGATACGTGTTCAAAAAATGACTATTCCAAAGTTTATTTCCAGTCAGTGCTTTTCTTGTACAGGCCTCTTTGCACATGTAAAAGAATCGGTCAAAAAATTTTTGTTCGTAAATTTTTTCTGTTCGCAAAAAAGCACGATACCTTGTGTATTTTTGCACGAATTCCAGGATAGCTTTTGATTTCATGTCCATCTGGAACAAAAATATAGGGTAGTGAAAAATACAGCCTCTGTTCTTATTCCTTCTGTTGTCTCCTATCTTGCTGGCGCGCAGCGCCACAATTTTTTTAGATTCTAACATTCTAAAATATTGGAAACTCAATTTAAGGCTAATTTATTCAATAAACATTTTAAAAAATAGTCATACCACTATGAGTTCGAAAGGATTCAAATTAATCTTGAAATTTCTAAAAATCACTTCCGGGATGCGTAGGAATTCAAATTCGGGTTCATGTTTAAAATTATAGTTACAAAAAAGTTTGAAAATTAAGATTTTGACTTCTAACATCCGCAAAAATTCTTCTTTTCCATGTCAAACCCTTCACATTTTTTCGCGTTTTCAAAAAGGTTTTTTTCCCAAAAAAGTTTGGTTTGTGAAAAAAGCAGTGGACAGACTAATCCTAAGAATTACAGAATGAAGTCCGGTGCGAAGCGCCAAAAAATTTTCGATGTTTCCTGATTTTAGATACCGTAAAACACTTACTATAAATGTAAAATTTAATCAAAATGACTATAATTCACTGAAATATAATACAAAAATCACAAATTTTAATAGCCAGAATGGCTCCTGGACCAAAAATTTTAGGAGCCATTTCTAAATTATGAGGGGACCAGACCCCTCAAATTACTATAGAGCCTGAATTAAATTTCAACATTTTCATTGTCAACAACGTGAAAAAAATCCCTAAAAAATTATTAAGCAACATTGATGTTTCTCAGTCTAAGTTAATTTTTCGACTAAGAGTGTTCATTTCTCGCTTAAAAATTTACACTTTCGTTAGATAACTATAACTCAGAATTGGAGCAGATTTCGGTTCGTCACAATATGCATCAAAGTCTCTTCTACCTTCTTTCATATTCCCACTGTAATCATGACTGTCGCATTTGAAAATGCGTAATTTGATTTGAAAGCAACCATTCACTGAAAGTTACACTTGGATACACCAAACCTTGACTGTTGCAGACAAACATACTAAACGTGGGCATGAGTTTAATATATTCTTGTCCAGAGAAAGCACATTTCCATGATTTTGATATAAAATTTTGCGAAAAATCGGGAGACACATAACTTTTTGAATAAAGCATCGTCGATCGGATGTATGATAACTTTTGAGTAATTAAATTAATCGGACCAGGCAACTCTCAAGTTTCAATTTTGTACCTCTTGAAAGCATTGACTAAGTTACAAATGATTTGATGGTCTGAAATTTACTACTATCTGAACTTTGGAAATTCGGAAACTTTAGACACCTTGCTCCGGACGCTGCTGCTTGTGAAGAATTTCGATCGAGATTTTCAAATTTAAACAAATATCGAATAACTGTCTTTACTAAATTTACGGTCTTCTTAATTCATGAATACGTGACATTCGGTTGACCTTTAGCATTTCGCAGTTATGGAAATTTCGGAACGATGAACTAAGCTGTTCATGTGCAAAACAGCATATACACTCCTTTATCTCTCTCTTGAAGCAGCAATCAAGTTTCTCTCGCGGGTTACTGAACTTCGATCATCTCTTTTTTGTCCAGTTACAAAACGACGTCCTCACCGCTCTATGACTAAGAAAACTGTCGCTCACCGCCGTCGCCGCTTCAAAACCACCATTGGACGACGTCGCCGACGTCGAGTGAGCAAAAGAGCAGCATCAGTCGGACGAAGTTCGACGACATCTAGCAACGGTACCAGCGGCACCGCTACAACTTCCGGTTCTAGAAAAAAGCGTCGTATGCCAGTCAGGCAGTTGACGGTTGCTCAACTGCGGCGATTGTTGGACAAGTTATCAAGAGCCGAGATATGCGATTTGATGGCCGAAATTTATAAACGGGAAGCGCGACGCGAACGGTTGACGGCGGGCGGCAATTCCAGCGGCCGACGACGTCGCCGAAAGAGAACGACGTCGAAAAAGTCGTTGACGAAAAAAACTATGAAAAACAAGTTGCCTTCGTCATCGTCGTCGACAACGGCTGTTCACGGTAGTAATAGTTCGGAAAGATCAGCGCCGTCTACGTCATCATCGGCAGATGTATCGTCGGGCTTGGGATTAGTTGGAGCTAAAAAGAAAAAAACAAGCAAAAAAGTACGGAAAAGGGCAAAAAAGAAAGCGAAGTCAGTGTAACTACCCACAGTCGTAGAAACATTCGTTATCAATTATTCTATTAGTTTATTAGTCCGACTTTTACTAACATAAATGAATGCAACTTGAAAATAAATCAATCAGTTAGAGTATATTTTACCGTCCGTCTTTTGTAAAAGACTTCTAGAAAGAAAATCGGAAAGCAGATGCTATTGTGATTTTTCTTAATTTTTTGCTTTATCACATTTCATAAAGAGATGGAAATTTCTTATCTAATCTAATTAGCCTTTAACTTATGTGTAAAAAATCCTTCAGTAAAAGCTCGGTGCAAACAATTTTGAAGACTACTCTCCACAAATGCTCGTAAATTCAAAAAATTCAACAGTTATCACTGGTCATCGTGGAAAAATCGGACAGGAGTTTATGGCTGCATATCATTTATATGGACGGTTATTGGACTGCTCACACTGAGACCAAAGCACAATCCATGCAGTGGAACCAGACGTTTCAAGAAACTAGGAGAAGGTGTTCTGGGACTGTTAGTAATAATTCTATTACACTAACCTGTTGAACCAGCGGTGAAAATCGCCGCCTTACGACAGAGTTGCATCGCTGGCCACTGTTTCAACACAATATACCAGTCGTTTTCGAGCGCTTCATTATTCATTGACCTACAGTTTCTCAACTGGCCCATTCCCTAGTTTTAACATATAGCTAACCACTAATTTTCATATTTGAAAAGCTTCAAAATTAGAAGGATTTTAAACATGATAACAATGTCGGCTGAAACCCCCCCCCCCCAAGAATTATATGGCATGAATACCAAAATCGTAATTTGGAATAGTACTCGCTTTGCACTTTTATTGAAGCATTTCAGGAAAAACAGATCATAGCGCGAAACATTCATAATATAACAGACGGTAAATAGACAAAATTTTGTAATTCTACGGTTACAGAATACAGCTATTCCATTGATTTACATGGTGTTGTTCAAATCAGTAATTTCGGTAGCATTTAATCAAGGGATATTTTCACAATTTCAAACATAAAATTGTAGTTTTCCCATTGAATAAAATTGTGATCAGCTTCAGACCCACAATCGCATTACGTACGTCTTCAAAATGAATCAGAAAAAGTATCATGTGAGCTGGCTGTGCTGCAATATGACTGGAAATGATCTATTCCAAAGTGAGCAGTTCCCAAGTGGGCGATTCCCATTTGAGTGTTTCCCAAGTGAGTGAATCCCAAGTGTGCTAATTCCCAAATGAGTGATTCCCATGCGAGCGATCGTTAATTGAACGAATTCCCAAGTGAGCGAATTACAAATTGAGTGATTCTCATGTGAGCGAATCCGCAATTGGGCGATTCCAAACGAGCGATGGAGAATGTAATAACACTTTCTTCATATTTTCCTTCTTTACCTTATATTTTTCTTTGTATATATTTCCTTTTTCTTTTGTTTTCTGGGTGTATTGCTAATATTTTTGTTTGTGTATGTTTTTGCAGTCTCTGATTTCTTTCATTTTTGTCTTTCTTATCATCTACATTTTTCATTTTTGCAAAAACACACATTTCAAGTTTTCATTTTAAATAGCCGTAGTCTCCTGTATAATTCTTGCACAGTTCGACATGCTTGAGTCTTTCATCGTTGTATGTGTGAAATTTTCATAAAAAACATAAACAAAAGAATGCTGGAAGAAACAAAATATCAAGAGAAAGGAAACGTCAACAAAATAAGTGAAATTAAGAATAAGTGAAAATATGTGGAAAAGCATTATAAAAAAGAAAACATGAAAAAAGTGACAAAAGTGACAAAAAAGAAGAAGCAAAATAGAGAAAGCAGCAAGAAAGAAAGAAAAAATATGAAGAAAGAACAAAAAAAGAATCAGGAGAGATTAAAACCAAAAAAACTAAGATGAAAAGTAACGAAGAGAAAATCACGAAGAATAAAATTGTTTAGGAAATAGAGAGCGCCTAATTGTATATGAATTATACGGGAGACTATGCTTATTAAAAATGAAAACTTGTAATTTTTTGTTTCATGAGCAAAAAAGAAAAAAGTAGATGAAAAGAAAAACGAAAATGAAAGAAAGCAGAGACAAAAGATGACAACGTAAAAACATGCATAAACGAAAGCATTAATACACAAAGAAAACGAAAGAAAAAAAGAAATACATACAAAGAAAAATATAAGGTGAAAAAAGACAGAAGGTGTTATTACATGTTCGATGGCTCGTTTGGAATCGCTCAATTGGTAATTGGCTCAATTGGGAATTGCTCACATGGGATTCGCTCAGTTGGGAATCGCTCACATGGGAATCGCTCAATTCGGAATTCACTCACTTGGGGATTCGCTCAATTGGGAATTGTTCACATGGGAATCGCTCACTTGGGAATAGCTCACATAAGAATATCCCAATAGAAATAACCGAATGTTTCTATTTTTCTTTACTAGAATTACGAAATAGAAAATTGTGGATTTTGATCCTAGTAATCGTGCCAATATAAAAATTCGCATTTTCCGCGGATAAGAAGTTTTGGTCCCTCTATTCGCTGCGTCAAAAAGGTGTTCTTGAAGATGAATTTCATCTTCAAGTGTGATACACTCAAACATTTTGGCATTGAAACAGGGTCTTTCAAGTCCTGACAGGGATTTTCAAGGAGTCCAGTAAGTGAGTTTGCGATTTGTAAAGGATTTGCGATTTGTAAATCATGGAATCCGTAATGCAGCATAGTTTATACTGATGAGTGTTTTTCTTGAAACGCTCCTAAATAATACGAAGGCAAGTGCTATTTCATGCGTTTACGGTTTTTGCCTGAATCATATGTCACTAGTTTATTAGAAAATGCCCCGATGGGGCATAAAAAAGAAAAATACAATTGCTTGGATAGTTGCCAAGCCAGAAAAAGAAGTGGACTAGATTTTTGCGAACTTGGGTTAAAGTTGGAAAAAATCACTTTCGTTATATTGGATTTTTATTCTTTCTCAAGAAACATTTTCCATGTCTGTGAAAAAGTACATTCTGCAGTTTTTTGCATTTTGTCCTTCCATTGGCATCAATTACAGCAACATTTTTCTATATGAAAATTATATGCACATGACATCAAATATAAAGAAATGGTAAATCAATAGCATTCTAACTCCCGACCGTTTCAAAACTTCTGCCTCTCACACTAGCTGAGAATGGTGAGGGAGGCATATTATACTCATTTTCAGAACTATAAAGAAACCTGAGATTGATTGCACTAACCCAACATGAAGATAATCTCAACATCGGGATTAAATTGATGATCCTGAGTTTGAGTTAATCGCAATGTCCAAATTATTTTCTTCCAGTGCTCAAAATACACTTACTTCAGGATTAACTAATACTGAGGTTTAAGTTCGATTTTTTTGAATTGCAGACATTTGTATATTTATTTGCTTTAGGGATAAGAAAATTGTGCGAAAATGTTAGTGCAACTCGACAGCTCGAGCTGGGGACTCGACATCGAGCTCATCGTAGTCCTGATGACATTCAAATTATACTGAACTTGAGATCAAACTAAGTGGCCTTTTTGTTCGAGATAATCTTGAGCTCGATGTTCGACCCCTTTAGTCCAACTGGGCCTCGGTTACAGTCATTGGGCATCGATTCGCAAATAGAGAACAGGGTAAAGCATACAAAAATGCTCCTGGTTGAGCCATGCCTATATTAGATGTGGGCACCAAATCCCGTACCCGGTTCTCCCCCACTATACTCACACTCCCACGGCAACAGTACGACTTTTTTGAAAGCAGGACGGAAGCGACAGGGATGGATTAAATTGCTTCCCGTCTGCCATCCCACAAAAAGCTTGCGCTTTTTCTGCAAATTTCAGTTTAAATCCAAAAACTGTGGATGCTATTTTGTTGAATAGTTAAATAGTGGAGAATAAATTTGTTTATAGCTTGTAATAAGTAGAACTTACGCAGTGAATTCTATACGATATGTTATTTAAGATGAGTGAATTAAACATATCTTGCACAATCAATTTAGTTCTAAGAAGACTTTGTGGTGTAGTCTTTTCTAAAAAAACTGAGTGGGATTTCATGTGTCACTTTCCCAGAGCTGATTCCTGTTTTATTGACACTAAAAATTGCAAAAAAAGTTCAATGCAGTTAGTAGCACACATGTGTGAGGGAGGACATGGGGAGTACAAACTACCCCAAAGATTTTGAAACTGGAAAATTTGCTATAAAAAAATTTTTGGTCAACTTTTTTTGAATTTTTTGTCTCAAAAAAACTAAAAAGAAGTGGTCCACCCCAGTACCCTCCTCAAGATTCCGGAGATGCACATGTTTGGTTGAAAAGTAGGTATTGGTGCACTCAGCTGCAGAATATACTTTTTCACAGACATGGAATCCTTTTTTTTGAGCAAGAATGAAAATCTAATATAACGAGAGTGAATTTTTTCTAACTTTAACCCAAGTTCTCAAAAATCTAGTGCACTTCTTTTTTTGGCTTGGCAACTATCCAAGCAAGTATATCTTTTTCTGCCCCATCAGGGCATTTTCTAATAAATTAGTCCACTTCTTTTTAGTGGGCCCCAGCCTTGCATGAAAACCTTCGTAGAAGCACATCAAAGTTTTAAATTTGATCATGTCCACATCAAAGAAACAATAAAAAACAATCTTAAAGGTACGAATTCTTACTTTCGGTAAAAGTAAAGGATGTGTAAACTATAGAAAATTAAAAACATGTTGTAAATATAGTGTAAAGTGACCGTTTCCATTGAATTTCCCATGATCAAGAACTCGTCAACCCCAAAAAAACCGTAGAAATACCTCAGTTTACACACAAAAATTGTTTTGTGTGAAGTGACTGTGTCCATTGAATTTTCCATGGTCAGAAACCTCTTCCCCCAAAAATCTCAGAAATACATTTGTATACACTCAATATAGTTTTGTGTGTAAAGTGATCGCATTCATTAAATTCCCCGTGGTCGAAAAACTCTTCCACACAAAATCAAAAAACACCCAGGATAATTTTTTTATGTTAAGTGATCGCATTCATTGAATTCTCCGTGGTGCAAAACTTCTTGCCCCAAATTATCATAAAAATACGCTTGTTTACACGCGAGATAACTTTTCGTGTAGAATGACCGCGTCCATCGCATTTCCAATGGTCGAAAACCCCTTCCTCCAAAAATTCACAGGAGTACCCTCATTTACATCAATGATGATTTTTTTGTGTAAAGTGACCACTCTATTTAATTCTTAGCGGTAAAAAACCTCTTCCACCGTAAAAATCGCGAAAATACGCTGGTTCACAGTCGGGATAATTTTTTGTGTAAAATGACCGCGTCCATTGAATTCCCAATGTTCGAAAACCCCTTCCTTTCAAAAAGTCACGGGAGTACCTTCATTTACATTGATGATGATTTTTTGTGTAAAGTGACCGCGTCCAACGAATTCCGAAATGATCGAAAACCCTTACACCCCAAAAATCCCAATAAGGCTACCGGTTCAATTGAAACTGCAAAAAATTCGGGCACCGTAGTGCATAATGCTGCAGAAAAATTTTTTTTGAAGCCGATAAATTTATATAACAAAATTTCCAAATTCCGTGGTTCTCGGGACTTTGGACAACCATATAATTGAATTGAGGCCATATTTCAAAAGAATAAAAAATCGCATTTGAGATTACACCCCCAAGATGCTTAGGCCGAAGTATGGAGGTTGGATATGACACACCCATTGCTGGGCGTGGTGGAACTGGGGGGCCTCAAAAAGTGCGTTTTTCGCATATTTTTGGGGCCCCACTGAGCACCACTTGTAGATAGAGGCAAAATGGCAAAAGGCACCCCATAGTTTGTCCCTATGCCCGAAATTATGGAAAAAACCCCGAAGGTTCTAGCACATACCGTTTTGGCTCCAGAGGGGGGGGGGGACATGAAATTTGGGGGCCAAATATATTATAGGTTGACGCTATCGCGCCACCTATGATATAGAAATGGGAGTTTGTTAGCCAACTCAAATAATTTTTTACATTTTTGAGTGAAAAATTCTGTGTTAAAAGCTTTGTCTAAACGATCTTAAAGATCGCGCTAATTTTTGTCATTTGTCGATTTTACAAGCCTTTCACTAAAGTTTACACGCATTTTTAACGTTCATGTTTAAACATAGACGATTCGGGAAGTGTCATCCATTTCAATTGTAATTTAATTGCTCCTCGACGATGCCTCGATGCCTCAGCTGCGGGAACCTAAGCCGCTGCCCCATCCAACTATTTTGCGGTCACACTTTATGCGGAACGTGCTCTTTTTTAGTCACCTATTGCAACATATGTTACCCGACGCTGACAAAAAAAAGTGATCGAAATCGCACTAAAGATCAAGGTTTATCGTCGTCTAGTCAAGTTGATACTAAAATTTTGTTCGATGAAGAAACTCTAGAATCGGCAAGACGTCAAATTTGCACGTTGTGCGATCGATGCGAAATTAATGAGAAAAGCAAATTTTTACTTTGCGGTCACGCTTTTTGCGGCCCTTGCCTGGTTTGGTATTACGAAAAACGCAGGAGTCAAAAGTAATGATGTTCTTACCCCAGTACAATCTTGAAAATGTTCATCAAAGTATGAATAACTACGGTCCTCTTAGGGGGGGGGGCTTTCAGTGCTCATTCTTACCCCACGCTTAAGTTCCGTATCCGTTTTCTTTGTGAATGATAACTTATTTCAAACTATAGTGCCCATAGACTAAAAGGATTCCAGTGTCATCTAGAGACCAAAAAATATTCATAGTGAAACTTCCAGGGTATTTTTACCTCCTGTTATTCAGGTTTTTGCTATGCCCGACGTGCGGGTTCGAATTCATCCCGCCCAGTAAATGGTGGCAGAATTTTGATGACGAACGTTCCGAACACGAAGATGGCGGGTAAGCCTTGCAAATTGTGTGGGGAGCAAGTATGATTCCGGATTGCGCTCTCTACATTCAATGACCGTATGCTCCTGATCGAACATGCTTTTTAAGGAAACTTGACATTTTCATTGTTTTGGTTACCCAAACATTGGTGTTATTGACTATTCTTTCGATTTTCAGTCCGATATTACATTCTCTACAAAATACAGTTCTTTGACACAATTTTTATTATGCGAATTTTGTTTGCAGTGACGCTGCCGTTCCACCAATCTGTGGCCCTCAAAATGCCGGGCAAAAAGATTTTGGACATGGAACTCAATTTGACATCTACAGAAACGAAAACGATCAAAGACCCCAAAAAAATCGACATTTACAATTTGATCAACTTAGTTTTGATTCCGATTGATCACTTTTTATATACATACTTATGATTGTGAAAATGTAATATTTTTTTTTGTTAATGAAGTTTTCGCTATTGTATCGTGATATTTTTTATTCGACTCTGATGCTAATTTAGGCTAAATGGTATGCTGCTTCGGTCTCCCAAGTCATCTTCTTGCACAAGAAATATCTATACAGAAGAGAAGCGAGGAAGAAGCATCTCTTCTGGATTCCTCGGAGAAAAGAATTAAATTGGGCTATTTTTCTTGTTTGACGAGTAAAAGTGGCGGATCATACGTCTTCTATTCTTTGTTGTGTGCATTCTACACTGTTTTGCGTATTTTCTTCTTCATCATATTAATCTTTCTTGATCTGCTTACTGTATGCAATTTTTTATCGCCAAAGAATCCCATATTTCAAACTCCATTTTTCGGCACCCGGGGACCGTAACTCATTGGTGGACGAAAATATTTTCTCCAACAGAAAAATATTGCTTGCTTATCCTGAAAAATCTAAATTTTTTCTTGCCATTTTTTTGGAAATGTGACAATTTTTGACACTATGAGCTGCTTATTCTTTTTAGAACGTCTACAGTATGTACATTCCATAGAAAGAGTAATCGTACTTTTGTCTATTTGGAGGAACAAAGCCGGATTTTTCCCTCTTTAGCTAATGCAACTGGGTGGTTGGAAGATTTTGGGATTTGGTTCTATAAGTAGGAGCAAGTAGTTCTTCTATGTTAGTGCTTTTTATGGCAAGCATTCGTCATTGAAAAAAGGTCTGGCATACATATGCATGCCAAGGCAACTAATTGTCCCGTATCATGCGCATTTTTGCTTTTCGATAAAATTTTACTTAATTTCGCGATAATTTGCTCCATTGTGATTCGTATGGTTGTGGGATAATTGACCAGTTTTTCAATCCGAGTAACTGACTGTTTCGACATTATGGTGCCTATTTTAACGTCGCAAAGGGGAAGAATCTGACACCGATTTTTTTCATTCCTTGCGAACCAGTATAATCAAATCATTGTCACTAATGAGCTGATCAAAATTTTGAGGTGCCTCTGGCTAATGTTGCTCGTACGTAGAAAACAAGCAAAACAGTGTGTAGTCTTTCATTTGGCATTTTGGCACACGTTTGTTAGCTGATATGTCGAAAAACGGTTTGCTCTTTAACGGAGATGCTTTTGTAATCAGTTCAAATGCTTGAAAATATTTTGTGATTCTGAGTGCGACGTTTCAAATAATTTTTTTTACACGAAGTTACTGCACATGTTCTGTAAATTGGTTACTGTAACTCTTACAGAAATTGACAAAATGGTGGCCAATTTTCGAGAGCATAGTGCACCACTCTGGAACCCGAAAATTCTGCTCGGTATAGTCCACTTTTGGAAATGGTTGTCACGAAACTTGTTACCATTTCTCACATCATTCCAATGTTAAAAGATCACTCACATGTATTTGATATTAGTAAAAATGAACAATAAAGAAAGGCTTATCAGAATATCAAATTAATCCTTCTTTTGTGAGCGGTTTTGTGCTTAAGCCTGATCGTTGCCTTTCTTTATATGTATTTCCACTCGATTCTCATGATAGATTACACAGTAAGCAGTAAGCGTATGACTTTTACTTTTCATCCTCCTGAAATTATTAGAATCTCAAGAAATTTAGCTATATAGTCAACAAAATCTGAAGTTTGTTATCATCCTTGGAAAATGGCTGTGCTGAAATGCAAAGATTTCAGTTCGTAGATTGCCCAACGGCTACAGTAAACAGATTGGGTCGCTAGCACTAAACAGGATAATCACGAAGTTTTGCCAACTGAAAACATATGTAAAAAGTTGAAGATGACATCGAGCTAACGATTATTTTGTTTACTATTGATGATGAAAAAGGTAAAATTGTCTTTGGTGTATCAGACGCATAAGAACACATTTCTGTTTTTGGTTGGTCGACACATGACACAGTGATTTTTTTCACTTTTCTAATCATTCTCATTTAAGGTTTTGTAAACAAGATTTTAGAAACTGAAGACTCAGCAGCTCGATAGATCTAGTTAACTCACAGTTAAATTCTATATCGAAATTTGCGTCTTTATTCGGATTTTATAAAAATGAAAGCTGCATTTGTAACTGCTTTGACGTCAGTAATACGCGCCTGAGACGAAAACTTTATAAGAGTGTAAAGGCCCTGTCATACCTCACCGCGCGGTACAGCGCGGTACCGCGCGGCGAAGTATGACAGGGCCTTAAGTGTGAAAACGTGATTTCAAAACATTTTCATTTCTTATGAGACAGACTTCAAAACTGCGAGATACATAAATCACTTTCCTAAAAAAATTAAACAAGAAAAAATAGGCCTTATTTCTTTTCAGTATATTTTTAGAAAAAATTGATCTTATGGAATCCACAAAGTCCGGCCCACCTCTCAGATCCTACTATTTGACGCCTCAATTAAGTTGTATACGACGCGAAGTCAAGCGGATCAGATGCCATTCTTATTGTAGATCGAATAGAACGTCGTCCAAAGTTTCAGGCGCTATTCCGTCGAACAACAACCAGCTACAACAACAAAAACTGAAAACTTCGTCAAATCTTTCTTTACTGGCTGTGGATAAAACCGTCATTGATCTACAAATTTCTGATCTGAACAACAACGAAACGACTATCGTAAACTTATCGTGGAATATTGAAGAGCCGACAAATATGCTGGATTGGATAGGCCTATACGTGATAGGTATTATATTGCATTACAAGGATAGATGTGAGACTTTTGGATTTTGATCACGTTCGTGACGATGTTTATTTACTCCATTCATTTTAAAATGAGCCCTCAAAACACAAAAATATCTAAAGAAAACAAAAAAAACAGGATATGACTATGCCTTGCAAGTCAATATTTTCATTTTAAAGTCATGGTCCTAACTCAATTTGAGTCAATTTGAGAAGAAAGGTGGTCGCGTACGCAGGTTGTTTATTATTTGCATGAGCATTCTTTTTCTTCGTTGGCGCTCATTCGGAAAAATTGACTATAATTATATTTTTCAACATTTGCTCCAGGAGATGATATCCATTAAGAGTATGATACTATTCGAGCCTTGGTTCATGCTCGTGCATTAGCCTATTAACTTTTTCGTACATTTTGCTCCAACAATGAAGATTCATGCAAATTGATTTTGATTAATAGGAATGTTACGGGAGAAGCACAATAAAATGTGGAATATGTTTTCATTGAATTCTTTGTGAATTTCTTCAGATCAGCGTGTTCCGGATATAATGTCAATTTATTCATCACTCACCTTTGCATGATACCAGTGTACTCAAATTGATACGTGCAGAAAATCTGCCTAAAAATTGCTGTCAGACAATCTGTCTGAAAACCATAATCTAACAACTCAAAAAATCTGAAACTCTCGACTACTGCATGGAAAAATCCACTGGCACTGATATTCTGATCACGATACTTTGGATTCTAAATGTTGTTTTTCACGAATCCTTGAGGAAAAACGTAGAAAAACATGTAGGGTACTCTTGTTTCCTTTCCACACATAACATGCATCTTTCCTTTAGTTCGGAATTCAAGCTAAAATTTTTCTAATATGTTAATTTAAGCCGTATATTTTTGAATTTCCAATTCGGGTTTTTCACGGAAAAAGAGTATAATTATTAAATCAGTTTATCATTGGAGATCCGAAAGAACCACATCAGAAAGCAGTGTTTCACTAACTATAGTCAGAAAACATTGTAACGAACATTAGACGAAAAATAAATGCTAAATTTAAAGAGCAATAAGCCATCCTTGAAAATGAAACACGATTGTTGTCTTTTGATGGATAATGCTGCTTTTCGAATTTTTGTGTAAGAACCAGACTATATTGTTCGCTTAGGTGAGAAGAATCCGTTCCGATATTTGGACTACAAATGCAATAATGCGTGTTCGAAGGCCAATGGAACATTTTCCTGGAAATTGGGATCTGACTTGATCGAAAAGCTCCGTACGAGTAATGTTTTGAAATGTGACACATCCAAAAAGATATGCAAATTGGTCTCAAAATTCTAAGGAACAAATGTCAAAGTTTGCTTCAAGTATTACGACGGTATAAGTGGGAAATTGAGGGCGTTGAGTCCAATTTTGCGTTTGATTTTACCTGGAATAGAAGTAAAAAGCGACGAATCAGTAGAATATTTGAAATTTTATTGATATATTTCATTTTTAGGATCACAAAAAAATCGCGCAGTCGGAACCGGCATACAGATCCATCCACCAAACGCAACTGAAGATCACGAGTAAAGATTGGTTCTGATGTCAACAAGCTGTGCAGCAAAGGATTATATTTTTCATGCCTAATGTCTATTTGAGACTTCAACATTTTTTGATTTGAGTACAGCACTCGCTCAGTGTTTATATTCCATGTCAAATCGAGTTAAGAGATTATCTCTCATACGTATTTCTGTACTTCACATATTTGGTAAAATATCAAATATCGCTGTCAATAAAGCTCTATTATCATTTCTGGAACCAGACTTCAAAACAGGAGTCTGAAAAATAGAATAAGGAATAGTAAGGACTTTAGTATGTTGATAGTGCTTGAGAAATAATTACTCGTGAATATTTGATCCATTTCTTACGTTTTGCTGAGTGTATATGTGAGACGTTTTACTGTAGCTCAACAACGATTCTATTTAAATGAAACAAAGACGTGAATTCATTTTACAGATGTTTCGTGCTCCGGCCTGCAATCTATTTACAATCACGAATTACGAATTTTCTATGAAGCCGATAATAAAATTGTATACAAAAGTGGAAGCCAACGTGGCGCCTGCCCATCGTGGAACTTGTCGGTATGTTTCTAGTTTCAAGGATGGAAAATGTCGAAAAGTCGATCCAGATGAGAAATTCACCACAAGTCCCGTTCCATAAAAGATGCATCAACTCGATCGTAGCAGTAACGCCGAGTTCAGACCAGTCTGCCTTAGTGGGAAAGAAGACTTGTCAAAAAAGTTCTGTTGTTGTTATGCAAAAGTTAAATTTTGACCAACTACTAAATTCAGTAATACTATAGCGACTGAAAATGGCCAGTTCGGAACAAAAATCTTCTGGATTTGTGATATATACACCGTATGTACATAATATGATTTTGCTAACGTCATTCTCACATACTCCGGTCCCTTTACAGTTATCACTTCGCGGATGATACAAGTCGATGCAAAAACAGATACACCTTCTCGTCTCAATATTTCTTATATTTAGATATGTGTCATGTTAGAGTTTTTGCAAGCCAGTTACACAAAGTGGTCACTTTTCTGAATCCTCAATTTTAAACGTTTTGAAAGCTGAATTTAATCGACAACACTCGGCTAGCTCTATGTCAATGTTTAATGCACTCTACGCCTTTCTTACTGTAGTGTATTGAGAAGAAAACTTCCACAATAAAAGGCCCCTAAAAGTGAAGAATAGCTAAACGAAAAAAGTAAGTTTAATTTGATGCGTAATCTTCATTTAGTGGAAGATTTTCTATTGTAGACAAACGCTAAATGTGTCCATGAAAATGGGAATAGCCAAAATAGTTGAGAAACGTCATGCTATCTACTATCGATACGGATAGATCTGAGTCAATACCTAAGTGCTACTCGAGAAATTTTTACCACTTTTAATCAAGTTATGCAATGAGATTTTCGGCTGTTCTGTTTGCCACCCGGTGACGAAAAATTTCTTTCATTGATTACGGTAATAAGCTTGCTAATTTTTCCGTATTGAACTTACTTTCATGAGGTCGCTGCATCGATCATTTCAAAATGAATTGAGTATAGTTACTATACTATAGAATCTTATTGACAAGATATAAATTTGGCGATATGGGATGACACGTTGGGTTTTAAATAGTCAAAGATATTATGACAAAAAAGTTGGAGTCATTGTGGATGTCAAATAGGTGGATACTTCAATTCTGGACTCAACAAATTTCGTGTTCCGCTCGTGATTTCATCCAGTTTCCCCTAATGTACTGTCAGATAGAAACTTGATAGCTGCAATTTTGAGCTATTTGAAATATCTTAGAATACTTCCGTACGATTAACAAAGATGATCAATGCGCTGAAACGTTGTAAAACGCAGCCAATGTTAGATGAGTTCACGAAATGTCTTTACCAAATGAACATTTGAAGATCATCCCTACATCAGACCTTTGTACAATTTTATGTACGTCATGAAAAACTTCACTACTGTTTTCTTACAGGATGTTGAAATAATGTGTCAAAACAGAACTGCGGCCGACAGCATTGTATTTGAAATTAAAAGTGAATCCAGGTCAAGACGAGCTAGTTTGTCGCTTCAATGCTCTATATCGACAGATCAACTCTGTGAAGAACTAGAATCGAAGTGAGTTCCTGGGCATGTTTCGGAATTTCATAAAATTATGCATTTGGTGGACTGGTAATATTATGCAGGCTGTGCTGCAACCCTGGGGACGCCTGCTATAATTCAGGTGATGCCAATCTACCCTATAAAATGTCTATCTTTGTCTAAGTAGCAGCTGGTGATGCTACTGAAATTGAGCTTAAATAGTATCTACTCTAGTTCTATCTACCCAGCAGCTACTATTTTTTAATATATGATTCCTGGAGTTATATGTTAAAACCTTGTCTGAGCTCAATCTACTTTATAAAATGTTTATTTTTGTCCTAGTAGCGACTAGTAATCTAGACGATGCTACTGTATGGACGTACGGTAGAACCTAGCTAAACCCATAAAAAGTCATATGTTAAAAGGTAGCAGCTGGTAGCCAGATGCTATTAGCGTAAATGCTACCAGAGGACGGATGAGGTTTTACCATACGTCCACACGTTTTGATATATACAAAGTTCCATCATAGCTTATCAACTATGGTTTGATTTTTATAAAATGCTCCTAAATTGAAAAAGAACAAAAATCAACCATGTCTTAAAAATTGCGTACACAAAGCTTTCACAGTAGGATCTTCATTCAAAAGATTGTTGAAGATTGATCGAATAAGCTCACAAATTTTCTAAACCATCCGTCACTTGAGGTGACGGATGGTTTAGCAGAAAATTGTAAAAATCTAAAAATGCACTAGATTTCCACGTTTATAATTTAGAAGCATTTCAAAACAAAAAACAGACTACAGTTGCTTCTGGGACAAAAATAGACATTTTTAGGGTAGATTGAACACAAGCTGGGTTTCAGCATACGGCCCAAAATTATTTGTTTGTAGACTGCCAGCCTGACTGCAAACTCACTGGACTGCACTTCTTCCAGTGTGATATATATGTTTTTGTTTCATAACGAAGCGTATCAGAGAAGCAGAAATGGGAAATTTTGTAATATTTTCACGAATGAAATCTATTTCATACAATGTAAATTTTGTGCGAAACGAATATTTATAGGTTCTTGGATACATCAACGAACAAAAACAATCTGCATCTACTTTTAGAAGTAATGTATTATCCGACTATGCTTATGCAATAATAGGATCAGCAGAAATCGAATTTCTATTGTCTTAGTTCTTCTACTCAGAACTAAATCAACTTATCATTATGAGCACGAAAAACTAACAAAAAGGCACCGAAAGCAGAAAAAAAATCTGGCGGCTAGATGCGTGTAATGAATGTAAGAACTGCACTGCTGACCTCACGACTTTTTATGTTCTACAGTAATATACTGGCACTGAAAACCAACCTGCGCCTGAAGGAAGAATTCAGATACGGCGAGATGGAAAATGTATTTACTAAAGATCCGATTTTAACTTTCTACGTTCAGAATGCCGTGATTGACATCGGTAAGCTATATTGTCATGCCGTAGAATGTCTGACTCGAAGTGGAAGTGCTACTTTTTCAAAAATTTGATTAATTACACAATTAAATTCTAGTATTGCTAAGGTTGTTTTATTTTGATGATTTAGTCCAAAAAACGGTCACATTTTTGAACTATGTGATGTTATTTGAAATTTACCCATAAACTGCGGTGAACTTTTTTTAAACTTCGCACAATGTATCGCGGAAAAAATTCACCTCATTCGCGATTTTCCAATGACTACTTTTCAAGGACATATGCCACATCTCTCTGACGTTTCACTATCTTTTATTATCAATTCTACACTCTTCTTTTCTACGAACATTTTGCGTTTGTTCTATGAACCAATCATCTCGAAAATATAACATTCATTTTGTTCTACATATGGTATTTTTTGTGCTCAGCGGGAAATGATACGACCACTAACAACAATAACGACCAAAGTGGGACCCAAATTGGAATTGGAAAAAACATTTCCTGCTTTGCCAATGAACGCTTCAATAATGATCCTTCGAGATTGAACGATTATCACGTGACCAATGATTTTTTTTCTGGTAATCTTGCATCATCTTCGTCCGAAAGTGATACGGAAATGACGCTAAGATTGAAGAGTGAGCATAAGGAAAAGCCCAGCGCCGGTCAACATGGAGATTACGGTAACGATAGTGTTTGAATGAGTCTCTTTAATAAATATATTTATAATAGCTCGACTTTGATCGGACAATTTAATTTTCTGGAGTGCTCTTTGATTGGCAGATTGGTGAAGAATCACATGCTCGGACATAAGCTAAATTTTCAAACCAAGATAAGCAAAAATCATTCTCTTTCAATGGCTTACAAGGAATTGGTTTGACGGCAGCAGGATGTACTGTTCATGATGGTTTTGAATTTTTACCGCAGTATTTATTTTATGCCATCCAATGTGCCCTTCTGCCGTAATACATACAGCCTTTTTACATCTGTGCGCCTCACGTTTGTATAGTGAATTATAATTCTTAAGAAGGACCTTTTCCTTTTTACTTTCTATAAGATTTTCATTTTTTATTGGTTTATGTTTTTATTGATCTCCACATCAATAGCGCGAAAAACTTTGACCTCCTCAATTCTGAGCAATAAAATTTTATTTTTAGTCGGAACTGATAAAGAAATTGTCAACTCACTCAGCCGCTTGGCGTATTTGTCAGTACGATTTCATGGAATCTAACTCGCCCCTATTTTACCAACTTATTGTTATAGTTCGTTATCGAATTTTTTCGCATTTTCAAACTGTGATATCAAAAAACGCAATTACCGGGATTACCAATTGAAAAAGAGGTTGTCTATGAAATGACCCAATTTCGTATTTAATCACAGGAAAGTAGACATTCAAAGCATACAAAGTCCAAAAAGCCTCATCTTTCCTCTTGTTTCCACTTTTCGTGTTAATTTTTGCGTCAACCATGTGGTATGGTCAGACTCATCTTCTCTTCTATAACACAGTTTTTGAAAGCTCCAGTAATATATCATCTTTTATCTGTATGTGAGTATAATTTCCTTGTAGAACCCAGAGAAAATACCAGCTTAGAAATTGGCCGTGCAGTATCGCATAAGGCTAGCAGAAGCGTAGAAGACTATTCTGGAGAGGATTTGGTTCTAGCAGTATTGGAGGGACAAGAAGAATCTAATGGAGCTTACGGTTCATCAGGAACGGTTGATGATGCAACGGTACGAAATTGCCATAAAATTGGGCCGATGCTAACAACCGCGAGCCCGGTAATTTGTCGGCAGTAATTTGTTTTTTTAAAACGGCGTGCTTAGGAGTGCAGCAGCCCCTTATGTATCCAAAATCCCCCGGAATGAGAACGATTTTTTTCTCAAATACTCATTTCAAAATACTTCATCATTCTTCATCATTATCATTAGGCGCTCGTGTCTTTCATTTTTTTCAAAATTAACAATCGGTAGATATCGGTTTCAACAGCATAGCTTGTACGTTCTATCCCGCCTTTGTATACTGTACTTACTTTTCTAAAATTCTTATTTGTGGTACTTGAAGACTAAATTTTCTGGCTATTATGACGCACTTTACACATTCCTCCTTTTGGCACTTATGATCTAGGTAATAACAGTAGTTTGTCGATCTTTTTAAATGTTGATCAGTAAGTACAAATCATTCACAGCTTTTACTTGGCAATTACCATTAACGCAAAATCTAAAAATGAACTTTTTGTCGGATAGGATATGTTGTGTCATTCTTTCAAAGGTAATCTTTGTCCAATGTTCTGGGGAATTTCCTACGTTATGAATCAATGCCTGCTTTTCAATAGTATTTTTAACAACGGTCATGAATTTGCTGACTTCACATTAGTGTTAAGGTCACTGGTGAAGAAAAATAGTCAAGCATGAACTCTGCAATGCGCAATGTTACAAGTATTCATTTTTCCTGCGGGTTTTTTATATCAAAATTAGCATGATGCGACAAACATAGAAACTTCGTTCACACACAAAATCTACAAAATGCAGCCCATGGGTCGGGGTAGGTTCGGAAGGTCGTTTTGATATTATCCATAATATATTAACTCAAGTAACCAATCTTTATGCTATCACGACTTCATACGTCTGAATCGTCATAAAGCCCACCATTCGGAAGCGATGCAAAATCAGTGTGTCAGTTAATGGAAGGCTGTTTTTTCAATATCAGTGAATCCTATTGGTGTCTGCTTCTATTTTTGTTTTCCATAAGCGATGTCGCCGAGATGTGAATTGTGAAACCACATTTGTAGCAGTGCATTGGGTAGCTTATTGACCTTAAGTAGTGTTGTATTAATCACTTGTGCCAGCAGACTTATCGGAAATTGTATAAATGCAGTGAAGAGAGGAAAGTCAAAACATGCATTCCATGGATCATCACATACATCATAATAATTAGTACAATGGTGTCCATAAGAAGAAATTTCTAGTATACTATTTCGAGATGTAAAGCACACTTTGAGAACATACAAAAACGTTGATTAATTTACAACAGGACTCCGAAATCAGCATGTGAGAAGTTTTTTGCATTTTATATGCGTGAATTTCTGATTACAGTGATAATTTCTAACATATCGCTTCACGACGGATACTGAAACTTTGCTGCGTTCAGCAGACATCCTCTGACTATCATAGGTGGTGCGATTGCGTCAACATATAATATACTTGAACCCCCAAAGCTGGCCTCCCCAACGGTAAGAGCTAGAACCTTGGGTTTTTTCGAAATTTCGGGCCTAGGGACAAACTATGGAGTGCATGTGATCATTTGGCCTCTATCTGCTAATGTTGCTCGGTGGGATCCCAAAAACATGCAAAAACGGCCTTTTTTATGGCCTCCAGTTCCAGCATGCTCCACACTGGGTGTGGCATCCCTGAGCTCGATACTACGTCCCATGCATCTACCAAGTGTTCCTCAGATGACACTTTTCCTTTACTGAAAATGTGGCCTCAATCCAATTATACCATGGCCCAAAGTCTCGGGAAGCCACGAAATGCCATAGTTTTGTTATATAAAGTCATTGGCTTCAAAAAACATTTCTTGCTGTATGTTTTTCTAAGCATGATGCATTCATGCCCATATTCTGCCTGCATAAAGTCGCAGGTGAACTGAGTAGTTATATGTGGTGCATGTGGTCATTTGACCACCCTGACCCGCATTGGTTAAGGATAGGCAATGGTTAAGAACAAGCGGAACAAGTGGTCCTCGACTTATCGACCTAGTGGTCAAATGACCATGAGGGCGTTCCGGTGGATAGGGTGGCATCGGGCGCGTCTGAGCGCGCTTGGCGAGAAGCCACCGGCCACTTCCGTCACCGGGTCATTTCCGCCACCTACCAGCAGGCGAGGCGCAGCCCTCCATTAGCAACACGCAGCCGCCCGCATGCGAGATGCAGCCGTCTGCAGGCATGATGACAATCCGTCAGAACTTAGCCAAATTATCGAGTTCTAACTAGTTGGAGCACAATGAACAAAAGAGAAATATAATAGATAGTGAAATGATGACTAAAAGTAGTTTTCGACCTAGTTGACTTTGTGTTTAGTACTATGCAGTTAACGCATCTGTTACTTTGACCGAAAGTTCGTAGCTTTAAGATTGTTTTTTCCTGTTTTCCTACCCGAAGATTGCCAAACTTAAAACTTCGATGTGCTTCAATGAGGATTTTCATGCAGGTTAAGGCCCACTAAAAAGGGGTGGACTTGTTCATTGGAAAATGTCCCGATGGGACAAAAAAGAAAAATTTACTTGCTTGGATAGTCGCCAAGCTAGAAAAGGGGAAAGACTGGGTTTTAGAGAACTTTGGTGAGAGTTTAATAAATCGTTTTGTAAAATTGGGTTTTCATTTTATCTCATTGAAAAATTTTCCACGTCTATGAAAAAGTATATTCTGCAACTGAGTGCATTAACACATCTTCCAACCATACATGTGCATCCACAAAATTTGGCCGAAATTTTTTTCCAAATTCTAAACTCTGGGGTATGTACCCCCCATATCCCCATCGCAGATGTATGCTTCCAACTGCATTGAACTTTTTTACTAAATTTAGTATCAATAAATTAGGAATCAAATGTGGAAAGTTGACACATCGAATCCTACTCAGTTTTTTAAAGAAGCTACAGCACAAAGTATTTTTAGAACTAAATCAATTGTGTGAATCAATTTAAAGCATTAAAATTGTGCAGATGATGAAAAATCTGCAATAGTGTCAAAGTAATATAGGCTAGGGGTGTGCGCCCGCATTACGTCGAACCAATCCTGCTCCCGCTGCTGATCTGGGGCCGGTTTCATCACAGAGACTTAAGCTGCAGCTTACCTCTATATGTTATAACATTGCAATTAAGCTGTAACTCAGCTGCAGCTCAACTCATGCACACAAAAATATCGAGAAAATTAAGCTGCAGCTGAGCTATAGCTTAACTCTGTATGTTATAAACATTGCCGTTTAGGTACAGCTCAGCTGTAACTTAACTCATACACACAAAACATATCGCGAAAGTTAAGCTGCAGCTGAGCTGCACCTTAACGACAATGTTATAACATACAGAGTTAAGCTACAGCTTAAGTTGCAGCTCAGCTGGAGCTTAAGTCTCTTTGATTAACCCGGCCCCTGGTCTTCCCGCCCCACTGGATAATATTTAATTCAGTCTTTTCATATAATGGTTTTTGGATTTAACCTGCAATTTAAACCGAAATTAGCAGAAAAAATGTCTTTTTGCGGTAATTGCGAACGGGAAGCTATTTCACTAATCCCGTCCGCTCCTGTCCCGTTTTCAAAAAGGTCGTCCCGTTTTCAAAAAAGTCGTCCCGTTCCCACCCACATCCCACCGCGGGAGTGTGAGCAAAGATATGAAGCAGGAATGGCTGCACACACCCTTAATATAGACATGGCTGAATCAAAAGCTTAGTTCTTTTCGTTTTTTTAAAAGGGAATTTTTGTGTGCATTACCCTGTTATACCATTTGCAGATGGTGCCCAATGTCTGTAACCAAGGACCAGTTGCATTAAAGGGGTCTAAGCTCGAGCTCAAGATAATCTTGAACAAAAAAGTTACAATCTCGGTTTCAGCGGTTGCACTAACATGTCGATGATCTCAAGTTTGATATAATCCGTCATCAGGATTATTCCGAGCTCGATGTCGAGATTATCCCCAGCTCGAGCTTTTGGGTTGCACAAACATTTTCTCATAATTTTTTTATGTTTTTATATAAAAATGTCTGCGATTCCCGAACTCGAGCTTAAACCTCAGCATTAGCTGATCCCGAAGTGAAGATTTTTAATGCACTGGAAGAAAATAATCTCGATACTGCGATTAACAGAAACTGAGGATCAGGAATTCAATCCCGATGTCAAGATTATCCTCAGGCTGGATTAGTGCAACCAACCCCAGCGTTTTTATACTGCTTAAAATCACTACAATATGCCCATCCCTCACTATTTTTCAGCCAATGAGAGATACAGTTTCGAATCGGTCAGGAGTTAGAGTCAAGTTTACCATTTCTATACATTTGAGTGAAGTCAGCCATTAGCATCATTGCACATAATTTTCATATAGAAAAATTTTACTGTGTTAATACAATCCTAGGAATAGGACCAAATGCCCTCAGCCGCAGAATATACTTTTTCACAGACATGGAAAATTTTTGAATGAGAAGGAATGAAAATCCATCGTTACAAGACTGGATTTATTAAACTCTCATCCAAGTTCTCAAAAACCTAGTCTATCCCTTTTTCTATGCTTGGCAACTATCCAAGCAAGTAGATTCTCCTTTTTATCCCCATTGGGGCATTTTCCAATAAAATAGTTCTGAGAACGTTTTTACTGTTTTCAAATGAGCCTCAAAATGCAAAATAATCCGTACAAACCCGTGAATAGATAGTAAACTTGAATCATGTTCAGAAATATTTTTCGCAGGCTATTCTCCTAGATGCTAATTGCTACATTCAATTAGAGATAAAAGGTGTCCGTTTAGACAAATCGTTTATTATTTGCATGTACATCTTCTTGCGCTCCAAGGCTCATTTGAAAAAATTGACTGTTGTCATATTTTCTCAAAGTAGAATCCCTAATGGAGAACTTAGCAATTTTTAGGCGGCATTCTTTGATCAATTTGTCTTTTTCTACAATGAATACGCGTTTACGGCTCATCTTTTACAAAAAGATGCTTCACACTTCTATGCCCTCTGGAGATTTTCAGAACGAGAAGCTAAATTGAATATCTTCCATGTACAGATAAAAGTCGTGCATACAGTAATAACGAAACCTTCCGAACAGCCACTTTGGGTTATTTTTGAATGTTTCCAAATCAAAATAAAAGCTCTTTCAACTTGAGTTTGATGTTTTACCAAAACAAATCAGTTAAAATGTTCTCTGCTCTGGTAGCTTCTCGAAATCTTATATTTCTTCTAAGGGCTAACGTTACTCTAATTTCTTATCCGTTATGCCGAAGTTTGTGTAAATCAGACCAATAATCAATGATAACGTGTGCCCAAAACAACAACTTATACGGTGAAACGTCCACCCTGAGAAACTCTGGCAACCTGACTGTTTGATGTTATTCTGCTTCCGAAAGTGTGGCTTTCAAATTAGGTAGAATTCTAACACTGTATATTAACAAATAACAGAAATACGATACTGACTATGTGAGTATAATTTAAATTGACTTGCCGCTTTTTTGCTTTTCCGATCGTTTGGATCATTTATTTATGAACGAACTTATCGAAAACTGTCATATTTATTAACAAAAACTGAAAAGGTTCGTTCATCAGATGATCAGCTGCAATGGATTGAACCTCATAATTTGTTTAGAAATGAAGTGTTCGCTTGTGAACTTCTTATAATGCTTCTCGCATACTGGGTGGTAGCTGCTTTACCATCGACTGCACAGCTTTCCACCGTCGGCAGCAGTACCCATCACAAAACTGTAAAAATACTGGACTGAGTTCTTGACTTGAACATGAAACTTCAAGTCTACGAACTTCAGAGAAAATGAACGACGGCACTCTTTGTGCATCGTCACGATTATGTACCGGTGTCTCCATTGTCCTGTTACCACCAATGTCCTATTACCTTCAATAATGTATAAAGTTATCTTTTGAAATTAATGTTTCTTTCAGCGTCCCCTTAATTCCAATGACCTGTCACCTCCAACGTCCCATTACCGCCAGTGCGTTAAAGTGGTAACTTGAGGTATTCAAATTTTTGACCTTAAGCCTAAGCCTAAGCCTGAGCCAAAACTGTAATGATGCACTGGAGGTAATGAGAAATTGGAGGTAGCGGGACGTTGAGGGTAATAGGTCGGATCCATCATCTCACAGTCATATTCAAATATCATGTCCAAAATCATACAGTAAACAGTTTTTTATTGCAGTCATTTTCACACTGAATTTTACGAATCATTAGAGGGTTGATGAAGTTCCATATTTACAGTTTCACAACATGTAAGTACTACATGAGAGGCATTTTTGAACAGTTTCCTAATTCTGACTGCAAAATAACCCAGTGCATTCCGAGCGTCATTTGCGTTGGTAGTCGATGTTCATTTAATTTCTTTCCTTTGTTTATTATAGTGCATGATTGGAATGAATCCAAGTCTGTTATGTTTGCAATGTTCTTAGTCGCTGGTGCTGTTCGAAAGGTAGTTTTGAACAATGCAGCATAATATTATTCATGCACTATCCTTCTAACCATGAGCTATCACAAAGTATGAAAAAACCATAGCTACGGACTATACTTAAGTCTAAGCCAAGTTTTAGGTGCTGAAATATTTCGATTGTTTCCGAAATAACTGTTCTGGAAAATTTCAGACGTCCCATTCTGATTTAATCAACAATTTCAAACTTTCTGATATGTTCAAAAGTCAGAAGTCTCTCTATACTGATCATTGCTGATCAAAAAATAAATTTATCTACAGATAGCTAATTCTTTTATTTTCATGTCCAAAATGACAGTATAATTTTCTGAATTGAAATCATGAATAATAGTAACTAATGACTATGAAAATGATAGTGAACACTTGCCAATAAAAGATTACTTCCTAACCTTTATTCTCAAAAATTTGATCATTGTTGGATAGTCATTTAAAAATGATTTTTTTCTAATAGCTACAATAACAATAGTACATTTTTAAGGTCATGACCACATCACCCAACACAACGTTCACAAAAAGCCGCGTCGAGTCCGGCTACACGACTGACAGTAGTACGAGCAATAGGGAAATTATGCAGAAATCTTCCAGTGAGGATCAGGAAATTACGGGGAAGTCATCATCACCATTGGCGCGGTTGACCCAAAAACCATCGATATTGCAATGTTCAACTTCATTGTATGTTGATGCTGCCATTGTCGTCAGGCAATCGCCGTCCATTTCGTCGGCATCGCCCGATGTGGTGTCCCATTGGCTGCCGGATAGAGCCTCTGATAGCGGCATATCGCAAAATTTGAGCGACGAATCGGTGGCATCAGGGGGCAATAAGTAAAGATTTAAACAATTTGGATAATTTCTGTAATATGTCGATAAAGAAAAGAAAATGAATAAAACGGACGGAGAGAAAAATACAGAGATGATAAAACAGAATATCAAAATCTTGTATCATGAAAAGACTCGGCAACCACAAATGCAAAAGGAATATAGTCGAGCATGCAAGCAGAATATGAAATAAGAAAAACAAGTAAAATTTAAAGAAGAAAACAAAGAAAAATGTAGGAAAAGAAACGAAAGAACAAAAAACATTGAAGAATGAAAACATTGAGTAAAAAGTATCAGAAACAAAAAAAAGAAACAGGGGAATGAAAAAATTATGTGCAAAAAAGTAAGATGGAAAATAAAAAAGATAAAAAACGTAATGTTAGATGAGAAAGAAGAAATAGCAGAACAGAACGACAAAACAGAGAGAAAACTAGACGGAAAAAAGCATAGAAAGAAAAAACCCTTAACGAAAAAAAAAGATTTCAGCGATTAACAGTGAAGTAAAACGAAAAAATGTATCAAAAAGGAAATAGGAAAAATTAATAGAACATCAGTGCGCAAGCATAATAGAGAAAATTTCAGCGGAAAAGCAACCAGAGAAAAAGGGACAGAAGATAAGAGACTGGACCGAAAAAATGTGATTAAATGTTAGTAACAAGAAGAAAAAGGAAAATGATGAAACAAAAAATGTTATGAAGCAATAAGTCATATAAAAGGACATGTCGTACGCCCAAATCCAGGTGGCTGGGGCATCAGAAATAATGCTCAGTGAGGGGCTCGAAACCTCGACCTTCTGCATACAAGGCAGATGCCCTACCAACTGGGCTAACCGAGCCATGTGGATGGTTCAGAAATTGTGGTTGTAGTGGTGGTGGTGAGTGCGGGGCATGCTGCATAATGAATAGCCAGACACATCACTATAACACCCCTCCCCCTACAAGGAGGAAGGGCCCTGAGCTGAGTTGCACAACTGTTATGTTCGTGAAGGTAGAACCTTCGCCGAAGGTCGTACCTTCGAGCGAAGGTAAAACGTTCTAAGGTACAACCTTCATTCCAGTTGCACAATCAGAGTGAAGGTTGAACCTTCGAAGGTACGACCTTCCCGGTGAAGGTCGAACCTTCACTGCCTTCCGATCCACAAGTAAAGCTGTTTCTGTTATTTTGCATGGATTAGTGAGTTATACTGTATCTAATTTATTTCTGTTGTGTCGAAGAACAATAAAAGCAGCACAATTCAGAGAGAGGTTATTGCAAGAATGAGGCGCCAATTACGGTTATAAACGTTTAAGTTATACAGTTATAAATGTATAACTTAAGGTTATGAATGACTGGAAGCGCAAGAATCAACACACTGAATTGACTGACCAAAAGTTTGTTGGAAGTTTTTTAAAATTTTTCGTTTTTTTGTCAGAAAAATACCTGTAATTGGGGGGAGGTTGAGGGGGACCATCACCCCCAACTTGGTCAACCCTATACCCAACTCTCCCCCAAACTCAGAAAAGTTGGAAAAAATCAGGAAAAAAAAGTGTTTTTTGGCCCTTTTTGGGAAAATTTTCGAAATTTTTTCGACTTTTTAGGGGTTTTTCGACTCCCCTCCCCAAATTTTTGGAAATGTTGGGACCTCCAATCCATAATTTTGGGTTAACCCCCCCCCAACTGGTTGGACCTCTTACAGGTATGGTCAAAAAATGGGAAAAGTATGGGGGAGGGAAATCACCGCTAAAATGAGTAAAAACTCAATAAAAAATGAAATTAAGGCAGAGAATTAGTGATAAACATTGAAAATGCTGAGAAACTTGAAACAAGACTGAGTTTCTGCAATATGAATCGAAAAAAACGCATAAGAAACCAAACACATGGCACTAATTTAAGGGAAAACGCCAGCACGACGTCAATTTAATGTTATGAAAGGAAAAAATCACATAAAATGCAGATTAAGGCCAATAATAAGCTATTTTCGCCATGAATTAACAGTTAAATATTGCCGAAAAGATGTGACCTTCACATGAAGGGCAGCTCTAGCTCGAGCCTTCGGGTTACACAGTAAATGAAAGTCGAACCTTTGACGAAGGTCGTACCTTCGCTTCAAGTTTTGTTGTGCAATGGGAAGGTTGCAGCGAAGGTCGAACCAACTGGCGAAGTTTGGACCTTCTTCAAAGGTAACAGTTGTGCAACCGGGCCAATGTCATACGCCCAAATCCACGTGGCTGGGGCGTCAGATACAGTCATCAGTGTTATATTTTCAATTTCTTTTATTTTTATTTGAGACTCTTGGCTGGTGATCCACCAAAAATACTTAGATTTAATTTTGAAACCAAGAATGATTTAGGCAGGAGTTCCGAGAAGTTCAGACCTTAATATTAAGTCTTACCCAGTGTTGGGCTGGGACATGTACACCTTTTCTTATCAGACAAACGCTCAAAATAATTTGCAATATCGTGATATTCTAAATTGAGAAATCTTCGATTTCTCAATTAAAATATTTAAATCAGCGGCGAGAAGTTAGTGCGGTGATGTCTAATTGGCAGAGAGGGACGACCAGACGCAAATTTACAAAACGATGATAATAATTCACTGACCGAAATTCTGGCACACGACACAATGACTACAGTAATTGCGTCGCCCGGTTTGAATTAAGATGGCATGCTGGAGACATGCTCATCTTTGGTTGTAAAAATCGAGAATTTGTAAAGTGACATTAAACAGTTGTGGTATACTGGAAAATGCCACTACAACAGACAGGAAAAAATAATATGAATGAAAGATCAATCAGTAAAAGGAAACAAAGAGAAATAAAGAAAGAAGCAGGAAGAAACAAGAAGATGCAATAAAAAGTAAATCAATAGAATCAGAAATATATTATCAAAATGTAAAGATGAACCGATAGAAAAGACAAAAAAAATATAATATATCAGGAGCACCAAATTAAACGTAAAATATGAAAAAAGAATAAGGATAGATCACAAAGAAAGCTAACAAAACAATATCGAAGTTTAAAAAGAGTTAGCGGAAAAGACTCTTGTAAACTCAAAAGTGGAGAAGAGAAGTAAATGAAAAGAAACACAAAATAATTTTGTATGAAGCAAACTACTTCAAACAACGCAAGAGGAAAGAAATAACAAAGAGAATCATCTAGATAAAAATGAAACAAAAAGCGAACCAGAGAACCACTGTAGGTAAAAAAGCAAGGGAAACTGAAAAAATTAAAATAGAAAAGTCAGAAAAAATTCAAGAGAATAAAAGATATGAAAAGAAAAACAAAAAAGACAAACGTACAAGAAAAGAACTATAAAATGAAGTAAGAGAAAACTTGAATCATCATAAAAGGGCGAAAAATGCGAAAAAAGAATTGGATACAAAAAACGTACTGTGATACCGTACTTTTATCATAATTGAAGCAATAGCATGGCCAGAACGGAAAACACTGGAAACACAAAAACGGAAAAAGAAAAGCGAAAAGGAATCAAATCAAGCAGAATTGAAATTTGTTATTCACAATTAGAACAGCGAGGAAATTAGTCTGACGTTGGTAATCATTCTTCGTATTGACCACAGATTCACGGTGAAAATCTTCTATGTAGGAGGGTCTAGAAATAAAAATGTAGGGAAGTCTAGGATAGGGGTATGCTAATGGTAAAAACTTACTTCGAAAAACAATTTTGGCAGGAAAACGTTTTTTGTCACTTTTTGTCAATTTCTAAAGTTTCAGGTGGAAGTGAATGACTACTTTTAACTATATTTAAAAGCTCAGAAAGTGATTTCGGGATAATAAGGTCTTTTGGTCAAACCGGCTTTTTCTCCTATTCAGCTTGGAAACTGTTTTGCCCAGTCGTCTGTTACAACGACCCTGTGACCAGCATTCGAAAACCCGCAGCGTTCCTCAAACACCCGTCTCCTACCCGAAATTTCGTCGTCGCCGACCCGATACGTTGAACCTGACCGTTGCCGATCACTTAATTTGCGGTTCTTGTCTGAGGAACCCTGCCGTCCTTGATCGATCAACCGTCAAAACGGCCGTCGGATTCAATTCCAAAGAAAATGATTCGATACAACCATCCACATCAGTTTCGTCGTCGCCGATTTTTCGGGGTGACGGTCAAAAACTGAAAATTTTGTTGAAAAATTCGCCCTGTCCCGATTGTAACACTTTGAAACGGAATTTTTCGTCAACGACGCCAGTAGAATCTTCGACGTCGAAAAATGAAAGTTTCGTACAAAGTAGTATCGATCAATTGGATATGATTCTACCGGCGTGTAAGTTTGATATGTATGATGAAGCTATCTTCTCAAAGTTTATGATCGATAAGCTGACTTTAAACATTTTAAAAAATTTCCCCGTCCTCGGCTTACTGTAAGAGGTGGGGTTCTATCATTTTGAAGCCAATCTCTTTTTAATGTCTGAGATTCACTGAAAATTTAATTAATCAGAGGATTCATCAACCTTAACGAATTCATTAGAGTTGTAACTTCTGGCCAGTAAGTATGATGTACATTCTTTTTAAACTTATCAGTAAACGGGGATAAAAATCTTATCAGCTTTAGTCTTCTTTTTCTAAAATGATGTCTAGAAGTAAGAACCTATTTGCCCCAATAGCAAATTTTCAGACCTCTACTAGTCAAGAAGCAGTATTGTATGATTCTTTCTATGTTTCACGATATTTGTATTCGGAATACACATACGTATTGCATGAAGGTTTTTTAAAATTTTTTATCTTCCATCCAACATTTTTTCCGCTTTATCTTCTGCCTTGTCTTTTTACAGTTATTTTTTCAATCATTTTCAAGTTTGTGAAGCTAGAATTGACGCACACGGGCGAATCTTCTACGTCGATCATTTAAATAAAACCACGTCTTGGCATAGACCCAAATTGTTCAAGCAAAGCGTCGAAAATATCCGGAAAACTGACAAGACCAAAAGGTTCAGTGCATAGACTTTATTTTCTCCTAATATTGATCACCTTCAACTCAATTCTGGCATTTTTAGTCTAGAATTAAAATATTAGAATTGCGGTATCTCCTTCTATAAATCTGCATGAACATAAAATTCCACAACGGAGATATTTGAACTAAAAACAATGTGATACGATTTTAAATTTAAAATAATTGAGACGGTACGGACATACTGTTAGTGTTTGCAGAACTCCTTTCTCATTCCATGCAAGAATGTTGGTTGTGTGAATTCACTTATCACACTTTAAATCGAAAAATACTTATCCATTTAGAGTTATTTGTCACCGAAAAACCATTGGTTCCGCCTTTGAACGACCGGATGTTCCCGAACGGACATCCAAACTCCCGACGGAATGGCCAGCAATCACCTTTTTACTCAGGCCAGATTTTATTTCTTCGCTTCAGTCTAACAATGTATAAATTGCAAGTCATAAAAAGCGTTTCCTCCGGAAAATTTTCTGTTTTGTACAGAAAGCCAAAGAAATTTACGACAACAGTCAGAGCGTTCGACACATAATCCACAGGATTAGGAAAGATAGCGATAAATTCGATAGGTAAGACAACCAAAATTTTGGGAAGCAGATTATTCGGGCTTGTTTCACACAATTTTGAGTGTTCATTCTAAAACGAAGTTCGATGAGAAGAACATGAATTTTGTGCGATCTACCTCACAGTTTTAAATTGAACATTCGCAGACACGTGCTCATGACACTAATGCTTTATTGCAGAAGAAATAAACTACATTACGGTTAAGGGAATGGATTCATTGCTGCCAAAGTTTCAAACTGGATGATAGAAACGCTGATGTTCTACTTCAATGTTGCTTCTATGAACGTCTATGTATTTTCAGTGGTTACTAAAGTTTGAACTCACGTTTTTTTGATTTTCCAAAATATTAAAAATTATAAATGCACCGTCGTATTGAAAAATAGTGCTATGGGCACGCAAGGAGTATCAAAATTTTTCCTGATTAAAATTACAACTCTATTTAATGATACAAAACTGATAAACTTTTGGAAAAATTGTCAGCATTTTCTGAAAAATTGGTAAATTGTTCTAAATAATTGATAAAATTTTTGAAAATACGATGAAATTTTTGTTTATTTCATCAATTTTTTTAGATTTCAGTATAACAAAGATTTAGTAGCCTTATTGAACGAATTCGCCGACAAAACTCAAGGTATGCCCACCGACTGGGAACTGAAAGTCGATGTATCCGGACGAGTAAGTCCAATTTTCTCGGCAATGATCATCCTACTTGACGAGGAAAAATTGTTTTTTTCAGGAATTTTTCATTGATCATAAATTCAAAAGAACGACGTTTATCGACCCTCGTTTGCCGAAAAGTTTCGTCTTTCAGCGGCGTCATAGAGCGAAAAGCGCACCGCCGGCCGATTCGGAAGACCGCAGAACGGACTTTGTACTTATAGCTTTTTATTTTCCCTTGGGATAAGAATTTCCAAGTTTTTACTTTTTACCAACATTTTTCTAATTCTTCCTTATTTTATGTTTTTTCTTTTGGTTTGTTATTCTTTTTTCCTTCGTTTCGGCTTCAGTTTTTTTTTCATCTTTTGACTATCTTACCCTCTAAAGCCCAATTCGAAAGTGCAGTCGCCGATTGTTGCCGATTGCCGGCGACAAATATCCTAAGACTTTTTCACTATTGAATTGGACTTTCTGCAAACTGCCTATTCATACCTTAGAATCGACGACTGTCGCTACTGTCGATACTCGCCGATTTTCGGCGACAAAAACCCTAAGATTTTTCACTTCTGAATGGGGCTTAACTTTTCTATCTCTTTCAGGAGCAACTAACCTACAATGATAAAGTCGTACGATTTTTACGGAAACCTGGATCAGTAGAATTCATCTTTTCTCGCCTTACTCATCAATACAATCAGGTCAAATTGAAACGGAAACTGGAAACAATAAGTAAATCTGGCGTTCATGCTTTAAAAAAATACGTCAATGATGTCGATTTGATTATGGCTCTCAGGTAGGTTTCACTGTAGCTTGATGAAAATCGGTACTTGGTAAAATATCATCTGAAAAAAAATGAAAGTTACTCTTCTGGGATCATAGTTACCAAGATTCGACTACTGAAGTTCCTTGAATTTTACCGAACTTGATCAGAACGATAAATTCTCTTTCCTAGTATTTTCGAAAATGTTTTTGTCATAATTTTCTACAACCCACCACTTCCAGAATGCTATCAATTTGTACAGTACAGTACAACACTAACTTGTCTAAACTCTCCCTCACTTACAGTACTTGTGAGGAAGAAATTTTGTCCGACTCAACATATTTAACCGAAGTTGAAAAATCGTCGTCGATATCAAAATTTAGCGATTTCGACCTCAAATTGACCGATTTTTATTTACGTCTTGGCGAAAATGGTTTTGGTCAGGGTCCAGAAAAGATAAAGTGAGCTTTTTTACGAGATAACAAGAATTCAGAATTCTTTCAGAATTTCTAAATTTATTTTCCGCATTTCTTTTGATTTCTGCAATTGCTCTCTTCCGCTATAAATATTGGAAAATAATTATCACAGAAATCACAATAAAATTGTGAGTATAGTCTGTTTTTTTACGAAACGCTTGCAAATTGAAAAGTGATCAAAATCAGTGTTGTCGTCAGAATCCACAAACCTTTTACAGTAAGGTTTTTCATTCAAAAAATTTTTAAACGTTATTTGAACATAGTCACAAATTTTCCGTACTATGTGATCTATGGTTTAGTCGAAAATCTTAAAAATATGAAACACTAATTGTTTTCCACCTTATTTAGAATCATTTAGAGAAGAACAGACCATAGGATGGTTGAATTTTATTTTCAGGCTTATCATCAGAAGGAAACATCTGTTGACCGACGCCTTCGATTCCATTATGTCCCTCAAGAAACGTGACCTTCAAATGTCGAAATTGTATATCAACTTCGACGATGAAGCAGGGTATGTTTTTTTATAAATTTGTATATAAATTAAAATGGGATAACCCAATTGCAAAAAGTAACCCACATTTGGGGCTAGTTGTACAAAAAGTGGCTGATAAGGCGGCTTCGTGAACAGTGTTTTTTCAACTAAATCTGTTTCATATATCGATTATAGCATTCAAAGCCTGCTTTTCATAATGTGCTTGTAAATTAAAAAATAACTGAAATTAATACTACTCAATAAATCTTCTACGTAAAGCTTTTACTGCAGGTGTTCTTATTTAAAAAATAGTAAGGCTTAGTTGGTTAGGCTCGCAAATTTCCAGTCCCTTGAGACATATGGTTTAGCCTGAAATGCGGAAAATATGAAATAATACCTGCTTTCCACTCGTTATATTTACAAGCATTTCAAGAAAAACAGAACAAAGAAAAAATTAACAAAGATCATCAAAATATCAAAAAAGTCGAAAAGCTCGTTTATAGTCTATTTTTTCCAAATAATCCTAGGAAAGAAATCCAAATAATAAACAACCGACTTGAGCGACCTCTATATTTTTTGTGAGGTCAGCAGGTATGGTGTAAAGATCAAAGTGTAAAAAAGAAAGCTGTGCGGCGCGCAGCAGTCAGCATGGGCGTGTTTTGGCTCCGCTCCGTCCCTCCACCTAAGCCCAAGAATAAGTAGATAAATGACCCGAAACACGCTGTATTTCACATTAGTTTGGGGCAGATGGTCATCTGTACACTAACTTCAGTTTACATGCGTTTTGTACATACCTTACACGTGAAAAGCTGCATATACCTTACAGGTTAAAAAACTTGAGGATATTCACGGGTCGCAAGTACGTGGGGAGGGTTTGGGGGGGGGGGTTTCGACCCCCAGCAGACCCCCAGCACATTTTACTCCCCCAGTAATGACTGAGAAGTTGACGAAAGAAAATGAGCAAGAGAGAAAAGGAAGTGGTCATAAAATAGCACTGATGCCGTAGTTCAACAATTTTTTCAAACAAGGCATACTTGATTCCAGAGAAGTAACAATAAACTTAAAAAAGTGCTGTCTAAGCAAATTATTTCACACATCTGACTAATTTAGGTTAAAAAATATGCTGTTTGGATTTTAGAAGACCTTTCTAAGATTCTTCATTATCGTGGAAGGAAAAAATTTTCTATTCCACACTCTGTCCTGGCTGACCCCCAGCAGAATCTCTATGCTGTGCATTTATGGTCGCAAGTGTTGTATGATAACATACAACATTCCACCCATAGGATTGATTTTTAAGCCAATCCACGGGTTCTGAATCCGGCCATTTACGTTGAGCCCTGGTCGGGACAGGATGGTCACACATACCCCCGCATTGGCCAGTAGTGGACCAGCTCCGGCACCCCTTCAACACAAGTGCCAAGCAACCTGCATATATCGTTCCTGACCGCTTTATTTTCTGAAATTGACTTCTACTGATTTCTGGTAGAATTCAGCTAAAGTGATGAGGTAAAAAATTAACTCCACCTGAAAGTCACGTATTTTGAGTAACTTGATGCTTTAGGAATGACAATGATATTCATTTTGTGTGAAAGTCAAAAGTCGCATAGGTACAGTAACACAAAAGTTGAAAATTTTTAATTTTTTCGATTTTTAACACACTCTCCTTCTGACATATGCAGGTTGGCTCCGTCCATACATGCACGTGGTGGGGTTTGGGGGGTTTTGACCCCCAGCAGAATCTTGCTGACCCCCGGCACATTTAACTACCACAGCAATGATTGAGAAGATGATGAAGGAAAATGAGCTAGACAGAAGAGAAAGTCGTCACAAAAGTGGAAGTGATGCTGTAGTTTCACAATTTTTCTAAACAAATCATACCTGATTCCAAAAAAGTAACATGAAAACTGTAAAGTGTTGTCTAAGCAAATAGTTTCACATATCTGAATGATATAAGTTGAAGAATATGCTGCTTGGATTTTCGAAGACTTTCTGAGACCTTTCTTTTCGTTATCAAAAACGAAAAAAATTTTGTGTTTCACCCCTTGTCCTGGCTGACCCCCCACAGAATTTCTATGCTGTGCATGTATGGCAGCGTCAGACACCGTGTTCTGTAAATTTACACAATACTAGATATTGGGGCTCGCGATGCTCACATTTTTTTAAACATACACAACATATCCCATGTTATAGCATATCCTATGTTATAACGTATCCAATGTTATACCATGTCCCATGTTATAACATACATATCTTATGTTATAATATCCCTAGCACTCCCACTGTGAGTCAAATTGACGCACTCGCGCGTTTTTCTGTATTTCCTATTGTCAAAGTGATTCAAATACTTTCAAACTGTTTATATAATAATAAAACAACGTTTTCTATTATTTATTATTATTATAATAAAATATACCACATGAAATATGCAAATTTCACTGTGAGTCAAATTGACTCACAGTGGTTTCAATATATTTTAAACGCAATTTTCGCATAAACGATGTACAATATAATGAAAATTGAATAAAAAAAATTAGGATAGAAATTTTTAGAAACATCTTGAAAAATGATTATTGAATATATTTTTTAGTATAATATACTATTTTATAGAAAAATGAACGCAGAAAAATAATGAAACAGTGACAAATAACTTTTATGTGCAGAATCTTCCTCATAAAATAAAAATATCATGGAAAAAAGTAGGGAGAAAATTGCTTTTGCTAGCGTTTCTAATTTTTTCAATTTGTTACAGTAATCGCGTTCTTAAGGAGTTGTTTATTAATGACAGCATCTAGGCACACTTGCACATCTAGGAAAAAAATTATTTTTCTTCGTGCAATAGGTAAAATTTTATGGCGATTTTTTTGGAGGCTACTTTTTTTACATATTTTGAGTGGGAGTGCTAGGGATATATTCTAGGTTGAAACATATACAATGTTATAACATATCCCACGTTATAACATATCCCATGTTATAACATATCCCATGTTATAATATATCCTATGTGTCACGACCTTTCTTGAGTTTAAGTGAATTACTGTAAAACTGGGGTTTTTTGATATTTATTAGATAACTTACAGTAAATAAGGTGGATAAGGCAATACTTACAAAGGCGTGACAAAAAGGCGCGAGGGTGGCGCGTAGCGATTGGGCGTAAAATATTGGCACAAATTACTGGAAAATAAACGTTCGTTTTCCGGTTATCGGATGACAATTTGGAAGCAGGGAAACGGCTGGTATCCAAGCCCGAGTCCCGTAAAGTATAGGCAACGCAATTGCCTCAAACCAAAATGTAAATCGTTTTGAAGTCCAATGGACTGTAAGGTGCGAGCGAGCGAAGTCGCGTAAAGACAAACCAACTGGAGCAGCGAGCGTAGTCGCGTAAAGATCAACCAACCAAAGCAGCGAGCGAAGTCGCGTAATGTACCAGCAAACTAAAACAGCGAGCATAATCGCGTAAAGTCCAACCAGCCAACTCGAAAACTGCAGAACCAAAAGACTGAAGGAAGAACCACTCTTCTTCCATTTTCGAGTCAACATCCACTTTCTTGGGGTGTGGTTCTGGGAGCCCCGCTGTGCGTAATTAGTTTCCAATTTGTCGGAGGGTTCAAAACATATGAACCCATTTTTGTATGTTGAGGAAAAGTGTTTTTTGTTTTCAGCATGTGCCAATCTTTCCGTTTCCTGCTGAGTAAATTACGAGTACGAAAATATGTGACAATAACAAAGTACTTGAAAAATAGTCTGGTTTCCAACTAGGAACCCAGACTCTTGAAAACAATAGAGAACACTAATGGATTTCTAATTATTGTACATGTGACGAGAAAATGAGGAATAAATATTTTCGCGAAAACTTACATAAAAATTATACAAATTTTTGCACTCCTTGACATATGTTATAACATATGCAATGTTATAGCACATGATATGTTAGAACACATCCCACGTTATAACACATCTAATGTTGTAACATATGTAAATTTAAAAAAAAAGTTTTTTAATATGTCACAGCGTAGACCTATGTTATAGCGTAAGGCTATGTTATAATATATGGCTCCGAACAGAAAATTTTTTGAAAAACATTTTTTTATATGTTATAACATAGGCCTATGTTATAACATATTATGGCTTCGAAATAAAAAAAATTTTAGAAAAAATTTTTTTATATGTTATAACATAGACCTATGTTATAGCATATGACTTCTGTTATAGTAACATACAACATTCCACCCATAGGATTGATGTTCCAGCCAATCTATGGGTTCCAAATCCGGCCATTTTTGTTGAGCCCAGTCCTGATGGTCACACCTACCCCGACATTAGCCAATGGTGGAACAGCTCGTGCTCTACACAGGAAGCCCTTCAACACCGGTTACTGTACCAGGGGCCCCCCTATTGCTCCAAGGGGGTAGGGATGTTGTAAAGTAACATGCAACATTCCACTCGTAGAATTGATGTTCCAGCCAATCCATGGGTTCCGAACCATACTTGCACGTGGGGGGTTTGGAGGGGTTTTGACCCCCAGCAGACTTTGATCGACCCCCAGCGGATTCTTGCTGACCTCCAGCAGATTACTACCACAGCAATGATTGAGAAGATGATGAAGGAAAATGAGCTAGACATTTTCCTTCATCATAAAAGTCGTCATAAAAATGGGAATAATGCTGTAGTTTAACAATTTTTCTAAACAAAGCATACTTGATTCGAAAAAAGTAAAATTAAAACTTGAAAAGTGCAGTAGGCAAATAATTTCACATATCTGACTAATAGAGGTTGAAGAATATGCTGCTTAGAAGTTAGAAAACCTTTCTAAGCTGCAGCTGAGCTACAGCTTAACGGCAATGTTATAATATATAGAGTTAAGCTACAGCTTAAGCTGCAGCTCAGCTGGAGCTTAAGTCTCTTTGATGAAACCGGTCCCTGGTCGGGATGGTTACACCTACCCCAACATTGGCCAGTGGTGCGACAGCTTTTTGCGCCACCCAGAAATCCCTTCAACACTTCGATATAGAAAATTTTTTGAAAAAACTTTTTATGTGTTACAACATAGGTCAGTGTTATGACGTTGGTCGAAAAATCTGAAATTTCCAAGTTTTGTCTTACTGTAGCTATGCGACTTTTGACCTTCAGACAAAATGAATATCATTTTGTTCCAACCGCAAAAAGTTACATCATATATAAGATTTTTAGATGGGATTAATATTTAACTTATCACAGCTCTCTGTAAAAGAAGCTAAATTTTCTCGTTAAGTGTGTCTTACAACTCGAAAATGGAAAATGTTAGCTGGCATGCATGATCATCACCTGCTTGCGGATTTCTTTGTATTTTGTAGTACTCCGAGGCTTATTTTGAAAACGAAATGAAGGATAGTTTTCTGGTCAGTTATAGATAGAATTTTTTTATTTTATTTTATATGAACATCTGATTTGTATAGAAAACAGAAAAAAAGAAACATCCTAATTTAGAAGGATGGGCTATTCAGTGACAATCATTTGAAACACGAAGTAAATACATAGTAGCTTGTAAAAAAATGAATTCTGGCGATATAGCAAGTCAAATATTATTGCTGAATGAGCAGCTACGACACTTATCTTTTCTAGTTTTAGTACTTCACTGAGTTAGCATCTGTTGAAAAGCGCTTTCTAAAGTATTTTTCTTAGGATTGACTGAAGTTCGTTGATTTTCTTGTGATTTATTAAGTCATAACAAGATTATGAATACACCGCCAAACTATGAGAAACTTTCAAACTGCAATACAAGAAGACGTGGACAGAAAGTCAGGAAACAAACACCCAAAGTCAGCAACACCTTACAGGATCTCTCATTTCTTGGATTTATTTCGAAACCACACTGTAATTCTGCAGTAAAAAAATTTACTGCTAAGTTTTCTACCCACTCATTTTTGACATGGGTCATAACTTTGTGCGTGATACATCACCTTCTACAGTATGCTTTTTAGACTGGATTATGGTGGACCTTCGAGAGAATTCTTCTTCTTACTTTCTCGCGAGTTATTCAATCCGTATTATGGTTTCTTCGAATATTCGTCCAACAAAGTTTATAACGTCCAAATCAGCCCTATGTCAATTTTCGTCGAAAATCACTTGGACTGGTTAGTTCATGTTTTTTCTTAGAAGAATGAGTAATGGGCAAAGTTTGCCCATCGAGGACAATATAAGGACAGCGGAGCAACTGTATTAATTTTCATATGAATCAAAGGATGGAAACGCGATATTTCAGTCATTTTCGTAGATCGTTCAGAGATTTGAGGTGGAGATAATATTCTGAGAGTTTTTGCCCTGTTTTCTGTACTGATTTTACAATTTTTTCCAGGTTTCGTTTCTCTGGGCGGATATTGGCTCTTGCTTTGATGCATCGATTTTTGATCGACGTATTTTTCACCAGGGCTTTCTATAAACTTTTGCTGAAAAAGTAATCATTTTTAGCTAAAGAACGTGTAAGACACCAAATCTGACTTCTTTCTTCAGGGCTTGTTCAATTGCTGACCTCGAAGGTTCGGACGACCAATTTTATTCTAGCCTACTTTGGCTTCAAACCAATGAAGTTTCACCAAATTTGGAACTCACTTTTAGTGTCAATGAAGAAATTGGTGGTCAGGTACGAGCGGATATAAAAATTGTTTGTAGCCTAGACATTTTTCCCATTTAGCGTGGAAAGCTTTGACAAGAAAGTGCAGCTTATGCACCAGATCTATCAAATTTTCTACTGTAAAAATTGGCATTGGAATTTTGTGAGTCAAGATCGTTTGAAAAAAATTATTTCCTTATTTCAAAGCTAAGATTGTCAGTTAATGTCGGAGGTCACGCTGAGTTTCTATGAGCAGAACGCAGGTTTTTGCTGGAAAAATAATAGATTTTGGAGATGCGCCAATATATTTTCAACTGGTGGTATGTAATTTTGAACATTTTGAATTCGTTCAATACAATTCATATTTCCCAAATGAGGCTCGGTGACGGCACTCAAAACGTATGTAAAATATATATGAGGAAAAATCAAGTAAAAAATTTGTTCAAAGTTCAGAATAATTCAACTTGAGAAAAAAGATGTCTACTGACGGGGCAAGTTCATTAGTTGCATGAGGGTTTCTTTGGATTGTCGAGGCTCATCTGAAAAAAATGAATTATGCAGGATCAACAGACAGTCCGCCTAAAGCTTGTAGTACATCGGCTAACCACCTTAGAGCGTTCAAATTTTGCTTGTCAGCTAGATTATCTATAATTTGCTGTATCAGTATTTCATGCACATGGCTAGAGTATATCATGAGCTAATCTCAATTTTAGTAATTCACCGCTTTTTGGTGTAAAATTTTGCTCTACGATTTGAATATCGATTAATCAATATAATTTTGCTGCTGTTGCTTTATCATTTCACTTGCGAAAATTGAGCGGACTGAACATTAAACCTGATTTCTGAGCTGCAATCGCTGATTTTAATAATAGATACTGCTTCAATAAAATTTCATATTTTCATTCAATACTCTTTTCATCAGAGAATTTCAGATCTGATGAATTAGAGATCTTTCTGTAAGTAATTGAGCTATATCTTCGCGCGGTATTTTCCATAAAAATTGTCGACTTTCTGGAATTTGTCAAAAAATGATTCAAAAAGACGACAAAAAGAGACTCTCTTTCTAATATGAAAAATACATACCCAAATTTTCAAATTCAATAGATGTTCACTGCACATATAATTATATATTGTTGAGATTTTCTTACAATTTTCTTTGTAGTAAAAAACAGTTCGCGGATTTTATTCCGATTGAGTTGAAACCTCATATCCAGCTGACGGCTCTTCTGTTCGAACATGCTGAAAATATTGATTGTGTTTAACTTTTTAGATTATGGAAAAAGATCTGATACCGAACGGATCGAAAGTAGTGGTGGAAGAATCAAACAAAATGGAATATATCAATCATTTGATTAAATGGCGTCTGGAAAGAGGTGTCAAGAGACAATCCAATTCTTTGTTGCGAGGTTTCTATGAAGTAAATGTTTTAAAATTAAAAATTTGAAAATGAAGGTAATAGTAACTTTTAACCGTTGATCAAATTTTTTGTGAATCAGTCATATGGACAATGAATACTTGAATATAGCATTCAAAGTTTCCTGGTTGAAGGTTCTAGAGAGATAGAAGCATAATTGCTGGTCGGATGAGAACAGGCCCATCAAATGATGTGAAGAATCAATGATATGGATGGAACAACATTATCTCCCTTCGTTGTAAGCGTAGGAACATACATGAACATGCGGGGAGTTTCCTGGGGATCTCGATTCTCCGCAAATCATCCTTTACCTCCATAAATTTGGCCTGATCCCCAGCAACGGACCTTTTTTAAAATATAAAATTCGAAATGTCTTCGATATTCTCGAAAATTGCGTTCCCTGACTCAGATCCCTGACTGCCTTAAGCATGTATGGCTGGGAGTTAGAATGCTCCAAACTGTTGAAAATTTTTGAATCATACTGTTCATTAGCATTTTGTTTCTGAAACACAGAAAACATACATGGTTCTGAAAATTTCAAATTTTAATTAGCCAATTTTAGGATACCGTTACAGATTGAACATCTACTACATTCTACTTTCAGTTGATCGACCCTAATATGCTGTCAGTTTTCGATGCCCCCGAACTGGAACTGATACTCTCAGGTACGGTAGAAATCGATATCGGGGATTGGCGCCGCAATACCGAGTATAAGGGCGGTTTCAACAGCGATCACGTGGTGATTTTTTGGTTTTGGCAGGCTGTTGAAAAGTTTACCAACTCTCAAAGGTTGTTGCTTCTGCAGGTAGACGTTTTTTCATGGTTAATTCTTTTTGTCCCGGTCTCAGTTGTTTTTACGGAGGACATGAATTGCTAGCTTACCGGTTGAAATTGAAATCTTGATGTGCGAAGTCTTGCATTACAAAGCCCAATCCAGAAGTGCAGTCGCCGATTTTTACCGACTGAATCCTAGGAATCGGCGACAGTCACAGATTGTCGTCGATCGTCGCCGACAAAAATCCTAGCATTTTTTCACTTCTGAATTGGGCTCTCTGCAAATTGCCTATTCATTCCCTAGAATCGGCGAGTGTCGCCGATTAAATCCAAGGAGTCGGTGACAGTCGCCGATTATCGCCCATTGTAGGCGACAAATCTGAGGATTTTTCAGTTCTGAATAGGACCTAACTTTTGTGATCAAAGTATTGACAGATCGTCCAAAAACATTTGCGTACTTCTTGCGTCATAACCCATCTAATTCATCCGCAATGGTTTTTTACTTGTCTATCAACCAAGATATTTTCCTTCAGTTCGTTACTGGTACGTCGAGTATCCCGTGCGAAGGATTTTCCGCCCTCAGGGGCAGCCATGGTCCAAAAAAATTCACGATAGAAAAATGGGGCAACCCGACAAGTTTACCGCGCGCCCACACTTGCTTCAATCGCTTGGATTTGCCGGCTTATCCGTCATTCAGTGTACTGTATAAAAAACTTTCCGTCGCTATTGAAGAAAGTTCGGCTTACGGAATGGACTGAAGACTTCAATTTGATAGAACATATGTTTTTGACATTCAGTTTTGATTTTTTTATAAATATTTGATGAAAATAAGATGAGCATGGCATTAAATAAGTTCAAATCCCACAATGTATGAGCATAATTTTGCGATAAAAGTTTCACATGGATTTTTTAGGAATGTGTTGGCTGGCAATAGATTCATCAACAGAAATACTATCAACAGGCTCTTCAGTCCCGGAAACTTGGAGCGCATGCTAAGCTAATCTAAAAAAAAACTCATTTCTATACATTTCTTGTAGTATATGAAGAAACGTTTTTGGAACGATAAATTTGCTTTAACCAAAAAATGTCCCACTATAGAAACTTTCAGAAAATTCGCACCCAAATGCCCGAAGTTAGAATTCAATACGTCTTTGGTAAGAAATTTAGGCTTAATCAACGGAACTCAAACTATTACAACGAGTATAATCTGTTCTCCAATGAGCTACATATGAGCATTTCAGGAGAGTGAAATCACACAAAGTTTTTTATAAAACGGACTGACGAGATTTACCGTCTAATTTTCCACGTTTAGGAACGATAAAGTAATGCCCGCCTCTGAAGCGTGTATCATAAATGTGCGATCAAGAAAGGTGTATTGATGTGCCATCACAAGATGGTGCAGCATTTTTTGTCTATTTTGTATCTTTTGTTTGTGGTCGTATTTCCTATTTCTACAGTAGCCAAAGTTTGTTGGCGGTAGGAATCGATGATGGCGGACTTTTCTGCTATACGATTTGTTGAATATTTCTATAGAAATTTTTTGAATTGTAAAAGAATTCCGTCGAAAGTTGCAGGAAAGGAAACGAAGGTCATGTACGAGGTATCCGGGAACCGGTCGAACAAAATTCCCTTCGGGACGGGTTCTCCTTGAACCAAATGAAGTCTGAGTTTTGATAAATTTCAATTTCATACATTAAACACTGATTTCAAACATCTTTCCAACTGTGCGGAGAAAGCTAATGTGCGGCTCCCGGTTCACGAATTATTCCGGTCTGAAATCGGCTAGAGAGTGTGAACTGGGCCACGTTGCCTCACATGCTGTTAAGCCCAATTCAGAAGTGAAGTCATCGATTGTCAACGATTGAAGCACAGGAATCGGCGACGGTCGTCGATTCTTGCGGTGACAAAAATCCTAGGATTTTTCTACTTCTGAATTAATCTTCCTGCAAATTGTCTATTCATTCCTTAGAATCGCCAACTGTCGCCGATTAAATCATAGGAATCAGTGACAGTAGCCGATTGTCGCCAAGTGTCGGCGACAAAAATTTTAGGATTTTCCACTTCTGAATAGGGCTTTAGAGCTATACTCCATTCATTTTGAAATGATCGATGCAGCGAGGTCGCAGCCAAACTTTCATTTAAAATTATTCAAGGCTCGTTGACTCTAATCAATAAGTTTTTTCTCCATGATACAAAAGTCCTTGATGATCACTCTTTTCAATCATATAAAGATTATCGAAATTGATTTCCTGATCTCTAGTAAGACTGCGTTTACCAAAATCCCGGCCGCTGCATCGATCATTTCAAAATGAACTTTGGAAATGGGGTAGGAAATTTTTTGGAAGTCAACTATAATTATATGACGAGGTCAACACTACACAGCGAGTTCGGTAGTTTTCAAATGAGACTTGAACGTAAAGACATACCAGATGTTACTACAGTCAAGTTGAGAAAAAATGTAGCCTTCAAGCCGCAAGAGCAATTTGTTTGAATTTCCCAATATTTCCTAGAACCTTCGATGTATTTCGAAAAATTTTGTGAGATCTTTCAACTTCGTACCAAAAACACGAAGATTTTTGAACTGACGAAAATTGCTTCCGTGACATATTGATTAGGATAGTCACGGGAGTTTTGTGGGTGTGTGCTTTTTCGAGAGAAAAAGTAATGCACTTATTTCCAAACAGCATGCAGCTTGTTCAGCAACCAGAATACTTGTGGTCAGTAAACTGTCAGGGTCTAAGTTCTTTAAAAGAAAACTTGGTAGGAGTACTTTAGGGATAACACAATTTTGATATGCAGGTATTTGGCCCCTGAATACTTATGTCCATGGGTAGTTTAACAAGTGGATTTGTAATTTTAAGATTTATTGGAAACTTATCAAATTTAATATACACTAGTACATACTTGGAAATAAATAGGGCGTGAACCTATTCTTCGGGTACTGTTGGCGGTACATATTTATAATATAATAATAATATAGAAAAAAAGTAAATAATATAAGTGTAATGTACATGCTAACGCAGTACTGTAAATATATAGTGTACACTATATGATAATCATTATTAAATATTATTTCATTTCTTAATCTATCATTTCATGGGTGTCTGGGATTCACACCCAAACATTCCTGTAAAATTATGTGAAGTACTTTATTTTGATCCTTCCACACCCCAGTAGCCGCTATTGACCCAATTAAGACGCCCCAATTAATTTGGACAACAGCAGCTGTTCCCCTAGAATCTACACTAAAATACACATTCCACAGCTACACTAATTTCTCATAAAAATCGTAAACAACACCTGCACACAGTAGAAGCCCCGCCAGACAGTAGTCTCAAGTGCAACGGTAGCAACGGTCCAACAAAACATGTGTACATAGAAGAAATAGATACAGAGGCATGCACAGAAGCACAGAGGTGTGGCTAAGCCCACTGTAGGAAGCAAGCATAGGGAAGACAGGAAAAGCATACAGTACAAGGAGAGCGTTGGAAGGCGTGACCAAATTAGCAAGAAAGACAAAGCAAGAAGCAGCGATTGGTGGAAGAAGATGGACAGAAGCAAGACCTCCCGCAACGCCAGGGAGTGGCCACAGAAGCCATATTCAAAGAGAAGCAAAGCATGATTTTGTTAGTTCGTGCAGAATCTTAGATTTTCCCAGTCGGCGTTCTTTTTATTTGCAAGCCATATTTTATTCGAAAGCAGTTAAACTGTATCCGTTCATTTGCAAGGCAGAGCGCGCGTTTTCCTTTCCATTATCGATGACTGAAGCAACCGTCGATTGCCTTTTTGTATTATTGTTGTTACCATATCCCGCGCTGTTGTCCACCCTAGCCACCGTTCATTTTAGGATCAAGTAAAGTATCTCTAGAATTGGTGGTCACATATTTTTGTGACCGTACCATATCATTAACCACTGGAACTCCCTGCTCCAATTAGGTGCATCCTTTATCTGGGCATCCCCAAGCATTAGATAATACAGTAGTAATCATTTCCTAGAGTAGGACAGACATTCTTAGAAAGCAAACTGGAAATCCCCTCCAAGGAAACATTAAGCGATACATTTTTACAAATACAGGGTGAAGCAAAAATCGAAGCATTTAAGCAGAAATCCCAGCATAAATAAAGAATGACCCACCAAATGCAAAATCATGTAGGAGAAATCATTAGAGAACAGATAAACGATTTATTTTCCAAACATTTTCGTACTCTGCACACACAATTGAACCAGAATACAGTAAACCCCACCCTAATTGATGATCTACGAACAGCAAACATTCGTAATAACATGGCAAATAATTTCTACATGAAACCTACAGTATTCACGGGCGGCATCACCCAACATTTTGGTGGATGGAATACACGCTAAGAACAGTTCATGGCACTATAAGGCATGAAAGATACAGACGTACAATTAAAGTTAGCATGTATAGAAATTCATTTGGGAGGAGCCGCATTGGCAAAATTCAAAAGTCTAGCCAATTTCGAGCAGTATAAAATTGCATTGCAGGCCATCTTCCCAAACAATCGAGATAATGAGCTACATCAACAATTTTTACCAGAGAGAAAGCAAAAATGATCAGAAACAGTAACTGAATTTTTGTTTGATCTAGAACACCTAGCAACCCTCGCCTACCCCAATTTTAACACCGATGCATGAGAAATGATCATAAAACCCCTTTTTGTTGAAGACATGCAAAACGAAATCAGGGAAGCAATTAAGTATAGAAGGTTTGCAACCCTAAAAGAAATGTCTGATGAAGCAGCTTACATTGAACAGCAAATCCTTAGAAATGAGCTAAAATCCAACACCCTTCCCTTTATATCTCCAAAACCTGAACCCATCTTTTCACTAACCAACAATACTGATAAACAGGACCTCTTGCATCTATTAGAACAACAAGTAAAAGACCTACAGTTGCAGATCAAACAAAAATCCCAACCCCCACAACAGAGTAACTACAACAGTTTCAGCAACAACAACACTTTTAGCAGAAATAACAGTTACAGGAACAACAGTACTCTTAGGCAACCCACATGCTTTCAGGGTGGACAACTCCGCCACGTTGCTCATAATTGTAATCCATTAGGGACCCAAAAATCATGTGAAATTTGTTTTCGTAATAATCACATTACGCATGATTGTAAAAGCCGATGCATCCACTGCTCCCAAACAGGACATAGATCTGATAACTGCCTTTCAAAACCCTACTCCAATTTTCAATGTTTTCTATGCAAGCAGAGAGGTCATACAAGAAGGTTTTGCCCCAACCAACAAACTCGTAATATTCAAAATTGCATTGAGTACAGGCAACCCCAACCCCTAATGGACATTGATGACCCCACATTTTACTCAACATTACCTGCCATAACTAACGGCCCTCAGAATATTTTAGGGACTATAATGCTGACCACCCATTGCCGTAGTCAGGAGGAATACATCCTTGACTTGGACATTCCGGATTGGTGCCCAATGTCACCACCCCCGATGCCCAAGGCTGACAACATTATAAAATCGCCCCCCACCATCCCCGCAGATTATAAGATTCCACGAAAACAGACCACCAATTCGCCCATCACCCCAGAGACACCCTCCAAAACTGGCCTTAACCTCTTGTCCCTCTTACAAGGCCTTACCCCTGAACCCTACAGATTCCCCCCCAGACAAACATTACTGCCAACCCCCATGAGTAAGCAAATCCAAACCCCATCCCATAACTCAACTTTTAAAATTTTACAGACTGTTCAGATTGTAAACCAGCCGCCCCCTCCGCACAAACCCACAAAACGCTGACAACGGGCACACCAAACCAGCCAGAGCGAAAAAACACAATGCCCCATCACCTCCAATAGGAAATCATATTGGCCTTTGTGTTGTATTTTTCTATGCATGATAATCCCTACATCGTGTAGCGCCCAATTTCAGACATGTGGAACTTCATTGAGCAGTCACTGGGTCAGCATACCAAAAAATGTATCATGCATGCCCCCTTCCACAGTAGACAAACCAGTACAGACATTTGGAAAAATTTATATTCCCTCCACTAAACCTCACATATCAGATGCATACAAATGCAGTGTTCGCAAATGGAAAATTTGTACTAATACCAGATTTTTTGGCTCAAAAGGTATTGTTTTCGATCAAACCAAAATGCAAAATCTAACCCCACATGTTTGTAAGGCAATCCTTATAGACAAGGAACACAATGGTCAAAAATTATATGAAACCCAACCAGGATTTTGGTCAACAAACAACTCCCTAAGTGTAGAATACACATGCTGTTGTACAGACCACTGTACATCAGTCACTAATGTCATCATAGAGATAGGACAAATAGCATCTTGGAATAGAAAATCAATGACAGGTACACTAGGTGACCTGGGGTCATGCAAACCGACATCAGGCCATTGCATAACCACCAACAGGTCTATTATCTGGAATGAAACAGCATTCGAAAACCTATGCCCTTTTGAATACAAAAATACACATCCCATAAAGCTGACACAAACCCACATAATAATAGAAGAGCTACAAGGTGCATTCTCCATCAAAAATACACTCTTTTCGAACCTCAACTGCCCAGAAATCCAAGACAGTGTCCTAACTGAACAGGGCATTATTGTGCAGTTAGACAAAAGAACCCCACATCGTAATGCCTTCTTAACCCACAAACCAATGAAACCCATACTACACTCCATGATTTTGACGATTTTGAACCCATTAATGCAAAACTAAACTATCTAGCAAATAAAATCCAGGAATTAGAGATCCAAAATTTCAAAAACATCTGGAGTGAATTATGCAGACAGGCACAGCCTCACCTTGATCTAGTATGGCAAATTTTGCACCTTGATGCAAATCTTGGGGCGCGTGCATTCCTACAATGAACCGACATAATAGCAGAATTCACAGGAGATGCCCTCACGGTCTGGCCCTGTAAGCAGGTAAATGCATCCAAAGTCTTTTACGACCATAAAATCAACGACACATGCTACAAACTTTTACCTATTCTCGTGGGAACTGAACTCATGTTTTCAAACCCAGGAGGAAATGATTTGACCCCTTTCTCACAAACTGTAGATTCCCATCACATGCATGTAGCACTTCACAAGCAGAATAGTACATGGGTCAGCGAAACAGGATCCCTGCATGTCACTGATCTACCTTTAGAAATCGTCTGGAACCAAAATTTCTCCCTCTTTCATTTCAACACACCTGCAATTTTTCATGATCACCTCACAACTATTTCAACCAACTTACTCTTTTTAAAACAATACATTTACAAAACCCACACACTCAAAAAGTTGTTAAAAAACTTGTCAATTACACTGCCCAAATTTCTCTTAACTGAGATACAGTCTACAATATGATCTCAGGCAGTGGCCAAGTAATCAGAAATACGCTCTCTGGTGCAGGTCAAGGCATAGAACATGTAATAACTCGCACTACCCAAAGCCTCACAGAGGGGTTAAATAATTTACTCAAGGGACCCTTACAAATAATTATTAACATGCCCTTATCACTGTAGTCATTGCAGGTGTCTTTTACTCTTTTCTCATTCTTCGAAAATATTTCCCATCCCCAAAGCATCATGTTACTAATGAACATGCGTATGAAATACCATCACACGACTGACGTTTACATGAGAACATTCCCCCATCATTCAGCCACCCTCTTTCAGAATTAGCTAATTGTCCCCGGGCCCAAACTCAGCAGAAATACGTCCTTGTCGATATTGATACCGCCAGAACACCAGCAATCGAACTCATAAATCAAATCCACCAATCTGGATCAAATAAGTCACCCTAAAACATATCCGAGAAACATACTCCTCACATTCCGATCACACTAAATGGCAAGCTATTTACAAAAGGCATGATTAACACTGGTGCTGTATACTCACTCATTGATTCGCGAATCGCTCAAATCCTACAGCTAGACATGAAACCCCCGCTAGTTCGAGCCAAAGCAGCAAACAACCTTCCAATTCACTTTGTAGGAACAACTTTTGTTATAGTAACAGCCCAAACTATCCAGGAAACGATAATGGTCCATGTCCAAAAAGACTGCACAGCAGACATCCTCCTCGGCAAAAACTTTCTCAGTTGATTTTCGGAATACACCATCAACAATCAGAAGTCCCAGGTCAAATTTGGCAATGTTATACTACCATGCGACGGCCTGGAATATAGCCCCCTTTCCACCCGTGGTGGAACCTACTTGGATGAGAAACTAGAATTACCACCCCGTACAGTCACGGAATTTATTGTCCCCTTGCCCAAATCGTACCTACAAGTTAAACAGCTTCAATTTATTCCGAAACCCAAACAGAATGCCAAAGTTCACTTCACAGCTTGTGTTTCTGAAAACCAAAACAGTCGCATACACATCTCAGTCTTAAACACACAAGACACTGTCCAAACTGTTTACCATGGAACATGTATCGGTGCAGTCTCATGCTACATCCCAAAACAAAACTCTCCCACCAAACTAATCCCTTCAATGCAAAACCAGCCAAACCGTTTTGGTACATTCACATGGTTAAAAGAAAACATTTACTTAACCTCCAGTGACCTCACAGAAGCAGAAAAAACCCAACTCCTATGCGCCCTATCCAAGTATCCTACGTTATATGCTAAATCCAAAAAGGACGTAGGTAGAACCACCCTTGTTTCACATACAATTGACACCAATGGCTCCCAACCCATACGTAGACACCTTTTTCGGACTTCCCCAAAGGAAAAGCAAATCATACAAGCAGAAGTTGAGCAACTCGCAGCAGCAGGTGTTATAAGCCAGAGCAACTCTCCGTGGTGCACCAATACAGTTTTAGTCCCCAAAAAAGATGGTGGCCATCATTTATGCATTGACTTTAGAGGCCTCAATAATGTAACAAAAAAAGATACCTATTCCTTGCCCCCTATAGACGAAATTCTAGACACCCTGCGTGGAATGAAATATTTTACGTCTCTTGACCAATCAAATGCCTACTATTCCATTCCAATTGCAGAAGCAGACAGAGAAAAAACTGCCTTTTATTGCTCTGCTGGACAATATCAGTTTTACTATCTCCCCTTTGGTCTCACCAACGCCCCAGCCACATTCCAAAGGTTAATGGATGTTATCCTTTCGGGATTGCAATGGAACACGTGCCTTGTCTATCTCGACGATGTTTTAGTCTTTGCAGAATGGCATGCCCAAATGCTGGAACGTTTAGACAACATCCTCGCTTGTTTCTCCCAAGTAGGCCTCAAACTCAACATACAAAAATGCTGATTTTGTCAGCCCCAAGTCCAATACCTGGGTCACGTCATTTATCAGCAAGGCATTTCACCAGACCCCAATAAAGTACAGTCCATTTATGACATACCCACGCCCAAAAGCTCCAAAGAAGTTAAGTCATTCCTCAGCCTACCCTCTTATTACCGCAGATTCATCCAAAATTGCTCCCAAATATCCAGCCCCCTCACAATGTTACTCAAAAAGAATTCGGAATTTTCCTGGGGCCTGAACAACAAAATGCATTCACTAAACTCAAAGAGCTGCTTATTCATGCCCCAATCCTGCAACATCCTGATTTCACAAAACCATTCATTTTGCAAACTGACGCCTCAAAACTTGGAATTGGCGCAATTCTAAGCCAACCAGACAGTAAAGGTCATGATCGCCCCATTGCTTTTGGGAGCTGCACATTGAAACCTGCAGAATGCAACTACCCAATAACTGAGTTGGAAACCCTTGCCGTAGTTGAGTTTATCAAGTATTTCCGCCCCTATCTCTTCCAGCAGCATGTTATTGTCCACACTGACCATACTGCAGTTCAGTCAGTCTTGCAGAAAGAAAACCCCTCCCCTCCCATTGCCTGTCGGGGATTAGCCCTCTCTGGTATTCAGCTAGACATCCAATGTGTTGTGGGGCAAATTGACGTAATTGTAAAGTTCGTGTCGCTTTCGAGTAAAAGATTGGCAAGTTAGGAAAAGAAAGATCGTGATGAGACCCGCGAAGAGGCGTGGCTATGACATGAAGAAATTGTGAAAATGTTTTCAATTGAGATCGTTGTTACTGTAGCCAGACGGTTGTGTTTTTATTGGTGTGGAGAGTTTTAGAGTTTGAGGCGGCAATTTGTACATTAGTAAATTGTGTTTTGAGAGTGTGGTATAGGTTGAGTCAAACTATTTGGAAAATAGTTTGAGTAAGTGGGTGAAACTCCGAATCTGTTAAGATAGTACAGCTCAAGTTTCAGCATCTGAAAACCTTTGAGGACCTGAGCGAAGATCCCTGGATAAATCTGACATAGTGCTCTCTATGAGCCCATCAATCTCCTGCGTACAATTATCGTTGCATAAATTCGTCAAACACTCCGAGTGTTCCATTTCTAGCATTCCACACACTCTTTTACGTTCCGTATGTCTCTTCTAAAAACGCAGGATAACTCGTCAAGCTACACAGCTTAATTGCATTTAATCATCATCTATTTTTATTTTCACACACGACAGACGTAAGAAGGGCATTGCTAACGGCAATGCAGATGCCATTTCTCGTTTCCCCTCAGAAACAGCGAAGCCATCCTTTGACATTGAGCAACTAGAAACCCGTCCCCAGATATCAGCCATTAGTTCTGTTCTCGAAGATGAAGCAACTGAGCAAGAAGAACAAAAGAAAAATTTTGCTGTACTCCAATGCACTGATGCAACTGTCAAAAATATCTTAGCAAAAATCGCCAAGAAACACCCCCTTACAATGATCAAATTCACAGTGCATCAAAACATCCTCTTTGGTATAATCAACAAGCAGGCAAAACTATACATCCCCAAATCACAAATACAGGATCTCATCGCCTCACATCATGACAGCAAGTTCATAGGTCATTCTGCTTCCCAGGAAACCCTACACTTGCTCCGGCAAAAATATTTTTGGTCTCAAATGAGCCAGGATATCAAATGTTATTGCAAAACCTGCCATCCAAGCCAGACACAGAAAGCCCTCTGGCACAAAATATACTTATCTACCCTTCGCCGTTTTTTTGATTAGGATTCACAAAAATGATAGCACTTTGTATCCCCCCTTTGAATTGATCCATGGTAGGCAGGCTAATCCCCCATCAGATGCAGCCTTAAAATTTTTCCCTACATCCTATATGGTTGATCTAGACGATTATGCCCTTCACGTCAAATCTCACTTTACAGCAGCACTCTCAACTGTGCAGAAAAATTTGCAAAAAGTCCAAGAACACTATACACTTCAGTAAAACAAGCATGCTCAGAACATCCATTACAAGGGGGGTGATCTCATTCTCTACAATAATCATTTGTGTAAACAAGGGCTGACTCCCAAATGCCTCCCTCGCCAAAACAGGCCCTATAGTGTTACAAATTTCATGTACCCCAATGCTACACTCAAACACCCCCGGAGGAATATCACTTTTACGGTACATGTAAACGAGACGACCCCCTTCTATCCCTGAGAAGCAACTAGCGAAACTGCCCCGACCCCTTCTCCCCCTCGAAACCCTTGAACAAGGACGTTCAACTTCGGAAGGAGGGAAATGTAATGTACATGCTAATGCAGTACTGTAAATATATAGTGTACACTATGTGATAATCATTATTAAATTTTATTTCATTTCTTAATCTATTGTCTCGAGGGTGTCTATGATTCACACCCAAACATTCCTGTAAAATTATGTGAAGTACTTTATTTTGATCCTTCCACACCCCAGTAGCCGCTATTGACCCAATCAAGACACCCCAATTAATTTGCACAATGTCAGCTGGTCCCCTAGAATCTACACTAAAATACACATTCCACGGCTACATTAATTCCTCATAAAAATCGTAAACAACACCTGCACACAGTAAAAGCCCCGCCAGACAGTAGTCTCAACTGCAATGGTAGCGATGGTCCCACAAAACATGTGTACACAGAAGAAATAGATACAGAGGCATGCACAGAAGCACAGAGGTGTGGCTAAGCCCACCATAGGAAGCAAGCATAGGGAAGACAGGAAAAGCATACAGTACTAGGAAAGCGTTGGAAGGCGTGACCAAATTAGCAAGAAAGACAAAGCAAGAAGCAGCGATTGGTGGAAGAAGATGGACAGAAGCAAGACCTCTCGCGACTCCAGAGAGTGGCCACAGAAGTTGTATTTAAAGAGAAGAAAGCATGATTTAGTTCTTTCATGCAGAATCTTAGATTTTCCGAGTCCACATTCTTTTTATTTGCAAGCAATATTTTATTTGAAAGCAGTTAAACCGAGTCCATTCATTTGCAAGCCACAGCATGTGTTTTCCTTTCCGTTATCAATGACCGAAGCGACCGTCGATTGATTTTTTATATTATTGTTGTTACCATATCCTCCGCCATTGTCCACCGTAGCCACTGTTCGTTTTAGGATCAAGTAAAGTATCTCTAGAACTGGTCCTTACATAAGTAAATTGACGAAATAAATTGTTTTAATGATCTGAGATCGAACTGACAATACTGAACACAAACTGAACCGCACACTGGAGCATGAACTGAACAGGAACTGAACAGAGGATAAGAGTTACAGGCTCTTATATACAGCTTTTCATGCTAGATTGGTCTAATTAACTTCTGCTATCTTATGTTTTGATAAATGTTTGATTTTGTTTATTTCACACCATATGTGTGTGCTCTAGCAGGAGCAAGGGTTACTGTATTTTTATCTAAGAGGTCTAGTCGATTATTTGCCTCTTTTGACCCATCTGCTTATATTTCTGGTAGTTCATCTTGTTTTTAGGAGGCCTGTGTTTAAGATCGGCCATAACTCCCATTTATTTTATACAACATATATTTTTGAACCCTCAGAGGATTCCATATAGTCGGAACCTTTTGATACTTACTTTGTACAGTATTTTTATTTTCTACTGAACCCAAATTTCAAGGTTCATTAGGTTTATAAGTTATCTTTCGAGATTAGGTTTGCATGATTGATAATATTTTCAGTTTGGTTCCATATGTGCAAAATTTAAGTAAAGCGGTAAAAATTAAGATAATAATAAAATAATTACAGTTGGAATTGACTTGAATCGCGAAATTTACATGCTTTTCTCACAAACACTACTAAAATTTATGTTTGAATTTTCACTTTTGCTTGACAAAACAAGCAAAGCTCCTTGGAGTCAAAAAAACAAGTAAACCACACGATTTTCATATCATGAACAATTGCACATAAATTAACAGCCGAAATCAAGAACATTTGGATACACTTGTCACATATTGCGCCATCCATGTCACATTTTACGGCATGTCACATGTATGACATGGGGATTTGGGAGAGCTGGGGAGGTTTGGGTATCTCATCAGGTAATACTGTGTTTTAGACGTCACATTGATGGTGAACCATATCAGATTGATCCTATTACAGTGAGTAATAGGCTGTGACTCCTGATGGATACTGGCATTTTCCCCAGGCTTCTCTGGTTGGCGCTGGGGCCTAACCTGGCGAATGGTGGCTATAGAGAGGTCTATAGTTGGTTCTCTGGTGTTGTCCTTGGGGTCTTGCTGTAGGGTAATGGACAACGCTGCCAGGCTAGGTGCGACAATCCCCGAGTCCTACTCAGTGAGAGCGGGGACAGGGTCACCCGTAAAATGACCTAATTTGTGGGACCCGATTATGAACCAGACAGCCCCTTTTTAGCCCGACCCTGAGAGGTGGAGGCCCTACTTATCTGTGGACTTGGGAAACCGACTTAGGAAGGATTTCCCCAGCAAATACCCCACGAATAACAATAATCCCCTGAGAAGACTCACCTAGTCCTGTTTCTCAAGCGATTCGAGGAATCGGGCGGCAAGTCCCTGGATACTTTCGGTCTTCTGGCACTGGGGTGGGGATGCGATCCATGAACGTCCTAGCGGCGAGCGGCGGCGAGCGGGAGGCGATTCTCCAATGTTTTCTTCACGAACCGGGGGCGGTGGGACACCTGGCACTGATGGGCAGCGGGTACTGTAGGCGGTAAGCGGCGGACGCAGTGAACAAGGGTAAATTTATGCAAATTTATTGGTAATAAGGCGGCGGACGCACAGGTGTATAATAAAATATGCAAATTGACGAGAAGGCGGCGGACGCGGAGTTACAACTGGACGAGAGCTTGGTGAACCCAAGAATGAGTGAAAAACTAGAGGAACATGTCCTTTTAAGGACATGTTTGGCTACAGCTGCAGCTTGGGCGGAGTTTCTCGGCGCTCAAGCTAACTTCTGCAGCTAGACGCGATGCAGAAGATGCCTATGAGCACATAGACATTTTTTCGTTCACATGCGTTTAGCACTGAGGCCGACTGCAGTGCCTATGCTAAGCATATGAACGTCTTTAGCTAAAACTTCTTAGCTAGTCATTTTTGCGTAACAAAAACGATGCTAATTTTTGATGATAAGAGGTGCGTGAATGCACCAAAAATAACCATGTGCTCGTGGAGCACGACTGGCGGAAGTTTTTAGCTAAAGGGCCTACTGTAGCCCGCGTTTGTAAAGAAATAAAAATACAACAAAACGAAACATAGAAATGCATGAAAAATATAAAAACGAACACAAAATGCATGTGAAAAAATGAAATAAACAAAAGCATGATCGAGTAATAAACGAAACATAAAAAAATAACAAAATGTCGGCATGATCGGAATCACGTGACGTTGGAGAATTGAGCGGCACGTGACACGGCGGTCCTTCGAAAAAGGGCGTCCTCGTCCTTGCAGTGGTTAGTAGTGAGGTTTGTGCGGCGTGTCCGTGGTCGTAGGTCGTTCCAAGGTGCGACGGCGAGTGGTCGAATAGGTCCGTTGGGTTGTTGGCGGATGGAGCCTTCTTTGGTCGTAATTCGTTCGGCAGTATGGTAACCGGAGGTTGTTGATGCGTGAAGTTGCAGACATTGAATATCCTGTGCGACAGTCTAGAACACAGAAAAGAAAAATTTTCAGGGCAGGATGTAGGCTATCGCAGAGGATGCGCCCAGTGAGGTACAGATTATTGGGTTATCGCAGAGGATGCACCCAGTGAGGTACAGATTGTCGGGTTATCGCAGAGGATGCACCCAGTGAAGTGTAGGCTATCGCGTGAGGATGCGCCCAAGGCGTGACGCTCTGGTTGCTGAACATTCTCTTCTATCCACTAAGATCCAGCATGGACAAGAGTGGATACTTCGTGAGGGGCACGGCGGTCCTTCAAAAAAGGGCGTCCTCGTCCGTAAGCGGGGACAATGAAGAGAATGCATCTTGAATTAAGGGTCGGGGACCTCTGCATCAAGATGTGGGTCAATCAAATTCGGTGTAAAGTCCCGGCTTATTGATGGATACAATAAGGGTGCCGAATCTGTTGCCTGTGAAGTGGGAGGTGTATCCTCTGCTTCACTCAGTTGTTCAGGGGACACGTAAAGTCGAAGCTGGTTGACATGTACAGTGTCTTCCTGATCCGTCTCGAGACGAAGTGTGACATTGGGATATGCCACACTTGTTACAAGGTAGGGCCCATCGTAGATGGGCAGCAATTTAGGAGTGAGTCCACGTTTGCTGGAGGTGCGCAGTTTGAGCACCTGATCCCCTACTTTGTATGAGACATCATGTGCCTTCCGGTCGTAAGACCGTGCATAGGCCTCCTGTGCTTTCTCAATCCGACTCTGGATTAAGGTTAACGCATTCGTGAAATGAGGTTTGACCTCCATATCATATGAGGAAACATTAATGATATGGGCCGGAGGGTTGAATGAGAGCGCGGCATCAACAGGGAGCATGGGTGTGCGACCGTACATGAGTTCAAAGGGTGAGTACCCTGTTGACTCATTCATGCTGATATTGATGGCAAACACAGCGTATGGTAGGTGTTCATCCCAATCGGTATGTCCTTGATGAACATACATACATAGCCGTGTGGCTAGCATCTGATTAGCTCTTTCCACCTCGCCGTTGGTCATCGGATGATAGGCGGTAGAGTGGATCTTCTTCGTTGCGCAGATCGCAGTGATCTCAGTCATCAGTTTTGATGTGAAATCAGTGCCAGGATCTGACTGAAGAATCTGCGGTGCCCCGTGCCGGCAGACAATTTGCGTTACAAACAGCCGGGCTATGGTGTGCGCAGTGATGTCCGGAGTAGCAAAAGCCTCGACCCATTTTGTAAAGTAGTCGATGAAGACTACGATGAAATGGTTGCCAGCTTCGCTAGTGGTCATAGGTCCCATACAGTCGACACCTACCCGATAAAACGGTCCCGTGATGGTGATAGGTTTCAGGGTCGCAGTGGTTTTCTGTCGAGCGGGCTTATTCTGTTGGCAAAGATCACACCGCTGACAGAAAGACTTGACATCCCGACTGAGGGAAGGCCAGTGGTATCTGCGAGCAATGAGCCGCGCAGTACGTTTAGCACCAAAGTGTCCAGCTAAGATGTCATCATGATGAGCCCGGATAATGGTAGTAACCATGGATCTGGGTATGACAATCTTATTGGACTCGCCTGTCCATTTCTGAAGAACGTTATCCAACAGATGGTAGCCTCGCACATCATTCTGGTCGCCCAGAGGCTTAAGGGAGGGAATGATGTCGGCTAACTCCGGATCCTCCAGCTGAGCAGCGAAAAGGTCGGGGTGCTGCACACCAACCGATATCTCGGCATAAGACTCTGATTGTACCAGGCGCTCCGCGCCAACAGTGATCGGTGCTGAATTACTTGAACGCGCCAGGTGCTGCACACCATCAGTCAAGGTTCTTGATCTCGCCAGGTGCTGCGCACCATGGGTGATCATCATAACATGCCCCTCAGGTCTGTAGAGGGGAGTATCATCAATACTCTGACCGGTGAGGGAGTTAGGATCCGGCAGGCGTGATAATGCATCAGCATTACCATTAGACTGACCTTTTCGCGGCCGAATTGTCAGTTTGAATTCGGCGAGCGCGAGTCCCCACCGAGCGATCCGAGCAGAGGGGTTAGGCTTCTCCAACACTGCTTTGACCGCGGTATGGTCAGTCTGAACGACCACCTCCTGCTGGAAGAGGTATGGTCGAAAGTGCTTGACGAAATGGAGAACAGCGAGAGTTTCCAGTTCTGTAATGGAATAGTTTTTCTCGGCCGCTGTTAACCCTTGGCTGACGTACGCGACAGGATGGTCGTATCCATGTTCCTCTAACTGGCTGAGAACCGCTCCTATCCCCGAAATACTTGCATCAGTTTGAAGGATAAAGGATTTCGAAAAGTCCGGATGGCGCAGGATAGGAGGGTTGGTCAGCAGGCGGCGGAGTTCATCAAACGCCTCCTGCTGAGGTTTTGACCACAGGAAAGTAGTTTCCTTCCGTAAGAGCTTGGTGAGTGGCTCGCTGAGCCGGGCACACCCAGGAATGAAACGCCTGTAATAAGACACGAGGCCTAGGAAGGACTTGATGTCTTTGGCGTTTTGTGGAATGGGTAGGTTTTGGACGGCGGCCAGCTTGGCTTGGTCAGTTTCTAGGCTGCTCTGTGAGATGCGATAGCCTAGGTACTCTACCTCTGAGTGCGAGAATTTGCACTTGCTCAGTCTGAGCTTCATTCCACCCCGGCGAAGACGGGCGAACACATCTGCCAGGCGCTCAAGCATTTGGGTGTGAGAGTTCCCGAACACCAAAATGTCGTCGAGATAGGTCAGAACCGTGCACCATTGGATTCCAGTAAGGAGGAGGTCCATAAGGCATTGAAATTTCCCTGGTGCGTTGCATAAGCCAAAAGGCAAATAATTGAATTCGTAAAGTCCAATAGGCGTATTAAATGCCGTCTTTTCTTCATCCGCCTCGGCAATCGGGATTGACCAATAAGCGTTAGCCTGATCAAGGGTAGTGAAGTACTTCATACCCTTGAGTGTGTCGAGAATGTCATCTATCCGTGGGAGAGGGTAGACATCCTTTTTCGTGACCTCCTTAAGACCACGAAAGTCGACACACATACGGTGAGAACCGTTTTTCTTGCGCACCAGGACAGTATTAGTAGCCCACGGAGACGTGCTCGGCCGAATAATACCTTTCTCCTGGAGCGCCTTGACCTCCTGCATGATGAGATCCTTTTCCTTAGGTGAGGACCGGTAAGGGAAATGGCGGACTGGGCGGGCATCGCCCGTGCTGATTTCGTGCTGGACGAGATCAGTGGAACCTGTGTCCTTTTCATCAAGAGCATAAAGGTCGGTGTATGCAACCAGCAGATCGAGTAAGGCTGCCCGGTCCCGAGGGGAGATATCCGGTGAGATTACAGCATTGGCCTCGACCCACTGACGATCGAGGACGGTGTCTGAGTCGACCAGTGATTCCCGTGAGGGCTCACTATGCATTTGCACATGACCGATGGTCATGTGTGGGTAGAGAACCACGGAATGAGTATTCGGGTTAACTACTTGAAGTGGTATGTGACCGTTGGTCACGCTACTCACGCTTCCAGCAAAATATACGTGTCTTTGAGATCCGGTGAGGTGCTTCGGAAAGAAGGCCACCTCAGGTACGTTCGTATAGATTGGCGGAACAGGTACAGTGAATTGTGTCAGGGAGCGAGGCTCCAGAATTACCAAGTCCTTCAGGGGCAAGGCGCCGCGGGCAGAAGGTGGGCTGTGGATGGGGTCACAGGGGATTCTACTTTCTTTGAACTCGAGGAAGGATTTCTCCCAGTTCAAGCTGACACAATTGAACCGGCCGAGGAAGTTTGTTCCAAGGACCAGTTCAGCTGAACAGTTCTCCTGTATTTGGACCTGAATCCGTTCAGAGACATCAGCCACTGTAACCGTGATGTAGGCTGCTCCTAGCAGTGGGATCGGGGACCCATTGGCTGCGATAGGACGAGCCCTGGTTGGTGAAAGTGACAAGTTGGGCAGCTGGGCCGCTAACTTGTGGTCCAGGAGTGAGAAAACAGCTCCTGTGTCGACCAGTGCCTTTGCTTCTACCCAGTTGTTGAGGAGAACTTTGATATGGGGTGTCCGAATATCATTTGGGTAAAAAGCAGAGACCACATGACCGGAATCAGGTGTGGTGGCACCACTAGTGTGTTTGGTCTTACCGGACCGCTTTGGAATCGGCAGTCCCATACGACGTAGTAGACCTACTAGAGTGTATCCGACGGAGGGTTCCGGGTCGTTCAGAAGGGTGGACTCATCCTGTACTGTGAGTACGTGGTCTGAGTGGTCCCTTGGGCTCTGAGTAGCTCCTAGTGGTTCAATCTCGGTGTCCGATAGTGGTGGCGCGTTTGGCACGGGTGATGCCGGAGCATCTGAATCACTTGGCTCACGGTATCGGCCTTTCTCTAGCGTGACTGGAGAGCTTCCAGGCGGAGGTCGAGGGCAACCTGACCCGTGCAAGGTCGACAAATGACGACTTGCCCGTCTAGAAGAGGCCCGGGATCCCCTGGTTGACCCAGGTGATGAGGCAACTGAGGAGGCCCGTGAGTGTGGCCGAGAGATGGACGAAGCCCTGGACCGCGATCGTGATTCCGACCTGTGTGAGTTTTGCGAGAGAGCACGGGTGTTCTCCCACCAGGGGTCGATCTGGTCAATCTCCGGCGTGGTCAGCAGGAGGGGTAATTCTACCCCGTCCAGCCGACAAACATTACATTAGTAGTCAAACATAATGTTCTTGAACTGTTCTAAGAAGTCCAGTCCGAGTATGAGGTCAACAGGTGCCCAGAAGGGAGACGTAGTCTTGCACACATGGAGATGTATATCGATCCGTGTGTTCGGCTGGCGGTTTCCGGGCAACATGATTTCATATGGTCCCGAAAGGATGGTATGAACGGCTTTACCATTGATGCTCATCAAGGGGTTAAAGTCGTGATGTTGCTGGAACGCCATGACCGCCTTCGGACTTTCTTTAGCCAAGGCCTTATGAAGACGTTGGCTAATGATAGTGCGGGGGCAACCTGTGTCAAGGAAAGCAGGAGTTTCCTTGGTATCCAGCAGCACGACGAAACACGGTGTGATTCGGTCAAGCTGGGAGGGCACATCGTTTTGCACGTAGTGAAAACCGATCCAGCGTTGGACTTTGCGGTAAAGACCCAACGGGGAGAAACGGCTGACAAACCTGACCTGTTTGCTCCGCAGACAGTAGCTGAGATAATAAGATACACCAAGATAGGCAAGGTATCTGACACTGATCAGCACTGTCAGGGTAATTAGGATGTTAAAGATCAACTGGACCGGCCCGCTCAGGACAGCATGCAAGCCCTGGGCGAGGGTGTGTTGTTGACCCGTGATAACATGGTTTGCTGCCAAACCGACACCTTCCAGAGAGGCCTTGATGTCGGTTCCTACCCCTGCAAAGGCCTGGTAAATGGCATCTGGTTGCAGGGATAGACCAGCGGTAAAGTTTACCAGCCGGTTGAGTACCGCTTCAATTTGCTCAGTCTTGTAAACATACTGTTTAAAGAAGGCAAAGTTTGAAGGGGTCATCGCCAACTGGTCATGGAAGAGCGCCAGTGCCTCAAAGTGAGTGATGTTGAAACGCTGCTTCCAGAAGAGTTCCAGTGGGATGTGGCTCACATGGACCGCGCCAGACTCAGTAAACCAGCCCGAGCGATTTTGGAAAATCCCTGTAAAGTGGTGATGACACGGCACAATTGGGCTAGATTTAGTGAGATCTGGACCACCGGGGGTGGCGAAGTAGATGGTACCGCCGACCTGTACAGGTAAGTACTTGTAGCAAACGTTTCCCACCCGGTACGAGTGGTAAACGTAGGTGGCGTTGACCTTCTGACACGGCCATATTGTCAGCGCATCGCCTGTGAATTCCGCCGTCAGGTCATTCCTCTGGAGGAATGCCCGGGCACCCAAGGTAGGGTCGAAGCGAAGCAACTGCCAAGTCAGATCAAGATAGCGTTGAGCGTGAGAGCAGAGCTCAAGCCACGTGAACCGGAAACCGTTAATTTCCGACTCCTTGATCTGCTGAGCCAGGTAGTTCAATTTGGCATTGACAGGATCGGGACCTGTGTCCGTTGCCATCTTGAACAAGTTTTGGGTCAAATTGTATCTCCCGTGGATGCGAAGGAGAAGACCCTGATCCGTCCGGACTGTGGTGGAACGTAGTTCTGGGCACAGTTGGAAGACACGGGAGTTTCCCGGGATCTTGAGGGCAACCTGTAGATCATCGATGATGACGTGGTTCCCTGACATGGACGCAGTGTAATTTCCCTTGGGGTGATAATGACACCGTGCCGTGAAGTTTTGTGCAGGCCAGACAATGACCCCGTCTAGAGTAGTGCACTGGCCTGCAGTGGGACTGCATCCACCTACATCGCCTAAGGTGCTTAGGGCCGTAGTGCCGTCCCACAAAGCGACTTGTCCCTCCTCGATGAAGAGGTTAGTCACTGTCTTGCAGACGTCGCTGCAGCACCATTCGTACATCACTTCCAATGTTTGGTTTGTGCTATAAAAGCCAGGGCGAATGCCGACAAGTTTTTGTGAACCAAACATCTTAGTGCGATGTGCTAGCGTGCATGCCGCAGGCGCTAAGTGCTGAGTGGTAATGACGTCTGCAGGTATGCCCCTAGAGCTGAAGAAACCAGTGTTGGTGCAGACTTTGCGCGAGCGCAATGTGCATTTCCACGCTGTGGTTGTAATCGGGTCTGAACTAGGGACATACACCGTAATGTTCATGCGCCGTGGGCTCCATGAAGATTGCGGTGGTTTACACTCTACACGCTGGGGTAACTCAAGTGGATGTCCGCTTCTTGAGAGACCGCAAAATTGATACTGAGCCGCTGGTGCTGACAAACTCACCCCTAGAAACAGTGATGCTACCAAGGTCAATTTTATTATCAAAAACAACTGTACAAACGTGATTTGTAAGTGTTCACTCATTTTCACAAATCTGGCCTGAGGGGCAGTGTCAGATTTCTTCTTCGTTGCTGTCAGACGAGATGGGTTCCTGGCCGGGGAAATCGAGGACCAATCCACCACACGGGTGGATTTCCCGGAGGATACCGATTTTTGGCGACCATGGGGCGACTGCCGTTGGGAATGGAGATCCCTCAACGATGCTGACATCTTCGTTAACCGGACGTAAGGTCTCGTCGACAGCCATATGTTCGACGACGGGCGACTTGGTCGCAGTGGTCGGAGATGTCTCTCGGGCTGGCGCCGGCGATTTGGCTTGGGCTATTGCCCACGATGTGTTTTGGGCTGGTGCCGACAGTGGACTTTGGGCTGGTGCCGACGTTGTGGTTTGGGCTGTTGCCGGCGGTGTAGGATCATTTGCGGGTTCCTTGGCCGGGGGCGAGGAAGCAGTAATGTCCATTTTTGTTGGCGATGTCGCGGCAACAGGTGGCGCTGCTGTCGGTGATGTAGCGGCGACAGCAGGCAGGAGGATCCGACTGGCCTGTTGGACTGCTCGGCGGACGGCATCGACTGAAGGTGAGGATGGCTCCCCGTCCAATAAGAACTTCTCGACGGGCGAGATTGTGATAGTCCCATTGGCAATGAACTCGAGTGCCCGTCGGGCGACGTCGGGTCGTAAGAGTCGCATTGAAACAGGTGCCGCAAGCACCACGTTGGCGGCCGTGAGCGCTTCGACATGCGATGGCTCGTTGAGCAGAGTCCACGGCAAATGCCGGTATTTCTTGGCCAGGTCAACTGACCAGATGGCCAATATCGCGTCTTGGACGGGCGATGGCACTGTGAACAAGAAATCGATAGAGTCGTGGACTGAGATAGATTTCTGGTTCCTACTCTAGGATCACCTGAAGAAGAAGGTAGTATACCTGACAAATTCATGGGCTCGACCTGGTCGAGGACTTCCATAGCCGAATCCGTGGGGATTGAAGGCGGTGGTCCTGGAGGGACGATGCGAGCCGGTGGCGCCGAAGACGTCGTATTTGCGGCTGGAGCTGACTCGGCAGTCTTAATCTTAGGGATGCGATACGATGCGAGGATGTTAGTGTGGCCAACAAACTGCGGTGTCATCGAGGGGTCCAGAGTGACCGGCATCGCATACCTTGGTGGTGGTGGCGGCAGCGCTATGTCCGATACATTTATCGGTACGGGTACCTGGGCTGCTTGGACCACTGAAAATCCAATACTGATTACGCAGACAGGATAACACTGTTGTGAAGAATCTGTCAGGTGTTCAGCAAGTGCCTCATCATCCAGGTCAAGAGGATCTGGATGAGGAGGGCCATCGGTAGCCCCAACGGCGTTGTTGCGGCGTATGGGCTGCCGATATTGGTTTCCCATCCCGTTAGGAGGGTGATAACCATTTCTCCGATGATACACATTTGTCCCCTGGGAAGAATAACCAGTATTTTGGTAGTCATTCTCACCCGTGTTTGCCGGATTGCGCTGCGGACAGGCAGTTGATCGGTGCACTCGCACTTGACGACAATGAGGGCATGGCCTATCACATCGGTCCGTGGGGTGGGCACGTGTACGGCAAAAATAACAGCGACCTCCGTTAGCGGTGTTGTTACTGGGAGCGGTACCGGTGGGACGCTGGGCCCGGCAGTCGGCGTCGCTATGTGTACACAGTCCGTGGAAGGAGCACGTTTGAAGGTGTGCTACCGACGAGCGTCGCCCGGCGGACTGATTTGGTGTCGACGGCTGTGGAGGCGGCGTCTGTTGGATTGGCGCTGGTGCACGTTGCTGGGCCGTGAGCTTCGCTACGTGGGCCGTGAGCCTGGCCATTTCCTGTTTCAAGCGGGGAACCTCATCGGCCGAGGATGACGACGTTGGAGCGTTGCTCTGACGACCGTTTGCGCTTCTGTTAGGCATATCGGGATTATATCCGGCGTGTTTAGGTTCTGAAGAGAAGACAGCGTTAGATGGAGCAGTGTACCGGATCTCGCCCCGAAAGATTTGGGATTCTGCGTAACAGGCTGCCTTGAGTGTCTCTTCAAGAGTCGTAAACTCCCTAAACTTGATACTATCTCGGAGGACCGGTTTCAATCCTCGCAGAAAGATAGGTTTGATAATAGAATCTCGGACATCCGTCGTGAGATCTGGATACGCTACCCTGGATAGTCTCTTGAGGTGCTCAAGGTAGACTATCGCGGACTCTGTTGGCTTCTGCAGTCGATCTTGGATCAGCTGCTGATGCAGATCAGAGTCGCGCCCTACCGGAAAATCTCTCCGTAGAAAAGCCGTAAACTCTTCGTAGCGGGTAGGTATTGGAGTGCTGCTGCTAAAGTCCCGGTAGGAGGCAAGAGCAGGACCCGTGAGGCATGACTCCAGAAAGGCGATTTTATACGCATGATCCGTTTCGCTTACACCCTGGAGTGTAAAGAAACGAGTAAGATGCGACATAAAATCAGTGATAGACTCACCAAAAGCACCGGAGAAGGTGGGAGGGGCCATAAAGCTGGACATGGGAGGGTGCCTCCGACCATTCATGGCCTCTAACTTTTGGTTGAGAGGTCCAAGAGCATTCTCAAATGCTGCTTGGACCTTGTTCTCGATCTGTGAAGGGAGATCAGTTTCCGACTTCATGCCCGAGGGTTTGTTATCCCGTAAGGTGGTTGGAACAGACGTCCTTGCCCGTGAAGCAATTAAGTCAAATTGAATAGAGAGCGGCTCACTGGTCTGTACAGGCTGGGTACTGAGACGGCAGGAACGACGGGATGTCTCTATTGTGTAAAATGAAAGTGAGTACTACTTTTGAATTCGCGGCGAAAGAGCGCGTGAATTCGGAAAACGCGTGTGCGACGGCGTTTGTGACGTAAACTTGATTTAGCTTATGACTAGCGACCACGAAAAGGGAGCTAGAATGGAATAGGATTATAAGATGCAAGATCAGAGTACATCAGGGTGACGCAGAAGGGAATTTATCTGGTCGCCCGTGATGGACAGAGGCATGGCCTGAGATATGGGGGAATCGATCCCGACCAAAAATGTAGAGCTGGGGCCTGGACCCGGCAATTAGAATAGCCGAAGAGGACAGAAGATCAGGTGTAAAAGGAGAGAAAAGGCGGTTTTCCTGCCGAGAAATAAGATGACGGATGAACCCGCTCAGGAGGGATTTTTCCTGGAGGTTCGACCGTTGTACTAGTTTACAAACATTGGGGCGAGGCGGACTCATAGCCGGCAAGGTCCCACTCACCAGGAGTAGCGCATAAAGTGGCATAAAGTGAAAAGGATGTGGACAACTGAAAGTGAACTTAAAAGGGAGAAATAAATAGGGACAAAACTAGTTTACAAACCCAGTTACGCAAAGGGGTCGCGCAGTTACGCTACGGGCCTCACTCGCCAGGAGCGATTGCGAGCTCTGTACACTGTGATGGACTATACCGAGGTTCCGTGTTGGATGACATTCGCAAGTAACTTACAGCCGTGTCCGAAATGGGAGCCCGCATTCCGAACAGAATGGACACTCTCCAGGAGTATTATGTACAGCTGGTGGCTGGGTTGCCGATCACTGAGATGAAATGAGGCTCGCAGGTCACACAGTGAAAGAGAGAAAGAGCACGGGTACCAAGGGTGCTATTCTGACACACTCAGTCAGTCAAAATGAATTACTCTGGATGTTTTGAGGGCGCACCCGAAAACATCTAAGGGATCACGGGTACAAGGTGTCCCTGGGTGAATATGAGTGTAAATTAACTGAGGCGGACGCAGTTATGTATCGAGGCGTACTCAATACCTTCGCTGAGGCGGACTCAACGGTGCCTATTACTTTACATGACTAACAGGGGTGGACCGCGGAGGCGGACTCTGGGTCAGTGGCGACTCTAGTGCGGGCATCGTTAAGCCAGTTAACGAAGGCGTTCAAGTGAATAAAATATGACAGGGGGTCCTATACACTCTAGGCCCAACCGGAGGCTGTGCCGCGGTCCCTTGGGAACCACTACGGCGGGGACACTAAAGAAGATCTATGTATGACAGCTCGATGAGATGAAAGAAGATGAGTGAATTTAGATAAGAAATTTACAAGAAGATTGCTGACCCCTTGCAGACGTCAGACACAGGCAGTACCGACTGCAAATGCCTGCTGTCTACACGAGTCAAACAACCAACCCAGCTGAGGCCGAGTGTAACTCGTTCAAACCTGCAGTTAAAGCTTGAAGCAGTCACGTGCTGATCAACAGTGCCGCTACCCGGGTGGACAACCTGATCAGTACGCAGACTAGAGGGCATCTCAGGTGGTGTATGTATGTGGACTGATGTTTCCCAGGCATCAGTCCCAGACACACACGAACCCTTTGACAAGAGAGGTAGGTGATAGGACCATGCACTAGCGACCACCTACAACTCAAGTGGAATACTCATCGGACCGACAGTAACCTGGTGCTGACGTCAAAAGGTAGGGGTATGAACCAACACATGACCTTGGTGCTGACTGCAGGTGCCTGGGATAAGAGTATTCAAGTATCATGTCGCAGTTTCAGATGCCAGGGGTAAGTGCCTAAGGCCAGCAAAACCCCTGCTGTAGCACGTAATGTTACCGTTGCGGACGTCAGAAATAGGATCATGTAACCTCACTTTCTGCTGTGAGAACATGATACATTGTCATTGCTGACGTCAACAATAGGGCCCTGAAGCCAACTATCGGTATACAGCAACACGTGATGGTGCCGTTGCTGACGTCAAAAGGTGGAACCAAGGGTCTGATACCTTAAGTCAATGACATGAGATGCAGTTGTTGCAGACGTCAGATGTGGCACCCGTAAGACGTGCACATCTTTGAATAGTGACACGGTGCGTCACCATTGCTGAGGTCACAGATGGGGTGCAGAGAACCAGCCGAACCTGTTGCAACAACGTTAACTTCAGCTGTTGCAGACGTCAAAAGTCATTACTGCAGGAGTGTTAACTTAAACAACAACACGTAATGTCTGTTGCTGACGTCAGGAGTAGAACCCGGAGGGCTACCCACCCCTTAAAGCAACAGCAAGTGAAGCGGCTGTTGCAGACGTCTGTGGTTGCATCCGTGGGGTTGAACCACACAACAACAACAACCCGTAACGTTGTCGTTGCTGACGTCAAAGAGCATGACCCGTAAAGTCTATGGTCTAGATGCAACAACCGGAAAGTAGAAGAAACAGACCTTACAGTAAGTAGAGATGAAGGAGAGAGAAACTTACGTAAGGGTGTCATACTGTAGCGGTGGCATCAGAAAAACAGAAATTTCTTTTTTTTTTTTTTTTTTTTTTTGACACCGCTCAGATGACCGAGAAAAGAAATGTAGGGAAAGGTAACCAAAGACGGGATATATGAGATTTGGACATACGCGTGTTAAATGTGTAAACAGTAGGTGTAAAATTTTTGGGGCCGGAAAAGTGAGCAATTCTGACAGTTTCCGCCGACATACAAAAGTACTGTACACAATTAACGGATCGCAGCCACGTATGATGTCCAGAATCATATGTGGAGGATGTACGGTATCATGGGGTCACGGACCACCAACAGTCAGGAGAGGCCGTAAACCCCTACAGCTGTGATACCAGTACTCGCGTATGGGTATACTGTAGTTACAGTATGGGAATGGGCACAGGCGTACTGTAACGGCACCCACCCTGAGGGTTACAGTATACCACCCAAAAGAAGAGAGGGGGGAATAAATGGAAAATAAACAAATAAGGTAGTTTACAACACAGATTAAGTATGCAGAATATACAGAATTAATCAGAGGAGAAATACAGAATACTCGATATATAACTCAACTCTGGGACAAATAACTCGACTCTGAGGACAATTAACTCGACTCAGGGAGGATTTTTTACTCATAGGGGCAATACACACGCATGAGATAATTATATACACATGTAGATCACATTTCGATCACTCGTAAGGGCAAATCCTGTATTACAGTAATTAAACTTGATGTTAAGGGATAAATTCCCAACCTACAGTAATAACTCTCGGTGGCACGGGAAAAATTTCCGACTTACAGTAATAACACGCGACTTGAGGGGACGTTGCCGACCTACAGTAGCGGTAACCCGAAATAAGGGACATTCCCGACCCATTAGGCAGTAAACCCGAATTTGGGGGGGGGGGTTCCGGCTTATTGGACAGCTAGTACCTGATTTTAAGGGGGCTTGTCCGACTTAAAATGGGAAGTGACCCGACCTGGGGGTAGTTCCGACCCAAGGGTGAAGTTTTGCACTTAAGGGCGAGTGCCAGACTTAAGGTCGATTTTCCAGCCTCGCCATGTCACATATTGCGCCATCCATGTCACATTTTACGGCATGTCACGTGTATGACATGGGGATTTGGGAGAGCTGGGGAGGTTTGGGTATCTCATCAGGTAATACCGTGTTTTAGACGTCACATTGATGGTGAACCATATCAGATTGATCCTATTACAGTGAGTAATAGGCTGTGACTCCTGATGGATACTGGCATTTTCCCCAGGCTTCTCTGGTTGGCGTTGGGGCCTAACCTGGCAAATGGTGGCTATAGAGAGGTCTATAGTTGGTTCTCTGGTGTTGTCCTTGGGGTCTTGCTGTAGGGTAATGGACAACGCTGCCAGGCTAGGTGCGACAATCCCCGAGTCCTACTCAGTGAGAGCGGGGACAGGGTCACCCGTAAAATGACCTAATTTGTGGGACCCGATTATGAACCAGACAGCCCCTTTTTAGCCCGACCCTAAGAGGTGGAGGCCCTACTTATCTGTGGACTTGGGAAACCGACTTAGGAAGGATTTCCCCAGCAAATACCCCACAAATAACAATAATCCCCTGAGAAGACTCACCTAGTCCTGTTTCTCAAGCGATTCGAGGAATCGGGCGGCAAGTCCCTGGATACTTTCGGTCTTCTGGCACTGGGGCGGGGATGCGATCCACGAACGTCCTAGCGGCGAGCGGCGGCGAGCGGGAGGCGATTCTCCAACGTTTTCTTCACGAACCGGGGGCGGTCGGACACCTGGCACTGATGGGCAGCGGGTACTGTAGGCAGTAAGCGGCGGACGCAGTGAACAAGGGTAAATTTATGCAAATTTATTGGTAATAAGGCGGCGGATGCACAGGTGTATAATAAAATATGCAAATTGATGAGAAGGCGGCGGACGCGGAGTTACAACCGGACGAGAGCTTGGTGAACCCAAGAATGAGCGAAAAACTAGAGGAACATGTCCTTTTAAGGACATGTTTGGCTACAGCTGCAGCTTGGGCGGAGTTTCTCGGCGCTCAAGCTAACTTCTGCAGCTAGACGTGATGCAGAAGATGCCTATGAGCACATAGACATTTTTTTGTTCACATGTGTTTAGCACTGAGGCTGACTGCAGTGCCTATGCTAAGCATATGAACGTCTTTAGCTAAAACTTCTTAGCTAGTCGTTTTTGCGTAACAAAAACGACGCTAATTTTTGATGATAAGAGGTGCGTGAATGCACCAAAAATAGCCATGTGCTCGTGGAGCACGACTGGCGGAAGTTTTTAGCTAAAGGGCCTACTGTAGCCCGCGTTTGTAAAGAAATAAAAAACCAACAAAACGAAACATAGAAATGCATGAAAAATATAAAAACGAACACAAAATGCATGTGAAAAAATGAAATAAACAAAAGCATGATCGAGTAATAAACGAAACATAAAAAAATAACAAAATGTCGGCATGATCGGAATCACGTGACGTTGGAGAATTGAGCGGCACGTGACACACTGAACTTGAAAGTCAAATATACAAGAGCAGCGTTAGTACGGACAAGTTGTACTCGTGCCAATGTACGTTGATATTCATTCATAAAATGCCATACGCCACTTCTTTATCAGGGTTATTTTCTATAATAGAGCATTTTTTCAGAGTTGCATATGTAAACTACAGTAACAACTAAATCCATGATTCGCAAGGTTGTCCTTTCAAACAGTCTTATGCTGATTTATCCAGGAAAAACAATATCTGGCAAGCTGCCAACTATGTTTCAACGTTATAACAATAAAATCGTGGTTTTTGTGCAAAATTGAAGTTCGGCAGCAGATTTTTTACTCAGAAAAACTTTTGTACATTAATAACACTATAGTAAAAATTCGAGTTCGCCACTGATTGTACATAGCGAAAATCGAACGTTTTCCTGTTCACGATTTAAACACGCGCTTGATGGATGTTAATCGTTGCGGCGGGCCAGAAACGATGATGTTAATCGAGCAGCCGCGGACTATGTTAATGAATAATTTATTGGCGGTGTCAGCGGCCAATATGAATAAATCGCCGCCATCGTCCACGTCAGAGCAACAGCCTATTTTGTCTGCTATGCACCCAATGATTGTTATAAACAGTCAGGATCCTCAGCAACAGGATGAAGTGAGTGTCGACGACGGTACGGTTACGGTTGGCGCACACACACCTGTAGATCCCCCAGGATTTTCAATTGTATAAGCAGTTGTGGACGCCAATATTTGTCGTCATCTACCCCCTCCTCTCTGCCGCAAATCGTAAAATTACTCATTCTACGGTCGAAAATGACTTTTCTGGAGCGAAAATCGGTGCAAGGGAAAAAGTTTCGGCGCTTCGAGCTGAACTAATGCTCATTGCTCAGTATCATAGAAGGCTGGTGTAGAGCCCTCCAACTTGGAAACTTTTGGAAAAAGTAGCCTTTTTGGCGATTTTGGGAAAAATTTTCGTAGTTTTTACGGATGACGGTGGCCACGCCGAAATGTCTCTGACGCCGGTTTTTGGGGGTTTTCACGATGAAGGGAAGAAAGAACAAGCGAAATCATGCATGGGAAAAGCGCCAAAGCGATGTTATGGGAAAAAATTTGAATAATTATTATGCAGTCTCAAAATTAGAGAGAATTCCTTTAAGACCCTTGGTACTATTTTAACTAAACAACTTCATTTGGAAGAACCTCAACAGCGCTGCGCCTTTCGGGCGCAGCTGCTGTACCCTAAGCCTAAGCCTAAGGAAAATTTTTAAAGGAAAAATTAATGTCTACTCGCTAGTCATGGCAGTGGCCACTGGCCACCCCTACGGCGGTGTCACACTGCATAATTATGCAAATTTTTTCTCATAACTTCGCTTTGGCGCTTTTCCCATGCATAATTTCGCTTGTTCTTTCTTCCCTTTATGAAAACCCTCAAAAACCGGCGGCAGAGACATTTCGGCGTGGCCACCGTCATCCGTAATTACCCAAATTGTCTAAATTTGAGCATTTTCCTGCTTGTTTTTTTGGGGATTTTTGGCGACCCCCAATGATTTTGGAAATTCCGGTACCCCCACCTCAGGTGGGCTTTACCCCCCCCCCCCCCCAACCGGTCGGATTGCTCTCAGGTATGTTCAGTATCAGTTTTAAAGTTAAGTTCATTGATCACGAGAGTATTCTTTCTACTCTTGGTCGAAAAAAGGCATTTTTTGAACACTTGCTAATCCACTCCACCAAAACGTTGGATAGTTGGCTACTTTCTCCTCTTAAAAGTGGCTTTTATCGCGTACCCAACTGGTCGGACATTATACAGGAATGGGTTGGCCACAGGTTTTTTTGTACAGAGCAACCGAATCTTGGGCTGTGCAACCAAATTTTTCCGGCCAAGTTGCTCCGTGCACCCAAGAGCCTGAGGGCCCTTCTGATTAAGTTACTGGGTTTCCTGTCCGGAGACGCATTTTTATGCGTTTTAGAATAGAAAATGCTGGAAATTTCCTGGCGCTTCGCGCCGAATTTCAAATGGTTTCCAATTCTTGGTATTATTTCTAATGCGCAGTTAGAAAATGTAGCCCCAGCCTCGTTTGTAGCTTCAAATCATCAACATATTATGGATAAATGTTTAATCTTGTATTGTTTTTCGACGTATTTGACGAAGATCAAGATATTTCTCGATTATTTTCAGAAAATCATTCTTTAATCCTTAAAATTTTTCGACTTTCCTGAACAAACCTTTTTCATCTGAAAAATACTCGAAAAAGCATTATTAACATAGAACCATGGCAGACGCTCTTGCTGGTTGAAGTACCCAATCTTGTTTGCTTGTCGAATATTAATTTGCTCATTGAATCATTGAAAAATTAGATCTTTCATTCAGGGTATAAATAATGAAAAGAGTTATAGATCATCAAATCTCAACGAATTGAAATTACTGATACTCGAAACCTATACTTCGTTAAATAACTTGAAACTATACTGCTTTAAGTCATTTGAAAGAAAGAAATTTATCGAAAGCGAGAAAACCAGAGTGAATACGAGTAATGAAGAAAACCTCATGGACGCTAAGCTTTTTCTACCATTTTAGTATCCTCAACCAGACGAGAAATCCAGAATAGTGAACCATGTTCCAAAATGAAGACACCTTAGGATTTATATAATGCCCTGATTTTTAACTCGTTCGAATTTGAATGAAAAGATTTTAAAGCAGATTAAAATTAATTTCTTGATGTTTAATTATGATTGGTAAATTACTGGCGGCACATACTTATTAGAATGATGATACAAGCTCAAAAAACAGTGTCAACATTTTTGAGTTAAAAAACGATTTCGCGACTATGGCAGAAAAAGTTTTTAGCCTCCTTCAACAAATGACGGTATAAGATTACACGGTCATCGATGGTTGTGGCAGATTAAGTTTAAAAATGCTTATTTCGACGTTTAGGAAGCACAAAAATTAAAGTTTTCTGACGCTACGCGCCGAACAATCCAGTCTTGCCTGCCTTTTCGTTATTTTCCTCAAAGGCTGAATTCAGTTTTGAAGGTTTAAAACTGACGCGACTTGAATGAAATACAAGAAATTAACTTTTAATCGTTTTTCTAGAAAAATTAAGCGGATTTGTCAATTTTAAAGTGAGCAACCATAATCTCTCTGTGCTAGCAAATTTTTCCCTCAAATTGCACATTGCAATCTGGCCTATGCGAAAAATCCTGGTCGGTGAATACCTATCCTCAGCTGCACGGTTAAGCATATGCTGGTGAGTAAAATCACTCGTAATTGACTTATTTATTTCCTAGACTCAAACGTAGAGACGTATAGCAGGGTTAGTCGAGGGTGGGTTATTAGGTTCTTGCTGCAGGGTTTTACTTTTTTCAGGTGCAAAATTTTCTGGTTCTTGAGTCTTTGCTTTCCTTGCTTTTTTTCAAGATGTTTTTTTGACGTTAATTTTTTTTGAGTTAATTTCTTATTAGGACTATATTAATTCGTTTTGTTGAAAACTATCGTCATATCTCGGCCAGACTCGGACAATGATGTTCTCAACCAGCTGGTTAGCCACAAAATCAGCTAGAAATCACTTATTTTCAACAAATTCGAACAAGGCTGCAAAAAGTCATATCAATTTCGAGTCGAAAAAAATGAACCCTTTTAGTTTACAGTGCGTGATATAAAGGTTCGAATTCATGAATGCGTTGATTTTCAGTGAATATCAGTCAAAAAGCAACAGAGTAAAATAGTTGAGATATATATAGATCTAAACACTGTACTTCTTACATATACCCTGAAAGCCTAGCGACGACGTTTTGAATAAAAAACGTGAAATCTTCAGTTAATTCTGTCATCAACACATGCACATTGGGGGGGGGGGGGAGCGGATAAACCATCCCACCTGAGACCGTGGGCACCCCTCCCTGATCGGAAAAAAATCGTCAAACACTCCCCTTGCACTTTTTCAAAAGACAGCTTTTTTGATGATTTTTATGCATATTTTGTATGATAAACAAGCTTGCGGAACTTTTTTTTGTTATTTGCTCACCCACCCCCACCCCTTCGATAAAAACTTCAAAGACCCCCTGGAAAATTCTTGCCGTGCATGTTTGCTGTCATCACTCAAGTATCACTGAGATGTCGACAAATCAGTTTCACGTAAGAAAATGTAATTGGAAAATATATCAGACATATGTCGGTAACAGCTCTAATGTCATTCTATTAGGGAGAAAGTGATACTTTTTTGAAACGGTTTTTGTTGAAAGCAAATTTAAAATTATTTTCAAAATTTTTTGTTTTTGGTTAGTTCTAGCCCATCACTATATACACATGCGATGGGAAAAGTGCCGTTTTAACCCCCTCCACAGAATTTCCCAATCCTGCAGCTAGCCATAGGGTAGGGACTCCAACTTTTTGTCGGAAAAATAGTGAAAAAAAGTCAATTTTTTCGAGGAACATGTCAATTTTTGAACAGAAATAGTCAAAAACCTTTCAATTATCTCGGCGCTTCGCGCCATGAATACATTTTTTGTACTTTTTTTCACTAGAATAATTATTATATCAACATTCTTTCGGATTTTTTGGCGAAAAAAATATAACTTTTTTCCTTCAGGGACCCCCTAAAATTTTGGGGAATCGGTGACCCCCGGCATCAAAAAATTAGCTTGACTCTCCCCCAGATCGCGGGGCTCTGTTACATGAATATGCGCATAATTGGCATATTTTAGGTCATTCGAAGTGTTTGGCAGTGTTCTTGATTCGAATGCCATCTTACCTGACAGAAAAATCCAGTGGGGAGAGACCCAAAAGTCGTAATTTGGGTTTTACCACTTCCAGTTGATTCTTTTTCAATAACCCACCACGCTCGTTTCGTTGATTCTTCTCCGATAATCGACGTGTATATGCTTTAGCGTTTCAATTAAGGATGAGTGTCTGCCATCTCTATCAGTACCTGTTTTTGAACGGGTTGAAACATTCCAATGTACCTAGAATCACTACCCATCATAGGGCAAAAAATTAAAATTTCAAATTGCATAACCAAATATCTGTTAAACGAACGACATTGAAATCTGTTGACTTTTGATCGAGACTTGAACTTTGAATAATCTTTAAAGACCTGACCGGCGCCAAGCGCCGAAAAGTTTGAACATTTTTACGTTATGAACGCACAAAGATATTTTCTTGATTATCACTTTTATCCATTTGGGAATTCTCCCGTTCCCCTACTGCCTAGTGACTACGCTAAAAGAAAAAGCAGTGCTGAAAAATAAATGAAAAAACTAAATGCGTTTTTCGCTATTGATGAAATGATGAGAATTGTGCTCAAAATGAATAAAGTGCTCCACGTCAAAGTCAAATGATGAAAAATTAAATTTGTAATTGTCGCTGACGAGCTTACACTACAGATTCCGTTTGTAATAAGTTCGACTCTGGAGTAAAAAAATATTTTCAGAACTAGTTCATCTTAAAAGTTTGGTTAAACGTTTGCCACTAACCTGGTTGCTATGATTAGAACAGTTTCGCTAGTTTTCTCCGAAAATAAGCGAGTGAACCAATTGTTCGTCTATTTTAAGTTGTTTGTATTAGGGTTGTCCCGGGGCAGACATTTTAGCCGGGGCCGGGGCAGACATATAACATATTAACATATACGTCACTAGTGGTATCATACTTCATGTATCACATCGAAAATTTTTTAAGGTGATTCTTTTTCTTTTTATTTCATGTCAGCTATGATACTGCATTGATTGATAGGTTAGATAGGGTCTGATGCAGACAAAAAATTAGATTTTTAAGATAATTGTCATTACTAAAAATTAGGAAACTCATTCTTTTCCCTAAGAAACTGCATTGCATACATGAACTTGTATCGATTCATCTGCAGGGTTTTTTAGCATGGTGCTATCGATCGTAATCACCGTTTATTAGCATAGGAAATCATAATAATGAACAGTCTTTTGAGATCAATGAAACCACGAGAATTAAGGTTGCAAAAAATTCAGCAGCAACTTTCAATCTTTTAGTCGAAAATTTTTCAAATTTGAATGTTCTAGAATTAAGGAAAATGTATCTTTCTCAACATGTTTAATACAAAAATTATGCACGCACCCGATAGTTTAGATTCCCCAAACATATGAAATATCTGACGTTTTTTTGCTGTGATGATGTTTGTATCATATTTCAAATGAGAAATTTATGTTCTCAAAACAGTAAAATATTCAAACACTGCAAAAGGATCGAGAAAAATCTTGATTTTTTTCAACTAAGTCAAGAAACAATACAAGATTGAACATCATCCACGAGATAGGACGACATTTTTCAACCGTGAACCAGAACTAACATTCAAAATTATAAACCATTTGAATCCGGCGCAAAGCACCGGAAAATTTTCAGGAGTTTTTGTTTTAAAATGCATGAAAATGTCTTTCCAGACAGGAAATCCTATAACGTATCAAAAGTATCGTCAGGCTTTAGGTTGCACTGTGCATCAAAAAATCTGTACAGTACGGATCCGTACCTGCCCAAAAAACTCCGTCCGGTACGGAAAAAAACCCTGACTGGAAGGGAGAAACTTTTGAAAAATGCTCGAGAAGAAATTTGGAGATATCACAAAATTGTGGTGAAAAATCAAAAATCACGATTTTCCCAAATAACAACTTTGTCAACATCCTCATTCTCTTTATCACTTTTGCATAGTGAATAAATGTGGCTCGAATCTGAATTCGCTTCAGCTCTAACTTCTTGGACACTACTTAGGTAATTTGAAAACATGTTTTGTTGACATGTATGCTGAAGTTTAGGCAAATCAGTAATAATGAAGCTAATATAATTGTACGTTTTCTGAAAAAATCAATTGAAGTTGAAGTGCAGTTCCGGATATAATGAAAACTTTTAAACTTTTATCCAAATAGAACATAAATTTAGTGATTCCTAAAAGTATTACTGTCAAACTAACTACTGAATATTTACTTGTCACAGTCTAAACCTCAATTTTATTATAAATCGAGCTTGTTATACTATCAAAAATACTAATTTTTTGTAGTCTTGCCCCGAACCGGGGCAACCCTAGCCCGGGGCCGGGGCCTGGGACAACCCTAGTTTGTATCTATTCAGCTCTTTTCTTTCACTTTTATGCATGCTTAAATAGCTTAGATGGATTATATTTATTTCAAAATAACTTTCACTCGTTCATTCTTTTAAGCTTACGACAGTAAATAGGCACATAAATAAAGTTTATCTACTTGTGATGTAATGAGTACTTCACTACGTAGATTATTTAATATTTCTACATCTTTCTATAGACGCTTAAATTTTTGCAGGACGACGACGAGTATATCGATGAAGAAGAAGCCCAAAGGAGGCGGGAATCGTTAGCGCGTCGCCCTTCGTACAGGTACAAATGAAAATTCCTTCAGATTTTTAATAGTGATTCTCAAATAGTATACGTTATAAACTAGAAACCATAACAATGGCGACTTAATTTGTTGTTGGGCATCGGCTCATGTTTCTTCGGACTTCTTGATGTTTTAACTGTCCTGCGCTGCGCTGTCCACCTTTTTTGTACAAACCTCTTTGGTCATGTACAAACATCCGCCGACAATCTTTGTACGTAGAGAAATTTCTTTGTACACTACGATAACCACGGATTGTGTCTTTTTTCTCATATTTCTCTCGGAAGATTTTTTATCATATTTATGTTAATGTTCTTCATTGCAGAAGGAACGCGGTATTAAAAAATGTAGCTTCTCACTTTCGTATAGAATTCTAGGCGCGAAGCGCCGGAAAAGTTGGTTTTCGCGTCTCAGAGGCGATTTCTGGAGATTCCGGAACATTCTCTTATTACTTTTCGCAAAAGTTCCTGAATAATCTTTGTATATACGGAGCCAAAAACATTCGTCTCGTACAAAGAAAAAACACTGGCTCCGCCTTGATTTCTCGCTTCTCCTCCCTCTTCCCATAAAGCAAAAAATAGCATTTAACTTATTTTGAGATTTTACTGATTGTATAAAAGTTCGAATATACGATTTTAGGCTTCTAATTTGTAACTTCTAAATTTCTTCAAAGTTATAGTCGGATGGTAATAAAATGTTGTACGCGCTAATAGAAATATAGTGATTGCCACCAAAGTTTCGCTCTGTCAAATCGCCAGCGCACATGTTACGGGGCCCCGAGGTATGGGGGGGGGGTCAGTAATTCCCAAAATTTTGGGGGGGGCAGGTTTCTCTAAAGGGAAATAAATTCGATATTCTCACGAAAAATAGTTCAAAAAATAGTAATTTTTTCTAAAAAGATCGAAAAAATGTATTCATGGCGCGAAGCGTCAAGAAAATTCTTATTTTTTAATATTTTTTATTCAAAAATTATTTTTCCGACCAAAAGTACGGGGGTCCCTACGGCTGCCATATGGCTAGCCATTAGGTTGGAAAATCCTGGGGGCGGTCGCCCGATGACTAGCTTTGTGGTCGACGATTTCTGGGGGATTCCCATAGCACTTCCCCCAAATTACATGTATGCTTTGAAATACTCATTTTAGAATGCGTCTACTATTGACATTTGAAGTTAAAAGCAGACCATGTCTGCTGAAGAAATTGTGCTTTGATTTCAAATAGACATTTTCCATGGGTGTTATAATTCTAATTTTTGAAAATGGGTTCATTGGAAAGCAAAACAATATGTACAAAGACAAAATTCAAAAGAGAACACACGAAAGATTTTGCGCAGTGACTTTTCCGTGAAAAGTGAAATATAGAATATCTATGTCAAACATTCAAATGAGGTATTCAACTGCGTACAAGAATGTTTGTAATATCTAATACTTCTGCTGGTAAGCCAGTCCTATCGTAGGCTAAAAGCATACAACTGAATCCTCTGTAGAATTTATCAGATTCCCTTGAAAGTTCAATTTTGGCACGGGACAAAATATCTCGAATGACGCCAATTCCAACTGACCTCGAGATTTAGCGGTGCTAAGCGATACATGAGTCGATCAACGTAGCATCCGATTAATGTAGATTTTGGTATTTATTTATCCCGTTCAAGTTTTCGTGATTCTTTTGTCACATAATCACACAATCAAATTTCTACTCTTTGATCTTTGACATCACATTCTTTGATCTTTGACATCACACGATCAAATTTCTACTCTTTGATCCAGAGTGTCTTTTTTCAGACGAATCGTAAACGATTTATACGGCGCGGAAATGAGTATTCCGTCCGTTTGTAAATTGGAAAATATCGACGCCGATACGTCGGACGACGACGATGACGATAGTACAAATAATATGAACACAGCCGCAAATCTCAGTGCACAAGCCGGTGGAGCCTTAGCTGCTGCCACAAATTTGTCCTCAGCCGTGTTGCCTTGTATATCCGGGTCTAATTTCGGAGATAGCCTCCATTATAACGCGTCCAATAGTAAGTTTTCTGTTTGCGTTCCCAAATCTCAGAAAATAGAGAAAATCAGAAGCGGTGTAAGGGCTAAATACAGGAGCTTTCTTGGAGTATCTGCTCCATTCCTGCTCCCAGATTTTTTTGCATTTGTTTGTTATATGTCACGGCACTTCGAGACAGTAGTAGTTTTTGGAAAAGAGCTCTTTTTGGTAGAAGATGTCGCTAGTAAGTTAGCAACGTTCTCGAAGCTAAGTAGGTGCAAAATGGAGAAAATTGCTGAAATTTATGCCAAAGCATAATTTTAGTCGAAGGAGGAATAAATTTGGAGCGAAAAAAAAGAAAATAAGCATTATAAATTTTACTCTGTACCTTGCCATGGTCTGGTCAACACACCTTATGTGGGCAACCGTTTTCTGCATATACGAACAGACACTTTGTCACCAAAGAGCAACCGTAGCTTAAACGCAATCACGAAAAAAATCGATCACTTTTTCCTTAGTTTTACTTCTAGGTCGTTTTAGGATCACTCGCTCTATACTTGCTCCGCCTTCTCTGATACGGTTAAGGGCAGTTTCTCTTTTCCTCCTCTGAACTTACTTTCTCCTTCTTCTGTGATAGTTTGCCTCAGAGGTCCCCAAAGTCAGATTTTATGGTGGGGGTAAAGTTGAAATTTTGTGGTAGCTAAATTTCCATTAAACACGCCATTCTCCCCAAAATTGGGTAACCAGCTATCAATTTCTAGAACTTCAGGCTAGGGTAATACCCCCTCATACACTTTCCTATGGGGCAGTCTGGTTTACATACATACATGCACGTAGAGGGTTGAACCGTCACTTGAAACCTCGGACCATATTCTATCGTTTCATCTGTTACCAGCCAGCCCAACAATTTGGTTGGTTGCCGAATCGTTTTGGTGGTTGTCAAGCTGAACAGGGGTGGAGAACAATATGTACAGTACGTTCATCTTGTACAAAATAGACAGAATGCAGTCAAGGTTGATTTTCAAGCTCATTTCAGAGTCTAGACACGTTTTAGAACGTTCCAATGTATCTAGCAAACCTAGAAAACCTGGAGGTCAGGGAAGAAATGTGCCTGGAACTATGAAAAGTCGGACAGTTTGAAAAATTGCATTTTAATGTGTTTTACGTGGTTAAAATCTCAAAATTTTCTAGTCCATCGCATTCCTTGATTCCCTGATTGATCGGTTTATTCCTTGATCGGTTAGTTGATTTCCCGATTAGTGGATTGATTCCCTGGTTGGATTGAGTGATTGTTTGATTTCATAGTTGGTTCGTTCATTGGTTCCCTGATTTGTTTGTTACAGATTAGTTGATTTCTTAATCTGGTGGGTTAATTCATCCAATGGTAGGTTCGTTGCTTCCCTAGTTGATTGCTTCATTGATTCCCTGATTAGTTGTTTGATTTACTGGTTGGGTAGTTCGCTAATTCCCTGACTGGTGGGTTGATTTCCTGATTGATTTGTTGATTCCCGGTATGGTTGGTTGATTACATGGTAAGTTGTTGATTGGTTAATTGATATCGGTTTTCGTTGGTGATTTCCTGATTACTTTTTCAATTGACGGATTGTTTCCAGATAAGTTGGTTGGTTGGTTCATTTCCTAGTTGGTTGATTATCCAGTGGTTGATGGTCTACCTGTAAGTCCTCGATCCCGTTTTCACGATTAAAATCGGTTCACACAAAACATTATCTGGTGCCAACAGTCAAGTCATCTGGTACCAAAGTCGGCTCATCTGGTATCGTGTTGAACCAATTGTCCAGGTATGCTCCGGACACCCCTGGCCCGAAAAAAGCGTCAAACACCCCCCTGAACTTTTTCCAATACTGCTTTTTTGATGATTTTCATGCATATTTTGTATGAAAAACACGCTTGTGTTGCTCGCCCATGTTCAGACCCCCCTCAATAAAAAGTCCAAGGACCCTTTCCCCCCAGAGAATGCTTGCCGTGCAAACGATCTTTATCATTTTGCTCTAGATTTACTTCAGCACTGCTCCGAAACTGAATTTACTCACTTACCTTCTGTGATTTAGCCCTTAATCTACAAGATGGGAAGAGATTTTTCGAAAATGATTTTCCATTCATTTGATTTTGCCCGTCTTGGATCTTACTGTGTTCAAAGAAATATCTTGGAAGTTGTCAGTGACCTGCAAATGACTCGAGGATGCCGGGTAGCACAAAAAGATCTTGTGAAGATAGTCGAACTTGTTTATCACATTTCTGCAGTTTCCCAAGATTGGTCATTTTTAAGAAACTTGTTTTCATACATTGTCTTGAATATGTGATTGAAAATGAAAAAAATAATTTGAAGAAATTATATCCATCGATTTATAGCTTTCATCATTGTAGGGATTATCAAAGGGACATATTTTCTGCTAGTTTTTGCTGCCAAAAGAAGGTTGTGATGCTTTGGATCAAGATTTATAAGTTTTTCTAATCCTGAAATATTATGGCGTCCGATCTCCATGAGAGGGTTTTTTCATACACACTTATGCACGCCCGTAGGCCTTTTTTCTCGAATAAAGTTGTCATCCTAGTGAGCGAAAATTCTAAAACACAGGTCTTATCAATTTACCTCAAAACTCCAGCAATTTTTCTCATTCCGCTATCTGATTTGAATTCGTACTGTTTAGGTCCATCTATACTTTTCGTCAAAAATCTGCCACGAGCGATTTAAACAATCAAAATCGAACATATCTCTTTTTTTCGATATGCGCAAGAAAGATCTTGCTGAGCTCTATCCAGTTCCGCTATTTTGTAAGCGTCTTGCGTTTCTTACGTTTCTCGTGTTTTTTGCTTCAAAGCTAGATTTAAAGCGCACAGTGGATACTTGATGAAGATGGGTATCTTTCGATCGACATTTCCGATGTCTACCTTGCGACGTAGTCGAACTACTTTGAAAAATTTTCAATTTTCGACAGCTGTAATTTTTACTAAACTTCGCTAGAAACTAATTTTTTCGTAACAGTTAGCTCCTCTTTTTTAAAAAAACCCTCTGTTCAGGTTACCCTTTAAGTGGGCTTTCTTTGGACATCAATGAAATTTGACTAGAAACTTAAAATTAGTGCATATATGGGGCTACTTTAGACACTAACGAAATTTTAAAAAATAAAGCCAACGAAACAACGACGATATTCAATGACAATTGGATATATTTTCAGGTGGGATTTTCTGATTGATTTTTCTAAATGCGCAATATACTTCTCCATTTCTTCTTTGCTTTTCAAAGCCCTCAAATGTTTGATGTTGTCAAATCTAAATGGCAACTTTGATCCCTTTCGCTCCAGGGAATTAATTGACCAATTTTTGCCCGGCAAATTTTGAAAATCTGGCATAAGTTTGCTCGTTCTAATCAAATAGAAGTACATGAGCTCTCGCATATCATAAATATCTAATGGAAAACCCTACTCCAACGCAACAATTAGGGCATCAACAATCGCATTCACTTTTTCTTTCAACAAAATAGTAGGTTTTCCGATCGGTTCACTATGCTTGTTTTTCACTTTGTTAGCTAATGTTGATTTTGGAATATTGAAAGCCAATTCCGCCTCCCTCAGCGGCATTCTGTTTCGTATACATTGAATAGCCATTTCCAAATTATTTTGAGTGTAATCCGTATACTTACGAGCTCCAATCTTACATTTATAACACCCAACCATTCTAAATAAACAATCAAATACAAAATTTATCCAAGGTTACCCCACTGTCCGAAGTAGCCTCACTTGACGGTACTGACATTGCTCCATTATTTCATTCCATTATTTCAAGAGTAAATCGCTTGCGTCTGTTTATTGCGAAAAAGTATTGATGGGCCTTTAGGCTATTAATGCCTAAGTATAAAAGGTTGTATAAAAACAATACTTCAAACGTATTTTTTGACCACTAGGAATCTACATAGTGAACTAACGCAGTTCTGAACCACTGGTCCCCTAGAATTTTTTAAAGGTTCTGTGTCAACGAAAAATTCACATAGAAATCTTAAGCAAAATGCGAAGACATTTTTTTCAATTGAGGTTTTCGCCCTTTGCAACGCACCGGAATGCTCTCCTTCGTGTGTTTTTAAATTTTCCAGAAGGTTACCCTTGCCGCAAAAAATTCGGTTTTTCGCGTCCTTTGAAACACATCGAATGTTCATCGGTATACAATTTAAACGTTTCCAGAAAGTAGCACTTGAGCTGTAAACAGTGGTTTTTTTTGTACGAGCGTCTTTGTACGTGTACAGAGACCGGAAAAAAATTTTTGTACGCAAGATTTTTTGTTTGTACAGTGTAATAATAGCAGCATGCATAAAGAGCTTAAAAATTTACACGAAAATTATCAAAGAATTTGAGCATAAGTGCATGTAAAAAGTATATAAGAATAAAGCTTGTAAGTTTTAAAAATTTATTACCATCAACATGTTTAAATTGCGAAAATTTATGGCATTTCAAGTCAGACAATTCAAAAATTCAGAAGCTCGCTCGTCATCCAAATCAGATTCTTCCGAATCATTTTGCAAATTCTGGGACGTTTCTTTGCGACGGATTTTTTTTGCTGGCAACCCTATATTATAGCGACCACGTTCACTCATTTCTATTCAAATCTTGTAAGAGTCGGATAATATACAGCTAGAAATTGGAACTTAGAAGCAAAAATGAAGACGAGGTATAAAATTTATTCCAGTAAAACAATATTTTTACCTTTTCATCGGTAAAAAAATCTTGAAAAAATCTTTGTACGTTGTACAAAGATCGTCAAAAAATCTTTGTACGAGACCAAAAATCTTTGTCCCGTACAAAAAAAACACTGGTTGTAAAGGAATAATTTGGAGACGACTGACTTAAAAATTTGGGGTCTGGCATTCTAAAGCATATACGGAATCAAAATACTCCATTTTCATGTCGATCAGTTGAATCACTTCCAAAAAAATTGTTCCTGTCCTGAATTATAGTGTTTAATTCTTCTTTAATATGTGCTAGAATGTTTGAAATTTGGGGAAGAATACTTTAGATTGTCCCGAAGAACTTTTGGGACTTGAAAGTTGCTCCATAATGAATAATGCTCATGCGACCTTTATCTAGTCAATTATTCTACCAAGCTACGCCCTTAAGGCCCTGTCATACTTCACTGCACGGGGCCGTCTTGGTCTAGTGGTTATCGCCTCTGACTGCTAGTCTCAAGAACCAGGTTCGATTTCGGGTGTAACCCGAATTTCAATTTCTGGTAGCTGGCCCCGGCAGACACGGCCTTTTATCCTCTCGAGGTAGATAAATTGTGTAGGCGAGCTTGGAACGCTGCTTGCCGGGGTCTACTCAGCCCACCTAGCATGCTGGCGATAGTATAGCGAATGAGGAGGTGGACCTATTCCATTATCAGCTCGGTAGCCGATCAAGTCCTGCTTGTCAGGCAGACGCCATCTCATATAAGATAGGCACTTATATGACCGTACAATCCTGTAAACCCTGCCTTTCCGGCTATAGGAAAAATGTGTACGTGTATCCGCAAAAATCTTTATAAAAATACTTCACCGCGCGGCGCCGCTTGTATTATTCATGCTGAAAAGCGGCGGCGCGCGGTGCCGCCTGGGAATTATGAACATACATGTAATTGGGGGGAAGTGCTATGGGAACCCCCCAGAAATCGTCGACCATATGGCTAGCCATTGGGCGACCGCCCTCCCCCAGGATTTTCCAATCCTATGGCTAGCCATACGGACTCCCATACTTTTGGTCGGAAAAATGTCAATTTTTGAATAAAATATGGTCAAAAACGTCCATTTTCTCGGCGCTTCGCGCCATAGATACATTTTTTATCATTTTTAGACAAAAGTTACTATTTTTTGAACTGTTTTCGGACTTTTTTCGTGAAAAAATCAAATTTTTTCCTCCAGAGACCCCTCCCCCCAAATTTTTGGGAATTACTGACCCCCGGCCCCCAAAAAAGTGGACCAACCCCCCCCCCCCCCCCAGACCTCGGGGCTCCGTTACATGTATGATTATGAATAGATTTTTCTAACTTTCGCGGTGCCGCTTTCAATGTTCAACTCAAACGAAATTTTCGAACAGCTCACGTTTTATGAAGCTGTAATATATTGTTGCTATAACATATTGATGCCTCATCTGTACATGCAGTTCAATCATATTTTTTACATGAATTGTGAATTATGACACTTTTTAGTGGTATTATTTTATCATGCCCCTTATGATACGTGCACAGCATTGAAATTCTGTGGGGATTCAGCCAGTACGGGGGGTGGGATAGAAATTTTCTTCGTTCGTTATTACAAGAAAAAGGTCTTCTGACATCCAAGCAGCATATTTTTCAACCTATATTAATCAAATATGTGAAATTATTTGCTTAGACAGCATTTTTTACAGTTTTAACGCCACTTCTTTGAATCAAGTATGCTTCGTTTACAGAGATCGTTTAACTGCGGTATCCATTTTCATTCTTATGACGACTTTCTCTTCTCTCTTGATCATGTTTTCGTTCGTCATCTTCTCAATCATTGCTGGGGTCAATACCCCCGAACCCCCCCCCCACCCACGTGCATGTATGCTACGATCGGAAAAAATTCATCTTACATTCTGAAAAATCCATGATTGACAAATTTTGGCCATGCACTTAAAAATTTTCCCAGTGAAGTTTTTCCTGTAATTTTATCCCATAGGTATTATTGATGACGTTTTCAGAAATAGATTTTCAGGTGGATTGGAAATATGCATGGCTCGTTTTTATAAAATGTTTGTAAATTGAAAAATCAACAAAAAATGGACCGCCCTCAAAGTTGTTTACGTAAACCGTTTAATATAGGATTTTTGGCGTAAAAAATTCGTGTGGATGTCGTAGCAATAAGCTAAGGGCAATTAGCAGCTCCAAAAACGATACAAAACAAAAGTTTGCAAATTTTCCGAGAACCTTTTTATTCCGCGAGCAATATCCGAAAGTTAAAAAGCGGCGCCGCGTGGAGCCGCTTTTTAGTATGAATAAAAAAAGCGGCGCCGCGCGCCACCGCGTGGTACCTCGCAATGAAGTATGATCGGGCCTTTACTCAAATCCACAATCCTACCTTTCAAGCTTCCACACAAGTTGTGACCAAGTTTTCGACGAAAAACATCTCCACTGTTGAATTTGGTTTTCATTCCTGCCATACATGTAACGGAGCCCCGAGGTCTGGGGGGCGACCTTTTTGGGGCCGGGGGTCAATAATTCCCAAAATGTTGGGGAGGGTTCTCTCAAGAAAAAAAAATTCGATTTTGTCAGGAAAAAAGTCCGAAAAAAATTCGAAAAATAGTATTTTTTCCCTAAAAAGACCAAAAAAATATATCCATGGCGCAAGCGCCAAGAAAATTCAAATTTTTTATTATTTTTCGTTCAAAAATGACATTTTTAATCAAAAAATTGACATTTTTCAGTATTTTTCCGACCAAAAGTATTGGGGTCCCTACGCGAACCATATGGCTAGCCATATGGTCGACGATTTCTGGGGGGGGGGTTCCCATAGCACTTCCCCCGCAATAACATGTATGATTCCTGCCACTGTGCAGATTTCTGCAGCAGATGTGATGGTGTTATCAATCAGCCAGTTTATGTCGACAACCGTATTTTAGGACAAAGATGTTTCGCACCTGTATTCGTCGAAAAATTGGCTATCTAATTCACTTCCGGTTATTTTTCTTGTTTCTGAATATGTGTAGAAATTGCTCTTCGGCACTAGTTATTGGTGTAATACTTTTCTCTTTACATTGACGACAATGAATATAAAAAAGTGGCCTTTTCTCAAGAATACCTTACGTCACGTAATGACTTAAGCAGTCATAATCCAACAACAAATTGTCATGTGCATTTTGATAGATTAACGTGTGACACTGTAGAGAAAATTTTTTCCTGCCTGCATAACTACTCCTTTCACACATTTTCTAGGTAGTTTTTCATTTCAAACTGTGTGAAGGCCCACGCTGGCATTCTTCTGGACGTTGGGCTTTTTTTCTCGGGTGACGTCACTCGAATCAATATTTTCATTATGAAATCATAGAGCAAGCTTAGCTGTGAAGCTCAAAAAGATTTCATCGGTGCGTTGGTCAGAAAGATGATGCGGCACCCAGTTTTGTTTTGTATTTTCGAATAAACATTTTTTCCCCTCGAATTTGGGGCTCACCGTTGTTACCCCTATCTCGCGGGCCCCCAAGCAACTTATCCATATGCCGTGCGACTGGCCTACCGACTATGACGTCAATCGTATGACGTCACAGGTTGGAATATAGCTACGAAATTGTATGCGTTTTGCGCACATGAGTATGCCAGTGTGTATTGTGTATGTGTTGGTGTGAATGTTGAGGCTGGTTCATTTGACGCACATGCAGCATTTTGCTTTGTATCGAAAGGATTTTTTATCGTTTCGGTAAAATTTGCGGCTATTTTAACTCGTTTTCGCGGAATTTGTCGAGTTCGTGGCCTTCTGCGCCACTGCGACTCTTCTCCGGTTGAGCGGTCTTGAAATACTGGTCGTACGGAACCCACAACGTATAGAGTGTAAAGTGAAAGCTCAATCACGTGGTCCATAAAGAAACACGTTGTTTAACGCTTATCATACTGTATTGCATGACGAATTCTATAATACCTTATAAGAACTAATGGTGAAGCTTATCTTTTATCCTGGACCAGACCTGGAAAATGTGCTGATGTTCTCAATCACTTAGACAGTGCTGTTAACCAGCTAGAAAATCAAACAGGTCAACCAGAATTAGAAAACAATCATTTTTAATAAATTCAGACAATAGTTCAAACATCAAATAGATTTTAAGTTGAAAGCAGACAAAATTCAAAAATTAGGCAAGCAACGAAAAATTCGTATTCTCCAATCAACAAGAACTTTTGACACTGCCCAGCCCTGTACTGGATTAGAAGTAACATTATTTATCGTGTTAGAACATGACCGTAGACCAACCAACTTATTCCGCTTCTTCAAATCGGTTTATTTGCTTATGTACATTAAAAAAAGAACGACTCTTGATACTATCCAGACTTTTGGACAAATTCAAGTATGTGTTTCGTGAATTATAAATTCTTCAGATTCGCCTCTGCTTATGCTCAATCAATGTAAAAATCGTTGCAATCTTGATTTGAAAATGTTACGGTTGTGCCGGAATTTTGTCGAATCAGTTAGAGTGATCTATTTTCGCAGTTTTGTGGGACTAGAAGTGATCACGTGCACACGGACTGAACCCTTTGTTTTAGTCCAAAATTTATCTACGGAAGAAATTTTTAACAAAGGCGGAAACTTCATCGAACATTGTTGTGGTTCGTATTTCTAGACAGCCTTTCCTTTTTTTTGAGCTGAAATTTTCAAAATGAACCCTCGAAATCGTTTGGTTCTACCATGCTTGAAAAACTACCCTTCTCTGTGACCTCCTACAAAACTACCGTCCTCGCATTACTTGAAAAATTTCCACCACTTGCTCTACGTCATCGCATCATCATTCGTTGATTGATTTGACGTCATTCAACGTAGCATTAGAAACATAGCATGACGTTTTACCATGTAATTAAACCTCTGATCTACTAATATTGATGTATTTTGGAAAGAGACGTTTTCTTCTATTCTAGTACTTTCGCTTCCCGGCTCTTTACACTTGACGTGTTCGGCTACGAACGGCGCTGAACCGAACTACTCGACTTCAACGATCGGTTTAATGTCACCCGGAGCGGCCGGAAATTTGGTCCATTATCAGTCGAATTCTAATCAACATCAGCAACAACAACATTTGCACGACTGTATGCCTCAATCGCAGCATATAGTAGTTCCTGGTGAGCAGCGGTAATCTCAGTCATAATTATCAAAATTTGTAACCGCATCTTGGGTTTCACGTTTATATTGGTACTAGGAGAAACTTTACAAAACTCATTTAATCTGAACAATTGCTCATGCAAATATCTTTTTGATTCAAAAGTTATATCGGGATCGATTCACTTCGAATCCACTGATATTGTTTGTATATATTTGATTGAGTTCTGCCAGATCCTATAGGTTATTCGGGAGATATAAATCCACATGCAACGGCATTCCAACCCAAAATAGAAAATCGAGACGTAACTTTCTGTGTCTGCGTGTTTGAAATATTGACTATTGTGAAGAAGAAAATACTTGCATTCATAATGAGTTACGATTTTTGATTGATTTTACTTCTTGGATGCCTACAAAATTGTTTTTACATGGTCGAATTGTTAAAAAAAGAATCAAAAATTGGGTCAGGGATTTCGGGAACAACGTGCTTAAAGCTCAGCAAATTCAGAGCGTTAAAGATTCGTTAAAAATTTACGGCATGTTTACCAAAAGTGTTTTGTATGGTTAGATGGAATGCGATCGATAATCTCACACCTGATGTATTGAATGAAATCTAGAAAATTCAACGAAAATGATTTGTTCTAGTTAAAAGTTTGAAAGTAATTAGTCTAGGCCATGAAATGCTTAATCGAAATCAAAATTTGCGATAAATCTAGTATATAATATCAAAAAATCAGGGTTGATAGGTTTTTCAGGAAAGCAATTAAACTATTACCTACTCGGCTTTAGCGCATGAAACTGAATTTCCCTAGTCAAAATAACAAGATAGTAAATATTTAATGTTTCCTAGCAGAAGTCGTCCACATAAAGCATTCATTTTTCAGTGAACGGCGATTTACTGGGTTTGCGACCAGTCACGTCGAACGGTGGTAATCAAAATTTGTTATTTTCAAGCGGTCTACCTCAAGTTTCGGGCGCCGGAACCGTTTCGTCGTCCAATGTACATCACCAGCAGCAAGCGACGCATCACCAATCGAATCAACAATCGTCGCAGCAGCAGCATCACGTGCGATCGACGGGCAATCACGACGAAGCCATCCGAAAAAGAGAAGTTCGGCTATTAAAAAATAGGTTAATAAATATATATATTAGTTTCGAAATATTCTGCAAATATGTTTTTTACACAATCCGTATTCTGAGAAATCGTTGCACTGATCTACCTCTCAATAGTCTAAATAGCAAAATTTTTTAACCTGGAGTGAAATCTTTCAAAGGAAGTCGTAACATATGTTTTCGAAAAATTTGAATTGTTGAACAACACTAAAAATTTTAAAAATTAATTGACTAAAATTTCATTACATTACATTTCTATAGTCAGGTTGGTGGTGGCGGGATGAATCATTTGGCGACGGGGACAGAGACTTGGGTTAGTATCCCATCATCTCCCTATTACACGTATAGTTGGCATTCGTAATCATAAATAGAACGTTGTTTCTCATCTTTTGCTCATTCCTAATTTTGATTGGTCATTCGAAGGGACTAAAATCTGTTTTTTTGAAAAAGTCGTTGAAAATTCTATGTCAGATGTCACTCAATTGCTCGCAGAGATCTCCGCCCATGAGATTCAATCGTTGATTCGCTCCTAAGGCGACTGATGTTTTCATGTGAAATATTTGAAAATTTTTTCCTAACGACTATAACTTTATTTTGAAGATTTTCGGAATTCTTTTCTGTTTTTAAGATTTTTTCAATTTTTGGAAAACGACAGAAAAGAAGACAGGCGAAAGTGCTTCTTTTTATCGATTCGAAATTGTTCGCAGAGAATATTCTTTGAAAAGCTCGGGGAATTCATTCTCCTGCTATTTGATTTTTTGCAAAAGCTCCTACACCATAACTTTGAACAAGCTACGGCGTGAGCTGTTTCGTCGAATTTTAGAGGATTTCTTGAATACTGATGTGAAGACTGAATCAGGTTCTTTTCCCGATATTGTAATCTGTCACAGCGAACGTATTTTTTTGCCGAACGTGGAGTTTTTTACCGAAGTCTTTGTAAAACGATTAAGAACTTGGTCACTGAAATTCCGGTGTAATTCACCAACCACACGTGAGTTTCCACAAAAGCGGCATTTTTAATTGATATTAGAAGATCACGAATTCTATTTTCTCTCTGAATTCAGCATTTGAAATTAATGATCGATTCTCCATACCAAAAGCGTAGCTTCTCTTACGGCTTGTTTACTTCCGCATTTTAAATATTTGTTTAATGCTATAAGTTATAACAAGCTGCATGATACTAAATGGGGAAACGTAATAAAATAAAGTGTAGTTTCCTTTGGCCTAGGAAACCTTGGAAATAGAATCGATCGGTTTGCCGAGCGGGATGGTGACTTGCTTGCTTGCATAGCAAGTTCTTCCCCTTTCTGCGTACATCTGGCAATAACGTTATGCGTACTACTACAAGGGGGACGCACGTTTTAGGCGATAAAAATCTATACTTTGGCGTGGCCTGAAACGCAACCGTACTGCTGTTTACATGATGTTCCCTGACAAAAATCCATGCCGAGAGTTGTTGATCGGCGTTTGATACAGAGATTCACGGCAAGGATTTACCAGGGTGTAGGGTCCTCTCTCGGACTTTTCGTTTAGATGTGGTGGGGGTGAGTGAGGAAAAAACAAAAAGTATAATATGCATAAAAGTGATCAAAAACATGTTCTTCAAAAAAGCTTAGGGAGGGGTGTTAGAGAATTTTTTCGGGTCAGGCAGGTGCGTCCAGGGTCTCAGACAGGATGGTTTATCCACCTATCCCACCCTACGCTGGATTGAAAAATTTTGAAAATTAATAAACTCGTACGATTTAAGAAATCATTCATGATATGAATAATCCATGTAATTGAGGAGTACCATACAAATCCCCCGGCCAGCCAGCCATATGATGAATCTCCCCAACATTTGCCTAACATGGGGCTGGGGTATGACATATCCCTTTGGGAAGGAAGAAAGCTGAAAAATCTCTAAAACATCCGCTTTTTATCACTGGTCAAAAATATCTATTTTTCGACACGTCGCGCCATGAATATGAGGTTTTATAAATTTTAAGAACACGAGAAGCTTGTTTGAATCGATTTTCCGACTTCTGAAGCGAAAGTTGTAACCGCCCCCACCGTCAAAAAAAACCGCCTGACACCCCATTTTTCGACAGCCCATTTTTCAAATGGGTATCGGCATGTAAAAAGATGTTCATATGTTCATGCAAATGAAAAGCAACCTGCGTATAAGGAAACCTTGCTCCTCAGTTTGACTGTAGCACTTGAACGACAAATCGAAAAAAAAGAATTTGGCATACGAATTCGATGCAGGTTTATTGTCTGCGCATCAATTTTTACGGGTTACATTCAAAAATGAACAGACTGTAGAATTATTCATAGAAAACAGCACTTCTTGCTCGCTAGCAGGGTTTTTTTGTATATGACCCATTTGTACATGTACAAACGGTAGCCGATATTTCATCTGTACAATTTGTACATAGCAAAAATACGTAAAATAAGTAACCTGTGTTCCTCTATGTCATGGCCAAAGACTAATAACCAAATCAGTGTTATTTTCAAATTTTATTTATAACTCAAAAAATGCCGTTAATTCATTGAAATTTAGGAAAAAATTGAAATTTTCGAGTTTCAATTCTAATTTACAAGCATTGTGGAACAAATTTTGTGGAAAACTATCCTATAGCATAATGAGTTTGCATTAAATGATAAATTGATGGTTAAGTCCTCTATGATGAGAAATGAAACCTTAAAAAAGACGTCAATCTTTCCGGCGCTAAGCGCCGGAAAATTTTTTTGTGTTTCGGCAACGCTGGAAAATTAATTTTCCAAACATTTGTTTCAAGAATTAGATTCGAATTTAGTGTTCAAAAGTCGTAATTTTTAGAATTTTATCACCTTAAAAATTTTGAAAACAGTAATTTATTTATTAACCCTCATGACCTTGGCCAAAAAGATATGAGTGGAAGAGTAGAAATTTCCGAAGGCTACTTCCATGAAGCTTTCGAACTGATTTTATGCTAAGAAAGGAATAATCACTTTGAAAAGTTTAGAGACTTGATGTATTGATCTTCCTCAAAAAATGTTTCAAAGAAAAACTACGAATCTTCATCAAATATCAAGATAAAATATTGAAGATTACCACTTTAAAGATGAGATAATAGGTTTGAGATGATGTTACTATTATATATTTAGGTCAAGGTAGACATTCTGAAAGTTGCGTCTGAGCTATATTATTAACGTTATAAGCGGCGCGAAGCGCCGGAAAATTTTGAGATTATGAACTTCTATAACGCTCCAAAATGCATATTTTCTGTACCTTATCCCCAAAATTTTCTTCCCTAAATGGGAAAGAGCCGTTTGTACATATACAAATGACTACTCCAATTTCGTTTGCCCCAAAAAATTTTCATTTGCCTCCGGCAAAAAAAGCCTGCTCGCTAGCTTATTTTTTATCGATTAGCTTTTTGTGAACATGTTTATTACTTTTCTTAGTTTACTAGGGTACTTGTAATTTTTTATTAATGTTCAATTTTACACTTTGATGATAAAAATTTGGGAAATTTGGACGAATTCCGTTAGTTTACTACTTCCTTAAACATTTTTTGCAGAGAAGCGGCTAAAGAATGTCGTCGAAAGAAAAAAGAGTATGTTAAATGTCTAGAAAATCGGGTAGCAGCGCTCGAACAGCAAAATAAGCAGTTAATCGAAGAATTGAAAACCTTAAAAGATTTATATTGTCAAAAAGGCGATTGATAACCCGAGGAAAGGAAGAGGAAGGTACGTTACGACGAGAACGATAAGTTTCTATTCACTGCTAATTTTTGTATTCTTTTCTTTCATTATACTCCAAACTTTAATTTTTATGTACGTTATATATATCTTTTTCTCGACGTTCGGGTGTACAAGAGGAAAAGAGAGAGAAAGGAAACCTACATGTAAATTTCACGAGTAAATCGATCACAACTTATAGTGGCGTGTTTTTGCTTTCCGCGTTTGCGTGTAAGATGAGAAAGCGAGGCTCTGATGAGCAATCGAGATATTTAGATGAAAGATGAGGTCAATAATTTATTTAAAGTTTCGATCTTTCTTGTAAAAGTGCAACGATTCAAAAACTTTATGTTCTCAATTCCTCACTTTTTGATCTTACGCATACGTCTTTTATGTACGCTGTTTTCTCGCCTGTTTTTGTGCGTATTTTCTTTGTTCTAATCATCAGGAATTTCATTCGATTGCCGGTCGCGATTTCTTCCTTTTCTTATTAGGTCTAGATCTTTATACTTTACGCATTACGTAGTTATCTACTCCCCTGTACTTTGTTTCTTTTCATGTGATTTCACCAACCTAGCGTTTTTTACCTACCGGTCATATTCATAAGAAAGTTATTTTAGCTCAATCATATTTAATACATATAGTCTTTAAAATATATATAGTTATTACTTGATTTTTCTTGAACCTCTTTGTTGAATATTGTGAAGAATTTGTCGGAAAAAAACAGAATTTTCGATTTTTTTCTATTCAGTAGAAAAATTTTCCGCAAATTTTTTTCGAACGTAAAAGTCCGAACGGGTTCCTGTTCCGTTTTTTATTGTATAGTTTTTTCGAACATAGTTTGAATTTTTTCCCGCTTTTTGGCGACTTTTAGATTTAATTCTTTTCTAAATAATCGCCTTGTTCGCTGTATAGTTTTTTCGTCTGTGTTATTTTAAGCGCACTGAATCTATTATAAAAATATTTTTTATAAATTTCTATGTTTTTTTCGGCATTGTGTTCAAAAATTGCGTATTGAAGTACGCGGCATTGTATATTATTTCAAAAGCGGCGAAATGAGTTTTTTCTTCTTTACCATATTTCGTTCTTTCTTTGTCATGACGACCTTTTTGTACAGTTTATTTCGCGAGAACGACTTTTTAATTAGAAGTATCGGAGGAAGAGAAAGGGAGAGGAAGAGTTAATTAATTAGAATCTACTTTAATGTTATGCGTGTAAAACATGAGATAGACGGAGTTAGTTTTTCATTTTATGCATTAAAATCTTCGTTTCCTAGCGAGTTTATCAAATTCCTAGTCGCGCTGCGATTCGCTCGTGCTGAAACCTCAAAATATCGATTGCACCAGAGAGTTTCGGTGCTTCAGAGGCGTTTTGTACATGAATCCCTGAAGCCAAATTTTTCTGATGAAGATTCTGGAAAGAAGTTAGCCCGATCTGCTATGACATTCAGACGGGAGTCCCAAAGTTATGTTGCCAGAGGTTTCAAATAGTTCTATCGTCTGTTTTCTGTGAAATGTTTCAAAATAATGAAAGTGGAAAGCAAGTATCATTTCAGATTTTCTGATGAACAATATGTCATATAGAACTGAAAATTTCTGGACATAGTGACCTTACCTTTAACAATTTTTAGAGTGAAAAATTTTACAGTAAAATCCCTATGCAAACGATTTTGACGACAGTACTGAATTGTGTCACTTTTCTACGTGGAATCTTTTTTGCAGAAAACAGACTACATATCACCAACATTTAAGACACGATTTCTGAGAGATTACCTTTTTTGCATTGACCTATGTAAAAATTAATCATATCTCAAAATGAGATATTTTGGGTAGTTTTGTACGCTGAGTTCCATTTTATCATTGATTTTGCTTGAAAACGAATATTCATGCCGCTACAGTATGTCAAAGTTTGAAAATTGATCTTTTTTAGGCATTTTTCAGTGGTCTTGCAAGCCAAGCGATATTTCAGGATTTGATTGATCTTATTTGATGAATAAATATTCATTTCACAGAGAAGAAAACAAGCCTTTTTCTGGTATAATATTAACAATAAATAATTGCATATTACACTTTGTCATAGAGTTTAAAGCGTCGAAAATGAGCCGTAAAAATTGTAAAAATTTTGTCTATTGGCACTTCCGAGTACCTTCCCATCAGAAGCCGCAGAATTTTATTTTCTTATTTTACAGCTTAAGCATTTTTATTGTATTGGTTAAATTTTCATCAAAATTTTTGTGCCGTTTAGGGAGCAGCACAGCTCTGAAGAAGGCATACTATAAAAATTTCTCCAAAATCATTGCATTTTCCTGGTGGCCCTTGTCTACAACTTGTGATACATTTATTATCTATACTATAGAATTATCAAGTGGCTAACAGACTATAGTTTGATGTACTAATTGTTCCACAAACAAACATTTTACACTGTCCAAGAGAGTTTAAACAGTCGAAAATGAGAAGCAAAAATAAAGAAAACCCCCATTTAGAGGCACTCCCGAGCACCTTCACCTGCGATGCAGCAGAATTTTATCTTTTTATTGTTTCGTTCACAAATTCCTATAGTATATGTGAAAGCAGCATCGCGATTCGAATACCCCTTGAGGAGAAACACATATCCAAAGAAAGCAAAATCCTGAGAATCGCCCAAATTTTTTTTGGCATTTTTGTGCTTTCAAGGAGTTGGTTCATTATCTCAATACTGGAAGTAGAATATATATTAAGAAGGTCACAACTTTTTGAACACGTTGTAGCAAAACAGTAATTTATGATTTTAACTGCAGTCTCATCTACTTGATAAATTTTGTTCAATTCTGTTGGATCACTGATCTAAAAGGATGATACGATCCCCCTGTTTAATCAAACCTCACAAAGTCTATCGCATTCACCCGAAAAAGAAAAATCATAAAGATTGCTGTGTTAATAGCAGTTTGATTTCTGTATTTGCAACTCATTTCACGTTTGTCATATAGATTCAGGGAAATGATCCTTCTTTAAGGTGCAACATATGAAAAGAATCTCATGAGCAAATGACGAATCTGAATCAGCAACGATGATTTTTCTCTACTCATACAGCAAACCATCGGAAAATCTTCGTTAGAGGACTTATTTGAGAAGAAATGTGCACTTACTTTGTGTTCTTTATCTGCAAACATTTGAAGATGGAAATACTGTAAATACCAATAGCATTGCACAGCTAAAATAAGCAGCAAATTGTTCACTGGAAACTAAAATATTTTCTCATTATGGTTGGTAATTTCTTTATAGTCAAATTGCTATATGTGCAACAATCGACACAAACGACTTTGATGTAACAAATTTTTGTTTTCTTTACCTTTAGAGTATTATTCACTGTATTTGCTGACACAATCAATTGACATCTATCATAATATAAAGTAATAAATAGTTGGTCAAGTTGATATGCCATGAAAGATGGGATCGTGATCTGGCAACAGTTTCCTGTTACCTGGTCGACTAACACACACCATTCATTTAGAGGTGATTCAAGCAGTGGTCGCAGTTTGGACAAACACAGGCCTATTCAATTTCGAAAATTTTGACATGATTGGAATAGAAAAAGTATGAATGAAAATATTACTGAATAGACTTAACGAGTCTTCCATAATTTCGTATAAAATTTTAGCTCCAACCCCCCCCCCCCCGGTTCAAAAAAGTGCAGTAAACTGACACTTTGCCGGATACCTTTTATATATTTTTTCTATTGATCTTTTTCCATCAGACAAATATGGCGGATGTATTCGGCCCAATTCTGATCTGAAATTTACTGCAATATGAACTGTAGGAGACCACTTCTCAACTTCAACGACTTTCAATTGATTGTTATTGGCACGTTGGCGCCATAAAAATATTTACATAGGGGGCTGCCATCATTTGAGAAAAATTAATAATGATCCTACAATAGGGTGCACTGTATCAAAGATGTAGGGTACCCTGAAACGAGCAATATAGGTATAATAACCCGAGCCTTAAAATAAATAGGGTTTCTGAAAATTTGAAAAAAAGATATAAAAATAGGCAACAACATCCCCCTTAGAATCTCGCAAACTGCTAGGCCCAAAATCTAGATATTTTATAGGTGTGCATGGGGCCGAATTCCATCAATAAAGTTCCAATGATATGAGGATGTGTCGTATGCCCAAACCCACAAAAAACAACGCTCGGTGAGGGGCTCGAACCCTCGATCTTCTGCATTCAAGACAGACGCCCTGCCAACTGCTCTAACTAAGCCACATAGATCGTTCGGAAATTGTGGTTGTACTGGTGGTGGTGATTGCGGTGCATGCGGCGTAATGAACAGCCGCGCGCTACTACAACAGATGGCATTGCATCAAACCTTTGCATTAGGATTTTACAAATCAAGCTATTGCCGCTCGATCGACATCAATTTGATGTTGACGTTATTGAAAAAATTTGAAAACGTCAAGTTATTAGCAACATATGGTTCAGAAAACTTGAGTGACAGGACTCGAGTGGTAGAGGAAATTTCAATTGTTTGAGGGTCCTGTACTTCTGACACATGGATTCTGCACTAATTATTTAGCATATGGGTAACACTCGTAGCGAACAATATTTTGGATATCTTTATTTTTAAATTAGACTAATTACGAGTGCAGGACTGAGGAAAGTTTTAACTCGAAATTCGGGTTACTATCGTCTCATGCGGAGTAACCTGTTTGTAATTTCTTCATAAATTAGTCGATGGAACTCGGCCCCAATCATATCTACAAAGCATCAAGATTTTAGGCCCAACAGGTTTTGATATTCTGTGAAGAGGTACTTTGGTCTACTTTTACACGTTTTTCCAAATTTACAGAGACCCTGTTGATTTTGCCCTGATTTCTTTACTTTTGTTGCCCCTTTCAGAGTACCCTACATCTTTGGTACAGTACACATTGTTGTAGGATCAAAAAAAAAATTCTTATATCATGGCCGTACACCTGGTTGGTGCACGTCTTTTTATCTATGCACTCCGATATGCTTAGAACAGACAGAGATGAAGAAATATGTTATGCTTAATTCCGATCTGAAGTTCACGGGGGAACAATTCACACAGCGAGCTTTGTGATTGTCTTTCTCACGTGAATGAGATAGATTTTGTAAGATTTGATTGGGTGAGGGCTTGTATCATCCTTTCAGATTAGTGACTCGAAACTGCATTCGTGAGAATTGATTTGGCAGGGGCTTGTTTCATCCTATTGGATCAGTGCCTCAATGGAATTGAACAAAATTTATCAAGTAAATGAAAATGCAGTTAAAATCATAAATTACTGTTTTACTACAACGTGTCCAAAGAGTTGTGACCTTCTTATAATCTGTTTTTCTTAAAATGCTTCTAAATAATAAAGGTGGAAAGCAAGTAGTATTTCAGATTTTCACGATTTGCTGATGAACAATATATCGTATAGGACTCGAAGCTTGTGAGCATTCTGACTTAACCTTTAACAATTTTTAGATCACAAAATTTTACAGGAAGAGCTCTATGTAAACAATTATGACGACATACTGATTTGTGTCACTTTTCTATTTGGAAGCATTTTATAAAAACACACTATAATATATATTCTGCCTCCAGTATTGAGATAATGAACCAACTCCTTGAAAGCACAAAAATGCCAAAAAAAATTTGAGCAATTTACAGGATTTTGCTTTCTTTGGATATGTGTTTCTCCTCAAGGGGTATTCGAATCGCTATGCTGCTTTCACATATACTATAGGAATGTGTGAACGAAGCAATGAAAAGATAAAATTCTGCGGCATCGCAGGTGAAGGTGCTTGAGAGTGCCTCTAAATGGGGTTTTTCTTTATTTTTGCTTCTCATTCTCGACTGTTTAAACTCTCTTGGACAGTGTAAAAAGTTTGTTTGTGGAACAAGTAGTAGATCAAACTATAGTCTGTTAGTCATTTGATAATTCTATAGTATAGATAATAAATGTATCACAATTCGTAGACAAGGGCCGCCAGGAAAATGCAATGATTTTGGAGAAATTTTTATAGTATGCCTTCTTCAGAGCTGTGCAGCTCCTAAAACAGTACAAAAATTCTGATGAAAATTTAACCAATAAAATAAAAATGCTTAAGCTATAAAGTAAGAAAATAAAATTCTGCGGCTTCCGATGGGAAGGTGCTCGGCAGTGCCAATAAACAAAATTTGTTCAATTTTGATGTCTCATTTTCGACACTTTAAACTCTATGAAAAAGTGTAATATGCAATTATTTACTGTAAATATTATACCAAAACAAAGCTTGTTTTCTCCTCTATAAAATGAATATTCATTCATCAAATAAGATCAAGCCAATCCTGCAATATCACTTAACTAGCAAAACCACTGAAAAATGCCAAAAAAGATCAATTTTCAAACTTTAACATACTGTAGCGGCATGAGTTCTCGTTTTCAAGCAAAATCAATGGTACCATGGAACTCAGCCCACAAAACTACCCAAAATATCTCGTTTTGAGATATGATTAATTTTCAACTTATCATAGGGAAAGTAGAACCTCTCAGAAATCGTGTCTTAAAGGAGCAGTACAGGGGTAAGTACTGTAACGCACAGATTTTGTGATTCAATCGCAGACAGTCAATCGATATCGAATGAATAAGTGACGACTAGGCGATTATACTGTAGTTTGAATGCTCTCAGTTTATACATTTTTTCCAAAAGAAATCGTGCTTTTTTCGGGAATAAATTTTTGGAAAAGGAATAAAAAAATTTTATGACTCTCTATCCTGGGAAAAATTGTTGGATTAGGATTAAGTTAGGAAACTATAGTCTGTTTTTTATAAAATGCTTCCAAATAGAAAAGTGACACAAATCAGTACTGTCATCAAAATCGTTTATATAAAGTTCTTTTTGTAAAAATTTTTCACTCGAAAAATTGCTAAAAGTTAGGTCAGTATGCTTACAAATTTCCAGTCCTACATAATATTTTGTTTATCAGAAAATCGCAAAAATCTGAAATGCTTTCCACTTTCATTATTTGGAAGCACTTTGATAAAAACAGACTATAGTTGTGCAAACATGAATTGCTTTTTACTTGATCTATTCTTGCAATCCCGTTGATGTGGATTATCTTTATTCGTAAACATTAAATTTTTTGAGTTATTTTCTTCCAATTTTATTCCTAACAGAATTGAGCAAAAAATTTACACGAACTTTTGGAAACGAATATACAATGTCCACCAGACATTTTTTATTTATATATAAACATACTACCATAAATACGAATAAAAAAGTGAATAACAATAATGTGAAGATTCACAATCAGGCTATTTATTACATAGGCTTTGGAAATGTCACCTGCCAACGAATTTCGCCCAAGGTCACATGATTCACATCATGTTTTTCCGTTACGTTTTTCGCCACTCTTTGTTTCACAGTAACTTACATTAATTTTGCGTCCCCTTTTTATATTTTTTGGAGTATTTTCTGTGTGTACTTTTTGTGTTTCGTTTCTATTTCATTTTCACACTTTTATTTCCGTTACGATTTGTTATTTTTCCATTGCGCACGTAAACTATGGTATGTAACCCGCTAGTCAGAATTTCCGTTAAAGATAAGCTCTCCGAGCTCATCGCTGTAATTGGAGCACAACGTGCACCTCTTATCAGTAAAAACTAGCGACGTTTCGCAACATGAAACGACTAGTTTGGAGATTCTCACTAGATGACCTTCATATGTTTAGCATGGAGAAAGAAACTCGCCCCAATGCTTAACCTAGTGAACTGGAAAATGTCTATGTGACCATAGGCATCTTCTGCAGCAATTTCTGCTGTAGAAGGTAGCTTGGGTGTGTCTTAGCTCCACCGAAGGCATACTGTAGATTACAGGGCCCTTTAAAAGGGCTTGTTTCTTTAATTTTGCACCCTTTTTTGGGCCTAATCGTCTTTGTGTTTTACAGCTTGCATTCCTGCATTCGTCTGCATCCTTTATTATAAATTTACATATTTGGCCTGCATCCACCACCTTTTCTAATAAATTTACATATTCGCCCTCAGTCCCCCTTGCATTGCCCGACACTGTAACCTAACCTTAGGAGTTTACCCTGTCCCTGTTGATTGAGAACCTCCCATTGCCTCCCCGAGGAATGTTTTGTATCATCGCTCGCTGACTCACATTTGCCGACCCTCCATGCTGAATCACTTTGGGATTACCTTACCCACTTCCCCCTCGTCCCTACGACCTGCGTTTGACCCTTGAACCCATTGCCCAGTGCCAAGTACTTTGAGAAGAGGACTAAGTGAGTCTTCTCAGGGGTTATTATTGTTGAGGGTATATTTGTGGGAATCCTCCTTAAGCCAGTTTTCCCTTGAGAGTACCCTCTATTAGAAAAGCCCTTGAACCCTTAAGGTCAGGGTTAATAGGGGGATTTAGATTGACAATCAGGTCCCCTACAGTAAGCCATTCCATGAGTGGCACAGTCCCTCATTCTCAGTGAATAAGGACTAGGGATTGCCACCCCTGACCGGGCTGCATTGTCCATCATTCTACAGCTGAATCCTAGGACAAGGCCGAGGTACATCATAGGTTTCCTGTGGTAGTACCAGCTGGGTTAGGTTCCCGAAACCAATACATTAGCAAGCCACCCAACGGGGTTACAGCATGTCACTCACAGTGTCATGGCTGTATTTCCTACGGGATATGGCATGGGTTTTCCCATCAATGTGACTGATCACCTATTCACTTAATGTGACATGGCTCCAATTTCGCTTAATGTGACATGGCGAGGCTGGAAAATCAACCTTTAAGTCTGGCTTCACAGCTCTTAGGAATGGACCTTTACCCTTTTGAGTGGAGAAACCTTTCTCAATTCGGTAAATTTCGTTTTGAGTGGGAGAACCTCTCTCAAATCATGAGGATCACCACTTGAGTGGAGAAACCTCTTGTTGTGCAGGTCTTTCCTTAAGAGGCGTAAGAAAAGATGTATCTGGTCTGAACTGACCTGTTAGAACTGATCCCTTGGCTAAGCCTCCGTGATAGTGCAACAGTCCGGTTCCCCAGACCTACAACAACAAAGAATAAACTTTACTCCAAATGCGGGGCCTCACCAAGGAGCTCCGCAGTCTCCTAGCTGAGACAAGGAATCCCCTCAGGGATAAACTTACTCGGGTATAACCCGTAAGGGGTTTCCCAAAGCTTACCTGGTGTAAGCTGGCGCCTGGGCCTCTGGCCCTCCGCCTTCGTCGATGCGAATAATCTAAATAGACAAACAAATATATTAAACAATATGTCCGACGAAATATGTAAAAGAATGTGGGTATACCACAGTTTATAATATGTAAAACAAGACGAGTTTGCTGGGAAATTATATTTGGGGACGCCAGCAATATAAACCAAAATATAATAAAAACGAAATATAGTGAACAATGATTTTTCACTATCTTTTTGGTCTCTCTGTGGCGCTCCACTTCTATGCAAATGTCTGCGCCGCTGGTCGTCCCTTTGCTCGATTTGCATGGCGATTTCCCCACGCGAATTGGCATCAACAGGGTGCCCAACACTCTCTCAGGTCAGCTGATTCCCATTCTGAGTGGGAATACTGACCCTTAGGATGATCTTTTGCCCTCATGTAAGTCGAATACGCCCTTAAGCAGGTATACTGCCCCTTAGGTCCGAAATGGCCCTTATGTTCGAGTTTTGTTGCCAACTCAAACTGCACCATGTTTGAATAGAGTTTATTACTGTAAGCGGGGATTGGCCCTTACCAGTGATCAAATTGATGATTCTTGTGTGTAATTTATTGCCTTATGTGTGTAGCACTACTCATAAGCATTAAATAAATCCCCTGGTGTTAGGTTTTCCCTGAGAGTCGATCCCCAATCATCAAGATTTCTCAGAGCCGAGTTCAAATAGAGTTTTTTTGCCAAAAAAATCTCCTCTGAGCTTTCTTCTTTTATTTTCTTTCTCCATTTTCCTTTAAAATTGAGTCTCTTTCCACAGCTTGTGATCGGACAGGTTACTGTACTGCCCTAGGGCTATTTGTTTACAGTATGACTGTGATTTGCACGTACTCTGACTACACTATACCTGGGTATGGGTACTTGAGTATGAGGTTTTAGAGCCCTGAAGGTTCCGGGATCTCCGATCACGAGATACAGTACTCCTCCCACACTTGATTCTGGATGTCAAGTGTGGTCGTGATTTTGTTATCTGTGTCGGGTATTAGTGTCAACAACTTTTTCAAATTTCTCTTATCTCCACTAAGCACGAGCCAAGTTGCTCATTTTTCCAGTCAAAACAAACTAAATCATACTGTTGACACATCTAGCGCCCTACTTATCATATCAAATTGCTTATCTCATCGGCCTCAAATTTTATTTTATTTAAGTTACTTTTTATTTTCTCGGTCATCTATATGTAAAGCATGACACCAATTATAATAACTTTTTCACACAATAAATTTTCTTATCTCAAAAATCAAATCAAATAAAAACTTATAAGCCACTTCCTCTACTTTCTAAATAAACACAATAAATTTTCTCCTTTTCCTTCTCCACTAATTCAAACATACTTAATTCGAAAAAAAGCTCTTTTTTTTACCAGTCACACAAACGTCATAGTTGGCAACCCTTCAGTAGGTCATTATTATTATTTCGTGCACCTACTGTATGGTCTTCTTTTCCTTCTGTATCTGCGAGTTGTTGCATGTGGTGATAATTTCACAAATCGTAACCACTGACATCAGCCACAATAACATACTGTGTTGTTGTCATGAGGTGATGTGTCTTAGGGACTCTACCCACTGACGTCCACAACTGACTCACATGCTGCTGTTGCATTGAGGTACATGACTCTCCGGGTCATGCCTCTGATGTCAGCAATAGCTGCATAACATGTAGCCATCCTTCCCCTGAGTCTGCAACAGCTGCATCCCTTGCTGTTGCTTTAAGGGGTGGGTGGCCCTCCAGCTCTACCTCTGACATCAGCAATGGCAACATAACATGTTGTTATTGCGGGATGGTGACCTTACCGCACCCTCTCTCTGAGCTCTGCAACAGCAGAGGTTTGTGTTGTTGCTGTAGGACTGGTCAGGTTACCGAGTCCAGTCCTTGACGTCAGCAACAACAATGCTACGTGTTGTTGTTTGGAGATGTGTGGGCCTTACAAATCCTACATCTGACATCTGCAACAACTGCATCTCATGTCATTGCTGTAGGGTAGCTGATACTTATGTATTACCTTTTGACGTCAGCAATGACAGTGCTCTATGTTGCCGTAGCAGGGTTGCGGGCCTTAGGGCCTTATCTACTGATGTCCGCAATGATAATGTTTCTATTCTGGTATTGGAATTGAGGTTTTACAATCCTATTCTGGCGTCTGCAACGGCAATGCTCCATGTTGCCCTAAGGGGTTTGTGGCTGCAGGCCCTTACCTTTGGCATTCATACTGCAATATGAGACTATGGCACTTACATCCCAGTCACCTGAGGTCAGCACCGAGTGTGTGGTGGTGTGTATCACATCTTTTGACATCAGCACCAGGTTACTGTGGGTTTCCAAAGTGGCCACTTGAGTCATAGGTGATTGTTGGAACATGACCCTCTCACCTACGGCTCTTGTGGGAGGGTTGTGTTTGCATGTCACTGATGCCTGGGAAACATCAATCAGTATGCTAACTCAACCTGAAATGCATCCAGTCCGTGATACTGATTAGGTTGTCCGCCCGGGTAGCGGCACTGTTGATCAGCATGTGACTACCTTCAAAGCTTTAACTGCAGGTTTGAACAGGTTACACTCAGCCTCAGCTGGGTTGGTTGCTGGCCTATGCAACTGTTAGGCATTTGCAGTTGGTACTGCCTGTGTCTGATGTCTGCAATGGTTGACAGCCTTCCTGTAAATTTCATATTTAATTTCTTGGATTTCTTTCTCATCTATGATCTTCTTTGGTGTCCCCGCCCGAATGATTCCTCAGGAATTAGGGCACAGCCACCAGTTGGGCCTAAAGTGTAACAGAACCCCCTGTAATCTTCCTTTACACTCAAACGCCTTCCTTAGCTGGCCTAATAATGTCCGCACTAGAGTCGCCCCGTAATCCTTAGTCCGCCTCCATTGGTTGTCCAGATAGCATATTATACTGCTAGTCCCCATAAGCGAAGGTGTTTGAGTCCGCCTAAACACATTACAACTGGGTCCGCCTCAGCTCCTCACTTTACACTCATTTAATCGAGACAGACTGTACCCTTGATCTCAAGATGCTTTGAGCTCTGCCTCAAATCATAGGAGGAAGCCTGCATATCCCCACCTCCATTTGGCACAGCTGGGCCAAGGACCCCCATGCCACCCATTTACTGACTGAGTGTGTCAGAATAGCACCTTGGTACCTGGTGCTCTTGCCTCCAACCGGTGACCTAGGGATCCTCACTATACCTTAGTGACTGGAATCCCCGCCACCAGCTGTATATAATGCTCCTGGAGAGCTCCCATTCTGTTCAATACACAAACTCTCATCTTGGGCATGGTTGTAAAGTACATGCGAATGTTGTCTCCTCGGGAACCTCCTGTCTAGTCATCACACTTTTCAGAGATCACAATTGCTCCTAGTGAGTGAGGCTGGTTAGGTAATAGCACATCCCCTTTGCGTAATCTGGTGTGTAAACTAATTTTGTCCCTATCTATTTACGCCCACTAAGTTTATTTTAAGTTGTCCCCCTTTACTTATTATCTTTCTAAGCTACTTCACATGCTACTCCTGTTGAGTAGGACTTTCCCAGTTACGAGTTCTCCCAAATCCAAGATTTTGTAAACTAGTACAACAGACTTAACTTCCAAATCAAATCCTTTTTGAGCAGGTTTATCTGTACACAGGAGTCCTCTCTCGTCTCCTTCTTTTCGGTTGGGAAACTACCATTTCATTCAAATTTATTCATTTTGATTTAAATTAATCGGTCCTAGCCCCATCTTCTTCACTAAGTTGGGACGTATATTTCCCCTTCTTTTTCTCACACCTGTCAACCCTATAAGTAGATAGGTGACCAGATAAATTCCCTTCTGTGTCAGCCTACTTTTCTGGCCGTTCTGAAAGCTAAAACCTTGTTTTTTTCTAATCCCATCATCAAGTAGTCACTAGTTATTGTAAAGAACAAGCATTAAAGCCTCAAAAACACTGTCACGTTAATGATCTTGTGATTCCCACGCCTCTTCGCCGCAAGACCACAAGAGTAACGCTTACCTTATTTTCACAAAATAGAAACACCTAGACCTTCCTGTCATCTTGGTACTAAGTGTAAAAAGACCAGTGAGCCTCTCTCTATTCAGTTTGATCCGATAACTTCACAGGCACGATTATCAGTCTTAGCCACCTTACAGGAAGAGGAACCCTCAACTATGAAGTCAGAAGTTGACCTACCTTCACAAATTGAGAATAAGGTCCAGGCTGCATTTGAGAATGCCCTTGGACTGCTCAACCAAAAGCTGGAGGCCATGAATGGCAGAAGGCACCCTCCTGTGTCCAGCTTCATGGCCCCTCCTGCCTTTTTGGGTGCTTTTGGTGAGTCTATAATGGATTTTATATCTCACTTGACCCCCTTCTTTACACTTCAAGGTGTAACTGAAGTGGATCATGCATATAAAATCACGTTCTTGGAGTCTTGCCTAACAGGTCCTGCTCTTGCATCCTACAGGGAGTTTAGCAGTGGTACTCCACAGCCAACTGGCTACAAAGAGTTTACAACTTTTCTATGGAAAGACTTTCCAGTGGGGTGTGACTCAGATCTGCATCAGCAGTTGATCCAAGATCATCAGCAGGAGCCAACTGAGTCTGCGATAGTCTACCTTGAGCACCTTAAGAGACTATCCAGGGTGGCTTATCCGGATCTTGTGACTGAGGTCAGAGATTCCATTATAGAACCTATCTTTCTAAGAGGGCTGAAACCAGTCCTCCGAGATAGTATTAAGTTCAGGGAGTTTACAACTCTTGAAGAGACTCTTAAAGCAGCATGTTATGCAGAATCACAGATTTTTCGGGATGAGATTAGGTATACTGCCCCATCTAATGCTGTTTTCTCTTCAGAAAAAAAGACTGCCAACAACGTCAGGTCAATATTGAATCAAAGGAGCAAGGCTCAATGTCCGTCGGCAACACTGTCTGATGAGATTTGACATCTGCAATTAGAGATGGCTCGCCTTACGGCCCATATTGCGGGACTTAGGGCTCAGCAAATGGCGCCCGCTCCAAGGAATCTGACGCCGTCAACAACACTGTCAGTGCACATCCAAAATGCTGGCGATCACCCGTCAGGGGCACATTTACAGATGTGCTCCTATCATGGACGTTGCACCGATAATGATGCCAGTTGCCGGGCCCAACATCCCAACAGCACTGGTCCTAGCAATGCCACCCCCACTGGTGCCAACTGCTGCTATTTTTGTCGAATGAGGGTGCACCCGACTGACCGATGCCACAGACCCTGTCTGCATTGCCGACAAATATGCGTGCACAGGGCCACGGCCTGCCCACATCGGAATCTGACGATGCCTGGTGAGACTAACTTTGGTAATTCTGGTTACTCTCCTAAGGGGACAAGTGGGAATTTTCGGGGATATGCTAATCCACCTCCTAACGGGATGGGAAACCAATATCGGCCATCCCCACCGCAGAATAATGCCGTAGGGGCTACCAATGGTCTTCCTCACCCAGATCTGTTTGATCTGGATGATGAAGTTCTTGCTGAACACCTGGCGGATCCTTCACAACTGTTTTATCCTGTCTGTGTAATCAGTGTTGGATTTTTAGCTGCCGCAGTGGTTTTGGCACCAGCGCCGTCGCCTGCCTTGCCACCGCCGCCCCTGAAATATGTGACACCAGTCACTCTACACCCATCAATGATGCCAAAAACGACTGGCGATGTCAGCGTAATTGTGTCGTATCGACCGACAGAAGGTACACCGACGCCTCCAACCCATTTTGCTGCCCAAGGACCGCTGCCTGGAATTCCTATGGACTCCATGCTGGAGGTCATCAGTCAAATGGAATGGATGAATCTGTTAGGTATACTGCCTTCTTTTTCTGACATTTCAGGTCTGAAAATCAGATATCCTTATAAGTCACTGGCTTTAATGATTTCTAATTTACAGATTCCTCATCCATCACTGACGCGATGCGGGCCCTTTGGTCAACGGATTTGGCCAAGAAGTATCCCCACCTCCCATGGGTGCTACTCAACAAGCCATTCGAGGTTGAGGCGCTTACCCCCGCCGATGTGGTGCTATCGGCGCCAGCGGCACAGCGGATATTGGGGCCTGAGGTCGCTCCACAAGCGCTCGAGTTTATCGCCAATGGGACTATTCGGGCCACTTCCATCAACAAGATCCTGTTGGACAGGGAACCATCATCGCCGGCAGTGGACGCCATCCACCGCGCTGTGGAACAAGTGAGTCGCAACTGGCAGCCCACAGCAGTTGTTGCCCCATCACTGTCAACAACGACGACAGGCACCCAAATGCTGGCAGCGATTGCCTAGCGGCAACCAGGGGCGGCCGCAACTAATTTGCCGACTGAGGTCGCCAACACCTTTGGAGAGACATTTTGTGCCATCAATGACGATGTCAGCCTCATCGAGGCGTCGCCATTTCCGACGGCTACTGCCCCGCAGTCCCTGAAGATTGGCATTCTTCGAGAAGTTCACCCATGTGGGGGCCTGGTCATTGACTTCCCCGGTGAGGAGTCAATATCATCCGATGACAACGACGAAGAATGGAACCGCCGGACGGGCCAACACTGTACATATTGGTGTATATTTAGGAGCACCATTTGTAAATAGCTTGTACATAATAAATTGGGCCTTTGTGACATTACTGTTCTTAGGAATGAGCTCTGCAATACATGCTACTCAGTACCAATTTTGTGGTCTTTCAAGAAGTGGTCATCCACTTGAGCTACCTCAAAAAGTTGAATGCGAGCCACCAAAATCTTCATGGAGTCCCTGATGCATGAATGTTACAGTATGTGTTCCTAGTTCTGATCCAATCACTACTTTAGCATGGAAATGCACTTTGCATAACTGTAAGGTCTGCACCAACACTGGTTTCTTTGGATCTAGGGGCATTACTGCAGACGTCATTACTACTCAGCATCTAGCACATCACATGAAGGTGTTTGGTTTACAAAAGCTTGTGGAAATACACCCTGGCTTTTATAGCACTAACCAAACACTGGATGTGATGTACTCATGGTGCTGCAGTGAGGTCTGCAAGACGGTGATAAACCTCTTCATCGAGGAGAGACAGGTTGCTTCTTGGGATGGCACTACAGCTCTAAGTACCTTAGGAGATGTAGGTGGATGCAGTCCCACTGCAGGTCAATGCACTACTCTAGACGGGGTAATTGTTTGGCCTGCAACAAACTTTACAGCACAGTGTCACTACCATCCTCAGGGCAATTACACTGCATCTGTGTCAGGGAACCATATCATCATTGATGATTTACAGGTTGCCTTGAAGATCCGGGGAAACTCTCGCATCTTCTGGGTGTGTCCCAACCTCAGGTTAAACACAGTGTGGATGGATCAGGGTCTTCTTCTACGCATCCATGGAAGATTTAATTTGACCCAAAGGTTGTTCGTATTGGCAAAGGACTCATGTCCTGACCCCGTCAATGCCAAACTGAACTACCTGGCTCAGCAGATCAAAGAATTGGAAATTCACAATCTCAGTTCATGTGGCTTGAGCTTTGCTCTCACGCTACCTTGATCTGACTTGGCAGTTGCTTTGCTTTGACCCTACCCTGGTGGCCCGGGCGTTTCTGCAAAGGAATGACCTGACCGCAGAATTCACAGGTGAAGCACTGACAATATGGCTGTGTCAAAAGGTCAACATCACATATGTCTACCACTCGTACTGGGTGGGAACACCTGTTAAAAGTATCTACCCGTACAGGTTGGTGGTACCATTCATTTTGCCACCTCTGGTGGCCCAGATCTCATTAAATTCAGCCCAAAAGTGATGTGTGATCACCACTTTACAGGGATCTTCCAAAATCGTTCGGGCTGGTTTACTGAGTCTGGCACGGTCCATGTGAGCCACATTCCACTTGAACTTTTCTGGAAACAGCGCTTCAACGTCACCCATTTTGACACTCCTGCGCTCTTTCACGATCAGTAGGCGATGATCCCTTCAAGTTTTGCTTTCTTCAAACAGTATGTTTACAAGACTGAGCAGATTGAAGCAGTCTTAAACTGGTTGGTAAACTTTACCACTGGTCTATCCCTACAACCAGATTCTCTCTATCACGCAGTTGCAGGGGTAGGGACTGACATCAAGGCGTCTCTGGAAGGTGTTGGTCTGGCATCAAACCATGTGATTACTGGTCAGAAGCACAATCTCATACAGGGCTTATGATCTCTTCTGAGTGGACCAGGACAACTGATCTTTAACAGCCTCATCACCCTGGCAGTGCTGGCCGGTACAGGATATCTCATCTACATTGGGTTTTCCTATTATCTCAGCTACTGCCTGCGGAAAAGACAGGTCCAGTTTGTTATCCAATACTCTCGGTTGAGTCTTTTCCGTAAAGTCCAATGTTGGGTCGGTTTTCACTACATGCAGAATGATGTGCCATCTCAGTTAGATAGAATCACTCTGTGTTTTGTCATACTGATTGACACCATGGAAACTCCAGCTTTCCTTGACACTGGTAGTCCAGGGACTATCTTTTGTCAACATCTTCACATGGCATTGATTAAAGAAAGTCCGAAGGCCAAGATGGCCTTCCAGCAACATCATGGTTTTAACTCATTGATGAGTACCAATGGGAAAGCCGTCCATACTCTCCTATCAGGACTGTATGAGATCATGTTACCTGGAACCCGTCAGCCACACACAAGAGTGGATATACATCTCCATGTGCGTAAGACTATGTCTCCTTTTTGGGCACTGGTCGATCTGATTCTTGGATTGGACTTTCTAGAACAATTCAAGAATATCACGTTTGATTACCAACAACATGTCTGTCAGTTGAACGTGGTAGAACTGCCACTTCTACTGACAGCGGCTGAGATTGATCAGGTCCAAACCTGGTGGGAGAACACACATTCACTATCAAGGGCCTCTTACAGGCCCAGGTTTCGATCAAGATCAAGGACTTCGTCCATTTCTTGGCCACCCTCGTGGGCTTCCTCTATTGCCTCATCACGTGGGTCGACCAGAGGTAGCCAGACCTCTTCTAGACAGGCTAGTCATCATTTAATGGCCAGGTCAGGGTCAAGTTGCCCTTGACCCCTGCCTGAAAACTCTCCAGTTACACTAGAGAAGGGCCGGTTCTGTGAGCCTAGTGATTCAGATGCACCTGCATCACCTGTATTAGAGGTGCCACCACTTTCTGATACAGAAGTTGAATCAGTGGGAGCTACTCAGAGTTCAGAAGAGCAATCTGATCATGTGCTTACTGTACAGGTTCATCCCACTCCTGGGACTAATCCAGAATCATCTGTTGGTTATGCTCTGGTAGGGTTACTCCGACGCACCAGTTTGCTGATACCAAAGCGAACCAATATGCCAGAGTCGAGTTTTGGTGATACTACACCTGATCCAGGTCATGTAGTATCAGCCTTTTACCCCACTGAAATGAGGACCCTTCATATCAGAGTTCTCCTGAACAATTGGGTAAAAGCCAAAGCTCTGATTGATACAGGAGCAGTTTTCTCGCTCCTGGATCACAAGTTGGTGGTCCAGTTACCCAACTTGATGCTCACAGAAACTAGGGCCCACCTTATAGCAGCCAATGGGTCTCTGATCCTACTGCTAGGTGCTGCCTATGTCACGGTTACAGTGGCTGATGTCTCCGAATGGATCCAGGTCCAAGTTCGGGAGAATTGTTCAGCTGAACTAGTCTTGGGGACGAACTTCCTTGGATGGTTCAATTGTGTCAGCTTGAACTGGGAGAAATCCTTTCTTCAGTTCAAGGAACTTCGGGTTCCGTGTGAAGGCCTCATTCACAATCCTCCCTCTGCTCGTGGGGCACTACCCTTGCAGGAGTTTATTATTTTTGAACCTCGCTCGCTGACACAATTCACTGCACCTGTACCTTCATTATATGCGAATGTGCCCGAAGTAGCTTTCTTCCCTAAGCCTCTCCTGGGACACCAACGCAGCATATATTTTGCTGGTACTGTGAGTACTGTGACTAATGGTCACATACCCTTACAGATAGTTAATCCGAGTACACACTCAGTGGTTCTCTACCTGCACATGACCATCAGTCATGTGCAGATGCACACTGATTCCTCACGGGGATCGGCGGTCAAGTCTGATACCATTCTTGATGGAAAGTGGGTCGAAGCAAGTGCTGTGATATGCTCGGATATTTCCTCACAGGACAAGACAGCATTACTTGACCTACTGGTCGCATTCACTGACCTCTATGCTATTGATGAGAAGTACACAGGTTGCACTGACCTCATGCACCATGAGATCAGCAGGGGTGACGCTTGCCCAGTCTGCCGTTTCCCTTACCGCACCATGCCCAAGAAAAGAGACCTAATTATACAAGAAGTCAGAGCACTCCAGGAAAAAGGTATTATCCAGCCTAGTACTTCCCCCTGGGCTACAAATACCATCCTGGTGCGCAAGAAAAATGGGTCACACCCGAATGTGAGTTGATTTTTGTGGTCTTAACGAGGTCACAAAAAAAGATGTCTATCCTCTCCCACCAATTGATGACATCCTCGACACACTCAAGGGTATGAAATACTTTACTACCCTTGATCAGACTGACTCCTACTGGTCTACACCTATTGCCGAGGCAGACAAAAAGGGAAAATGGCGTCTAATATGCCTATTGGAGTTTACGAGTTCAACTATCTGCCTTTTGGTCTCTGCAATGCCCCTGGGACGTTCCAACATCTCATGGACCTGCTCCTTACGGGCTTGCAGTAGTGTACAGCATTGACCTATCTCCATGATATCTTGGTGTTCGGGAACTCTCACACCCAGATGCTTGAGCAACTGGCCGATGTGTTTAGGTGTCTCCGTCAGGGTGGAATGAAGCTCAGACTGAGCAAATGCAAGTTTTCACACTCTGAGGTGGAATACCCAGGCTACTGTATCTTACAGAACAGCCTAGAACAGGATGAAGTCAAATTGGCTGCCGTCCAGGATCTACCCATTCCACAGAAAGCCAAAGACATCAAGTCTTTTCTTGGTCATGTGTCTTATTATGAGTGTTTTATTCCTGGTTGCGCCTGGCTCAGTGAGCTGCTGACCAAGCTCTTACGGAAGGAAGTTACCTTCCTGTGGTCAAAACCTCAGCGAGCGGCTTCAACGAACTTCGAAGATTGCTGAGGAACCCTCCTATTCTGGGCCATCTGGACATTACGAAATCTTTCATCCTTCGAACTGATGCAAGTATTTCAGGGATAGGAGCGGTTCTGAGTCAGTTAGAGGATGATGGATACAACCATCCTGTCGCATACGCCCGTAGAGTGTTAACAGCAGCCGAGAAGAACTACACTATTACAGAGTTAGAGACTCTTGCTGTTGTCCATTTCATCAAGCACTTTCGGCCTTACCTCTTTCAACATGAGGTAGTCATACAGACTGATCATACCGCAGTTAAGGCTGTGTTGGAGAAACTTGACCCTTCAGCCCGGATAGCTCAGTGGGGCCTCTTGCTCGCTGATTTCAAACTGACAATTCAGCCGCCAAAAGGTTGGTCTAATGGTAATGCTGATGCATTATCAGGCCTGCCTGATCCTAATTCCCTTGTTGGGGAGAGTATCAACCATACTCCCCTATACAGACCTGAGGGATGGGTTATGATGATCTCCGATGGTGCTCAGCGCCTGGTGAGATCATCCCAAATGATCACCAATGGTGCACAGCACCTGGCAAGATCAGAGTCTTATGCTGAGATATAACAGGATGCGCAGCACCGTGACCTTCTTGCAGCTCAATTTGATGGTCCGGATCTAGCCTCCATTCTTAGGTCACTAAAACCCTATGGTGATCAGAATGATATTAATGACTACCACCTGTTGGATAACATCCTTCAGAAGTGGACAGGGGAGTCCAACAAGATTGTCATTCCCGGATCCATGGTTACTACCATTATTGAGGCTCACCATAATGACATTCTAGCTGGATACTTTGGTGCTAAATGTACCGTGGGGCTTATAGCCCGCAGGTACCACTGGCCTTTCCTCAGTGCAGATGTCAAGTACTTTTGTCAGCAGTTTGATCTTTGCCAACGGAATAAACCCATGAGACAAAAGACCCGAGCAGCTCTGAAGCTGATCACCATTACGGGGCCGTTTCATCGAGTAGGTGTCGACTGTATGGGACCAATGACCACTAGTGAGGCTGTCAACCATTTTATTGCAGTCTTTATCAATTACTTTACCAAATGGGTTGAAGTTTTCGCTATCTCTGCGCAAACCATAGCATGCCTTTTTGTTACACAAATTGTCTGCAGACATGGGGCACTGCAGATTCTTCAGTCTGACCATGGTACTGATTTCACATCAAAGCTGGTGACAGAAATCACTGTCATCTGTTCGACTAAGAAAATCCACTCCACTGCTTATCACCCAATGACAAACAGTGAAGTGGAAGGAGGGAATCAGATGCTAGCTATACAGCTACGTATGTATGTCCACCAAGGTCATAGTGATTGGGAGGAACACCTGCCATATTCTGTGTTTGCCGTCAACATTAGCATGAATGAGTCCACAGGATATTGCTCCTTTGAACTCTTGTATGGTCGTATGCCCATGCTACCTGTTGATGCAGTGCTCTCATTCAACCCTCCGGCCCATATCAATGATATTTCCACATATGATATGGAGGCCAAATGGCATTTTACAAATGCCCTGACCTTGATCCAGAGTTGGATTTAGAGATCACAGGCGGCTTATGCTCAGTCTTATGATCGCATGGCAGGAGATGTCTCTTATGAAGTTGGGGACCAGGTGCTCAAACTATGCACCACCGGCAAACATGGCCTTACGCCTAAATTGCTGCCCATTCATGATGGGCCATACTTTGTAATGAATGTGGCATACCCTAATGTCACCATTCGGCTTGAGACAGATCAAGAAGATACTGTGCATGTCAATCAGCTTAGACGCTACATGTCACCTGATCAGCCTACTGAAGCAGAGGAGATACCTTCCACTTCACAGGCAGTCGAGATGGCACCTTTGTTGATTCCATCAACAAGCGGAGATTTTACACAAGATCTCATTGACCCACATCTTGATGCAGAGGTCTCCAATCCATAACCAAGTAGCTCTTCTCTTCTTTAGTTGACTTACGGACAAGATATTCCTTTTTTGAAGGACTGCCGTGCCCCTCACCAAATAGCCACTCCTGTTCCATGCTGGATCAGCAGTGTAAAGAAGAGATTGAGCAGCGATCAATGCATCTAAACTAGGGTATTGCTTCTTATCACAGGCGCATCCATGCGATAGCCTACATCTCGTCCCTGAAATTTTTCTTTTAATCTCGTTATAGATCTCACAGATCAGGTGACAAATGGCAACTCCACGCATTACCATACGGATCAATTGGCATCAGCAACTCCATGCATAACCGACCACACTGATCAATCAGTGTTGCCAGATTAAAAAATCAAAACCGGCCAAAGGCCTCACAAAAACCGGCCAAAACCGGCCAAAAGGCCAAAAAAAAAACCGGCCAAAACCAGCCAAGTGGTTTTTTCATCAGAAAATGCATATAAACATAATTATATAAGTACTCAAACATATTTGCATGTAAAATAAGCAACAGGTATTTCTAAAATTTATTCAATGTGAACACAGTTTAAAATATCGTTATCCAGAATTTATTCAATATAATTTTCAGTCTCGCTGACTTCATTATTGTCATCACAGATTTGTATATCAGCATCAGTATCACGATCATAAATTTTTGATGTACACAAATCCAACATTTTTTTGTTGACAGTGAATGAATAACAGTTTTCGTTTCGCCAGGCCAACAGAAATCGAACCGTTAACAATGCACTAACAGTTTTAACAAACAAACGATTTCGCAATTTCGTTTTGAGAATATTTAACAATGAAAATGCACGTTCTACGCTGGTGTTAGAAAATGGTAGGCTGAGAGGTGCCATGGCAAAGGACGAGATATTGCCGAACCGAGGAGACACGCCGTTTGTTTCATCATCCTGTATTACCTCAGTCCAAAAATCAACCAGATTGTTGACCTTGGCTGTGGTCCATTCACCTTTGACCAAAACATTGTATTCACTCAAGGCATCGTAGATGCGAGAACTATCAACAGGCAAATGCCTCAACAATAATTCTATTTGGCTATTCGAGTGATGGACTGATAAGACCTGAAAATAAGAAATATTTACTATATAGTAACACATAACAAAGTCTAACTTTTTACTAAATTGGTATGCTACTTACTTTTTTCGGTTCGAAAAAACGTAAATGTTCCAAGGCATTAACTGATGAAGGCAGTCGGTTTCGAATCTGAATATTAAAATACATCATTCAGGTCGAATTTCAAGAATGACAGGCAGAAGATACTCTATCATATTCTCATCACAAAGTATCAGATCACTACCTGATGGCACAACTCAACTAAAAAACTTCTGCACAGGATTAGCACCTCTTTGTCTTTCGGACACAAATTGTTTTTTATGATGTATTCATTGAATTCGTAATTCAGTTCCAGCATTTGAGGACTGCGAAGATATTGGTCGAAAGGATATTCAGCAATATTCTTTGTCGAAACTCCAATGAAATGACCAGGCACAATGACTTTTTCGATGAGCCTGAAAATGATAAGCGAGTTAATTGCATTATTTTTTATAAATGTGAAAACATTCTGATCTGCATATGAATTTTTCACCCGATTGTATTAAGTAAACATAATTCATTAAATCTTACAACTGGTACAATGTAGTCAAGTTTTGGATCAACGAAAGGGGATTCTGTGAAGTAGATTGAAACTGAAGGTTCAGCGCACAAATCGATTTTAACACTGGCAAGATGAAAATCAGAAAAGCTTTGATTTTCGCTTCGTTGTACCATTTGGCCAAATTTTCAACAGAAAACGATCTTTCTTCTTTGGAAATCTAGTAATATAAATTTTTTATACTAAAAATCAAAATATGATACTCCTATCAAACAAAAATTAAATCACTGATGAAAAGTATAATTTCAATTCATCCCACTGCTGCAAAATACGCGGTAAACATTCGTATCGACTCAGCCATCTTGTTGGAACATATCTAACAATTTTCTTTGGCAAGTCCCCACTGTTCAGAGCCGTGTAAATCTGTAACAGTCACATAAACATAAAAAATATAAAGTGGCTTGAAATTAGAAGTTTACTTGCTGATAAGTGCCTTGACGCTTAGCACTATGACTAAACCAACAGTATGTTTGTTCAATCAATGCCTCCAATTCAGTCGGCAACTTTTCAACGGCTTTACTCGCTGCTAAAGTCAACGAATGACACACACACCTATAAAAAGTAAGTGTATTTTCTATAACAACAAAGCAGAAAAATAATAAAATAAAATATTAACCTCATGAGTATTAGCTTGGGTTGTTTTTCCTTTAATTTCGAGTAAACAGAATTGTGTTGTCCTACCATAACATTGGCATTGTCGACGCCTATTCCGACCAAATTTTCCATGTTCAATTTGTCTATTTCCAGTAATTTAAGAATTTCTCCACTTATGACTTCGGCAGTACCGCTGGTTAAGCAGATCAAACTGAAAAATGTGAAATTCATATGAAAAATATGCTAATAATGATGCATATCAAAAGTCATTATTTGTATTTTGTACTTGTAAAATGTTGTGATGAGCTGATGCTTCGTTTTGCTGTAATACCGGATCATGATCCCCAAAGTTTTCTGTGTGGCGACATCAGTACATTCGTCTATGATATCCAGAAGCTCAGCACGAAGGGATGGGCTTAGGACTTTCACGATAAGTGCGGCACACTTTGTACGATGCAGCTATAATAGAATAAGACATGAAACTTTATAAAAATCTTTGTAGTAAGTGAAACATCATGTACAAATTGAGCAAATCAGAAATAAATCGTGCTATTATAGACTATCAAACTAGCTTTTTGTTTGGCTCATATACCAAAAATAAGAATATTACCTTCAACTTGTTAGCATTGTAGTCGTCTGGGAATAAATTTTTGATCAGATCGCCGAGATGATCGATAGTCCGTAATGAGTTATGTTCAGCAATGAAGACTGACAGCTTTAGTTCCATAGTTTTCAATTTTAATGCTGCTGATTTTGACTCTATTGTAAAATTTTTGGACGTAAGAGACATTGTAGAAGATAAGGCATTGAAATCCTCAACCGCTTTCAAGTGCTTTTTAGTTTTTAGATGATCGATCAGAGCATCTTGCTTTGGTCGAATGTTTGTAGGGCAAACTTTGCAATAGGCTGAACCGTCCTTGCTTTCGGTCAACCAACCTTTGAACCTTTTGTCAGATAGCCATGATTTGACAAATCGATGCTCACCAGATTTACGCTTGGCTGATGTTGCCATGGCTAAAAACAATAAAAAATTTTATTCAGGCAAAAACAAGACAACAGAAAATGATAAGTAACAAACTGCAATGTGCAAAATTAATTAAACTTAGTTGATTATGAACAAGAATCTGACAAAACACAAAATTATTCTAGTCTTAAGTACACTTCAATAACAAAAACCAAAACAGACAAAAGATTTCATAGAATGGGTAAGTGTCTATGAGCTATAACTACAGCAAATGGGTCTTATTACATATATACTATTCTGACTTGCATGATAGATACATATTTTTGTACGATTTTTTCTACTTAGTAGCCATGTCAAGTCCCATAAAAATGAACCACTCAAAAGCTCCTCTCTTAACTAAATTAATTGTTTTGTTGATTTAGATAGACACCAATACATGCCTAGAAGATCGACTAATGTGGGAAAACAGTTTCCCAATGATTTTGGAAAAAAACAAAAAAACCAAAAAACCAGAGATCTCCCAATTTTTTGGTTTTTTTAAAAAACCAAAAAAACCAAAAACCAAAGCCTTGCCAACCCTGAATGTGCTTGGCGCATAGTACCGAAAATTTTTTCATGATTTTAATATTCTAGAATGCTGGAAAATGAATCTTTTCACAATTTCACCTTTTATTTCCCAGCAGACAGATAGTTTGATTTCCCAGTGATTTAGATGAATTTTCAGTCGGACAAACTAAAATTCAAAAACTGGCAACTAGCAACAAAGAATTTGGATCAAAAATTTCTAGCATTGTCTCACACTCAAAATGTTTTAATCACATGAAGGTCAAAGTTTTTATGAAGATCGCAAAAAAAATTGAGAAAATGACCAAGAAAAATGTAAGTTTTCATCAGATTGATCAAAAGACAATACAGAATCAAACATTTATCCATAACATGTTGATAACTAGAAGCTATAAGCACTAACTAGAATGACCTTTTCTAACCGCGCACTAGAATATTATAAAAAATTATAAATGAATTGAAACCCAGCACGAGGCGCCGGAAAATTTTCACTTTTTTTCCATTTTAGAACGCATAAAAATGCATCTCTGAACAGAGAACCCTATAACCTAATCAAAAGTCAGGCCTCAAGTTGCACTGTGCAACGTAGCAGAAAAAATTTGGTTGCACAGCCTGAAATTTGGTTGCTGTGTGCAAAAAAACCGTGGTCCGCAGTGTTTTTTTTTGTGCCAAAACATGGTTTTTGGCAAAAAAAATTTTGAGCGTTTGTGCCAATTGGCACAAAATTTTTGGCTGGTGAAACATTAATTTTTTTTTATTTTCAGACGTTTTAGTGGCTGAAAATGCGAAAAATTTTCGGCCCTTCGCGCCGAATTATGGAATATAATATTTCCTATTCGTATATTTGACCCGAAAGCGAACGATTTCTCTTCAATCAGTGTATTAGTATTGTTGCAGCAAACTTTATAGGCTGTCAAGACTGATGAGTGAAAAGAAATTCTGAATATTCTCTCTTCATTCAGTCAGAACCGGATTCAAAACTGAAATTCTTAGTTTTTGTGTTTGATTGATTCAAATAGAAAAATCGATATCGTTGATAATGGTACAATGTTTCCATCAAAAATTAACACGATTTTCAACTTTATTTTCTTTAGTCTTCACATGGTTGTTGTTAAATATACATAACATAGATATTCGTTCGTAGTCGAAAATTGAACCAATTTGAGCTTCAACTTTTCACGTCAACTTTTCATCGATCTTTGGCCTAAAACTTTTCCGCAGTTTTCAGTATGTCTAGTGAAAAAAAATTTTTTTGTGCCATTGGCACAAATTTTTTTGGCCTCTTGTGCCAATTGGCACAAATGTCCGTGCACAAAAAAAACGCTGCTGGTCCGTGGCTTATTTTAAGTTAAAAATTAAACTACAGTAAACATCCAAACGAAGACAAGCTTTTGAAAAGCCAATCTTACATTGTCGGTAAAATTTCAAAACCGGCCAAAGACCAGCCAAGTCAAAAAAAAACCGGCCAACAAAACCGGCCAAGATGTAAAACTGGCCAAAAACCGGCCAGAGCCCAAAAAACCGGCCAATCTGGCAACACTGTGATCAATTGACGTCAGCAACTCCACGCATCATTGACGCAACTCCATGAGTCAGAATGCGCCGAAAAACCATTGGACCATTTACCACCCGCCATCACCTCCACTTGGACGATTGACCTCCACACACATGCCGCATAAACCTCAACACAAGGACGAGGACATCCTTTTTCGAAGGACTGCCGTGTCACGTGCCAACAAATTTCGCCCAACATCACATGATTCACATCATGTTTTTCCGTTACATTTTTTGCCACTTTTTGTTTTACATACATTAATTTTGCATTCCGTTTTTATATTTTTTCATGCATTTTCTGTGTGTACTTTTTATGTTTCATTTCTGTTTCATTTTCACACTTTTATTTCCATTACGATTTGTTATTTTTCCGTTGTGCACATAGACTACAGTATGTAACCGGCTAGTCAGAATTTCCATTAAAGATAAGCTCTCCGAGCTCATTGCTGTAATTGGAGCACAACGTACACCTCTTATCAGTGAAAACTAGCGACGTTTTGCTACGTGAAATGATTAGTTTGGATATTCTCACTAGATGAGGTTCATATGTTTAGCATGGAGAGTGAAACTCGCCCCAATGCTTAACATAGTGAACTGGAAAATGTCTATGTGACCATAGGCATCTTCTGCAGCAATTTCTGCTGTAGAAGTTAGCTGGGGTGTGTCTTAGCTCCGCCCAAAGCATACTGTAGATTACAGGGCCCTTTAAAAGGGCTTGTTTCTTTAATTTTGCACCCTTTTTTGGGCCTAATCATCTTTGTGTTTCACAGCTTGCGATCCTGCATTCGTCTGCGTCGTTTATTATAAATTTACATATTTTGCCTGCATTCCCCACTTTTCCTAATAAAATTAACATATTTGCCTTCAGTCTCCCTTGCATTGCCTGACACCGTAATCCAACCTTAGGAGTTTACCCCATCATCCCTTGATCGAGAAGCTCTCGTCGCCTCCCCGAGGAATGTTTTGTATCATCCCCCGCCGACTCACATTTCCCGACCCTCCACGCCAAATTGCTTTTGGATTACCATACCTGCTTCCCAGTCATCCCTCGGACTGGCCTTTGACCCTTGAACCCATGGCCCAGTGCCGAGCACTTTGAGAAGAGGACTAAGTGAGTCTTCTCAGGGGTTATTATTGTTGAGGATATATTTGTGGGAATCCTCTTTAAGCCAGTTTTCCCTTGAGAGTACCCTCAGTTAGAAAAGCCCTTGAACCCTTTAGGTCTGTGCCAGTAGGGGGATTTAGATTGACAATTGGGTCCCCTTCAGTAAGCCATTCCATGAATGGCACAGTCCCTCATTCTCAGTGAATAAGGACTAGGGATTGCCACCCCTGACCTGGCTGCATTTTCCATTATTCTACAGCTGAACCATAGGACAAGGCCGAGGTACATCATAGGTTTCCTGTGGTAGTACCAGCTGGGTTAGGTTCCCGAAATGAATACATTAGCGAGCCACCCAATGGGTTACAGCATGTCACTCACAGTGTCATGGCCGTATTTCCTACGGGATATGGCATGGGTTTTCCCATCAATGTGACTGATCACCTATTCAGTTAATGTGACATGGCTCCAATTTCGTTTAATGTGACAGAAATATAAAAATATAGCACAAAATTGGCTGACTCAAACAAAAAAAGAAAAAATGTGCGGAAATTGTACTAAATTTTGGGCATGAATGTTTCGAAGTTGAATTTTTCCAATAAAATTTGATAGAAAAATTGTGACGATTTTTCAATCAAAATCACCTACAGATGTGTATAAGAAATATAAAAATTTGAGTGGTTCAAAAACCTGAGTTTCGTCGACTAAAATGTTGAGCGAGACCGCAGAGATTGTATGTATGAGGAAACCTTTTTGGATAGGAGACAAATGCATAGCTTTTACATTGGTTCAGCCAACGTTCAAAAACTTTCGACACCGACATGCAGCTCATTTATATGTTAGAAAAGTTAGAGCACAGTTAGAAAAGTTTGAGTACTCTTCTCAATTGGTAGTAATCACCAAATTATAAACGAAATCGCCCAAGAACTGGGAGGCAAGCCCCTTTAAGCCCTGGACTTGTGGCATTATTCCCAATTGAATAAAAATCACTGGGGATTCCTTTATTTTTTCGATAATTTGAGTTCACAAATCCTAAAGTACTGCTTTTATAGAAGCCATGAAATGATCAATATGCTCTTCAAAAGTTCGTTTTTCAGGGATTGAAGTGAAAAAGCCCAATGTCCTAAGAATAGCCTGGATATCTTGTTTCATTTGAAATCCCACTATTACGTATTCTTCCATAAAAATTTATGCCGCCATGTGGTGCCAGGCAGATGGGGATATAGTCACTGCATCAAAAATAAAATTATAACCAGACGTAGTAGATATAGTGACTAACCATGCATACATTTTGTCACTTCCCATTGGCAGACGTTTATCGAGGACAATTTTTTTGAACGTTTCATATTGATAACCCAACACTTGCTCAGTGTCAATGCCAATAATTTTGATTCCATGGAATTGAGATTCACGTAATAGTTGTATTATTTGGGGAACCATTGCATCTGTGGCAGAAGTAGGTAAGTAGACTTTCGAGGCCATGCAGTTGAATTTTGTCTGGAAATAGCAATCAAAATGCAAGAAATGAGTAATTCGCTTTCGATTAATGTCTAAAAATAGACGAAATGTAAGAAAAGTATAGGAATTGAGAGAGAGTAGGAGAAATATTGTTAAATAAATGGTAGATGAAGTGTTATGTTTAGTTTACACCACTACCCAAAGCATTAGGCATGAAGACTTGTGCACTCGCTTCACCCTACACATAACTTATGTGTTCAAATAATGTCAACATTTTGTGGACTTAAATGAAAGAAATAAAGTACATACGAGGGTATAAATAACTGTTTGGTGGTAGAACTGCGAAATATAGGAGGTCAACGGAGGTAATGGAGGCGTGGGAGGTATGGAGGACTTTATGGAAGGTATAATTTATGAATTTTGGTGGAAAATGAGAAAATAATTGAGAGGGTATAATTATAAAATTTGAAATTTGAAATTTTGTCAGAGGAAAAACCCGAAATATTTTCCAAACAATGTACGTAATTTATCTTACCATCATTGTGAAAATGGCGATTACTTCGTGCTGTGCGATTATGATTTGGCAGAATAGGGTCAACATACGATTGTTTACGGTGCATACCCCAGCCCGAAGCACCTGCTCTTGACTGCATACTGGCGCTAAACAACTCCAACTTTTTAAATATGAGAAATGAGAAGTATTTTGGAAATGAGATGAATAATATTGGTGTGAAAAATTGAAAGTGTTTTAGAGTAGAGCTTCAAATTGAAGTTGTCTCACAAATAAAGCGTACACTTATGGAATAGGTTTCCTGATCGAGAAAGAAAAATTTTCTGACAAGATTCAAGTAATTTTTACTTCGCCAAAATTTTGAATATCTAATTCTCGCTGTGGTAAAGCTTGCAAATAATGAGAAAATACATAGAAACGGTGAAGTCAAATCGAGTTACCACAAAAGGAAGGTGATGCGATGCCAGAACAATAATGAATAGCACTAAACAAGGCAAAATGCGAAAATTTTACATAAATAAGGCTAAATATTACTTATACTGCAAAAATAAATCGAACATATAATTTGGAAAGAGAGACGCGATATATGACTAACTATTGAAAAATATTAAAATATGACTTGAGTGGATTAAATGGATGTTTTAAAAATCGATAATGGGCTACTGTAGCACGGGAAAGTGTTTGACAAAGGGTATAACCCTGCATTGCGACTACGTGGGAATTCAAAATATTTTTTACATCTGGGATAGTAATCACATTTTTATTTTTTTTTATCAATTAAAGTGGCAATAAATGGACTGCTCCAATAAAAATGTGTTTTACTTTTTCTCATTTCACAATGTAACAAAACAAAATCTCGTACAGTGTACAAGCGTACAAGCGCGCACCTTTTCATCAAATCATTTTTTCGACGCTGCTTTGGACGCCCACAGCTCCTTCAGGACTTCATTATGAATTGCAGTTAGGTTTTCAAAAAGTAGATACTGATATGTGTCGGAATTATTAATGAGAAATCCTTTTGCGACTGCAGTGATGTATATGCCTAAGAGAGGCTCATGTCTGAAAAGGAGGCTGTGCGGGCTTTTCTTTGTGGTTTTGTGGGGGGGTTGCACTGTAAGAAAACAACGTGAGATCTAAAAATTTCGGCCAATCTTCAGTATTATTATAAGCTAATTAACATAAGCAATCAATTAGTGTGTGATTAAAGTGCTCTACCATGCCATTACACTGCAGGTGATAGGCTGTGGTCTGGATCTTTCTTACTTTTAACAATTCACACACTTCTCCTAAAAGTTTAGAGGTGTATCCATATCCAGGATCACTTAAAAGTTGTCTGGGTGTTCCATATCTACACACAACTTATCTTACAAAAGTGTCTACAATGCTGGCCGCACAGGTATGAGGAATGAGAGTGGCTTCAATGTATTTCGTGAAATAATCTTGAAAAGCGATTACATAAGGCATTTTCTCGGAAATGTTGGAAATATTGACAATATCAGAAGTGACAATGTCAAAAAGAGATATTGGCTGGATCGGGCATAGAGGTGGAGGCAGTTGACAATCTTTCATCGTTTTTTGGCATATCTCGCAAGATTTGACCCAGTTTTGAATGTCCTGTTCTATGCCTGGCCACCAGAAGTGTTTTTTGACCAAAAATGTAATTTTGTTGATGCCTTGGTGGCCAAACAAATTAGACCTGCGAAAATGGTGCAAGGCTATTTTTCATAAAGGCTGTGGAAGAACAATTTGATCTGGTTCTCCTTTGAAACCTTCTCTATGCAGGATATTATAAAGTGTATAAAAATCTTTTACCTGATTTTCTATTTTTTGTCGGGTTTGGTCAAGCATGGGGTCAAGTTTTTGAGCATCAGCAATCTGCTGTTGCATGAAGGGCCATGGATCTTGGTTTGGCAGTTCAGCTGGGTCCACAATTTTCTCCTCATTTGGCGTTTCGGGGACCTCCAAGTCATCTTGCGCTGTGATGCTAGTTTTTGCTTGGATTTGGCCCTTCTATCGACAACATTGACCATGTTGGTGGTTGTATTTTGATTTGAAGTTGATGGTGTATCTTTGCCTGGTCGGTCAACATCATATTTCCAGCTTAGAAAATCTGCAAATGGGATGTACTCTACAGAAAAACTAAAGGAATTTACAAAAATGGACCATTTTTGAAGGTGTAGATTTTTTTGGACAAAAAAATTCTTAAACATGCCTATAAGGGGCTTATGATCAGTTCTTTTTTATGACTTTTGATCCAAAGAGGTAGTGGTGATACATCTGAAAACTGTAGACTACTGCTAAACACTCCCATTTGGTGGTGGAATAGCGGGTTTCTGGTTTAGACAATTTTCTGGCTAGAATATGTGATTGTCCATTTGTTGGTGGCAGTTTCTTGGTAAATCACAGCCCTGATTGATGTGCTGCTAGCATCAGTTTGAATAACGAATGTCGCAGAGCCATTGTACACAGGGTAGAGCAAAAATGGGGCTGAAGTGAGCACCGATTTGATAGCCTTAAAAGAGGAAATATGGTCTTCAGTGATTTGCCATTTAACGTCTTTTCTTAAAAGTTTATATAAGGGGTCTGCCATTTGGGCAAGGCCTTTGATAAATCGTTTACACCACTGAACCATGCCCAGAAATTGCTGTAGGGCTTTATGGTCTTGGGGAAAGTCGAACTCAGTCACGGCTTTAATCTTTTTTGGGTCCGACATTATTCCGTCGGGTCCAACATTATTCCGTCCATGCTGAGTATATGGCCTAGAAAACTTACTTGTTGCAGCAAGAAATCACACTTTTTAGGTTTGAGGGTCAAATTGGCAGCCTGTAAACAATCAAAAACAATTTGTAAATTTTCTAAATATTGTTCAAAGGTTTCTGAAAAGACAATAATACGAGTATCATCGATGTAAACAAGACAAATTTTCCAAACATACAGCTGTAATACTCTTTCCATAAGTCGTTGGAATTCTGCAGGAGCATTTTTAAGGCCGAAGGGCATTACCATGAATTGGTATAAGCTATCTTGAGAGATAAACACAGTTTTTTCTTTGGAATCTGGCGCCATGGGTACTTGCAAATATCCACTTTTTAAGTCGAGTGTGGTGACATATCTAGCCCCTCCCAAGCTGTCTAAATAATCATCCATCCTTGGGAGAGGGTATCTGTTGTCTTTGGTAACGTCATTTATGCCCCTAAAGTCCATGACAGGGCACCAAGAATCATATTTTTTGGATACCAAAAATAAAGGGGCAGCCATGGGGACTGGCTAGGCTCTATTACTTGTTTGTCAAGCATATCCTGAATATGCTCATGGACTATATGACGTTGCTGGATCAGTGCTTAATAGTAATGTTTGGCTACAGGTTTGGCGTCTCCTGTGTCAATACTGTGCTGTACCAAATGTGTAACTGTGGGTGGATCGCCTGCTAAACTGAAAGCAGTGTGGTTGGCAACCTAAAATTCATGCAACTTACCCTTTGGATACTATTTAGATTGGATTTTGCAACCATTTTTTCCACATAAGGAAGAAAGTTTTGAGTTGTTTTTTCATTAGGTTTAGTATTTGTGTTAGATGAGGTCATGACCTCCTGCACAAGCATAGCAATCTTGCCTATAACTTCGTTTTTACTTACTCTTATGGTATCACCTGAATTGTTTATGACCACAACTGGGAAGCATTCGATGACAGGGTTGATAGTAGTGGGTTCAATGGATAATGCCGAGGACGGGTCCTCAGAGGACACAATGCATAGCAACAGAGTTTTTAATAAGAGATTTTTTTAGTAGTTCCCAAAATGACGTGGTCCGTATAGGGTTGGATTAACGTTTTTTATGGATATTACTGGATGTGCCAATGTAATTTTGTTAATGGACGATGTTGATGGCCTAGGAGGAGTTAATGTTGGCGGGGTTGGCGGCAGAGTTAACATCAACCCCCTTAATGGTGACTCCAGATGTTGAATATTAAAATTTACTTGTTTATTGGTGATAGAAAGGGTTCTATTTCAGAAATCAAAAATCGCCCCAATATCCTCATGCACTAAAAATTCTGTACTCAAAAGGATCGTGGGTTCAGGGGATACCAATACAGTATAATGGATACTATGAGTGCCCAAATCTTCCAGTTTCATGTAAAAATTGACTGGTCCCAAAGTGGGAACCCATTGACCATTCACCACCATTATATACCCAGATGTGGGTAGATTACTGGGGTCCATATGAGTTATGTGCTGATACACTTCACATCTCATAATGGAGGTTGTGGCCCCAGTATCCAGCAATGCCATGCCTCTCCACAATTTCTAGGGGGTGCTTCTTGTAATACTTTTGGAAAAACATACTTTCGCTCGGCATTAATTGACGGAAATATCCAGTGTTTCTTTCAGTGGCACTGAGGGTAGAAATGTTGTTTTCGAATTGACCCACGGTATCCTGAAAAATAGTTACTTTTTGTGAATTTTCAATTTTATTACCTCTAGTTTTTTCCCTCGGAGGTGTAGAATCATCACTATGAAATGACATCATTTCGTTTTCTTTTCCATCGTCCATAAATTTGTCTTGAATTTTACCTATGTTGTCCAGTTTTTGACCCTGATTTGACCTTTTGACCCTGATTTTGACCCTGATTGCCACGATAACAATAGCCACCTTTTCTATTAATGTGACACAATCATTTACACAAAAGTCATTTTTCACGAAGTTATGGACACGTAAAGTCGCGAAAATTAACATGAAACTGCAATAATGGTTGATTTTGCATTAGTAGTAAGGCCGGCCCGTATAGGTCGTACGCTTAAGGATACTCCTATCTTTTGTGTACGACCTATAATTTGTCACTTTTTTTCGATTTATAGGTCGTACAGTAAACATACACGTTTTGCTTTTGTCGGATTTACAGGTCGTACAGTAAACATATACGGTTAATTTCTTCGTCGATTTATAGGTCGTACAGTAAACATATAAGTCGATTTATAGGTCGCACGGTTAAAAATGTATGTTCTAGAGTTACCGTAATTGTAGAATTACGGTAATTTTTTCGATTATGGTAATAAATGTGTTACTGTGCGTGGAAAAGGAAAATCAATGATGAACGTAAAAAGGAAAACTAAAATGAACAAAAAATGGAAAAGAAATAAAAAGTGATTGAGTGTAAAAACGGCTTCCCCTCTGGGAAGAGGAAGCCCACAAAAATTTGCACCCCGGACCCCCTTTGTCAAAAGGGTGCCACCTGCAGGTGTAAATATATTTCGGAGGTCCCATTTTCTGAACGATCGTTCAAGTCAACAAATGTCAGAACGGTCAATCTGGTCAGTAATGGTCTGTTTAATGAGTAAAATCTCGGGAGAGTCATTACGAGATGAAACATTATCCTTACGGGTGCATGCGTAAAAATTTTGATGTTCTGCCAAAAATGACCAAGAAGGTCTTTTATAAAAATGACCAGAGCGAGCTGGCCGTAAAAAGCATGTAGACAAATAAGGTCTTTTATAGAAAGATGACCAAACGAGCTGGTCGTAAAAAGCGTGTAGAAAATTTGGAGAGTTGACGTACGGTAAAGGATACAGATTTGGGAATTACCGTAATAGTAGAATTACGGTAAATTTTTCTATTATGGTAATAAATGTGTTATTGTGCGTGGAAAAGGAAAATCAATGATGAACGTAAAAAGGAAAACTAAAATGAACAAAAAATGGAAAAGAAATAAAAAGTGATTGAGTGTAAAAACGGCTTCCCCCCTCGGAAGAGGAAGCCCACAAAAATTTGCACCCCGGACCCCCTTTGTCAAAAGGGTGCCACCTGCAGGTGTAAATATATTTCGGAGGTCCCATTTTCTGAACGATCGTTCAAGTCAACAAATGTCAGAACGGTCAATCTGGTCAGTAATGGTCTGTTTAATGAGTAAAATCTCGAGAGAGTCATTACGAGATGAAACATTATCCTTACGGGTGCATGCGTAAAAATTTTGATGTTCTGCCAAAAATGACCAAGAAGGTCTTTTATAAAAATGACCAGAGCGAATTGGCCGTAAAAAGCATGTAGACAAAAAAAGGGTCTTTTATAGAAAGAGGACCAAACGAGATGGTCCTAAAAAACGTACGGAAAATTTGACGACTTAAAAAAATCTTTACGTATCAAAAATTTTTAATTCAATGCAACATTCTATTTTATTATAAAACTTTTGAAACACTATTTTATTTTTGTTTATCACTAAAATATTGTAGTCTAAAAACAAAAATAATAACGTGAACAAAAAATGGAAAACATAAAAGAAAGAATTCATTTATAAAATTGACCCCCTCCGCCCACGGAGGAAGTCCTTCAAAAAACGCGCCCTCGGGCTCCAAAATAAGAGGTGCGCCGTCTGCAGGTTCACAGAAAAGTGAAGTGGAAGCCCTGCATACTGAACGATCGTCCAAATTAGAACGGTCTTTTAGATCAGAATGCTTAATTCCACATATAAAAACTCTAAAAGTCTATAAAACTTGAAACATTATTCCTACGGGTTTATACTTATAAAGCCGTAAATGATCAAATTCTTTTATAGAAAAATGACCCAAAAGAGTGGGTATAAAGCGCATGTAGAAAAGTGAACAGTTGAGATGAAAAATATTCTAAATGTAAAAAATAATTGATACCTCAAAAATATTTGAAGAAAAGAAAAGAAAAAGAAAAAGAAAAAGAAAAAAGAAAAGAACTAAATCATCAATACATGAACGTTATTCTACGTATCGGAAATTAATACATTATATTAGATGATTTATGTAGGTAGATGCGGTTTTGTATACAGAGTGTTTCCCAGAGCAAACATAGAAAGGTTAGACAGGTGAAGCCATTTAGATCATAAAACCAATTAGAAATGCTAGAAAAGGTCAAAGGTTCTATAAAACACGGTAGCAAGAGACGCTTTACCAAAATCATTAAGGTGGTGATTATTGTTATTTTGATAGTTTTCTAGAATAACCTAGAGCCTAAAACCTTTAAAGAGACGCAATACCAAAACAATTAAGATGGTGATTATTGTTATTTTGATAGAACCTTCAAAGAAAAACCGAAAAGATTCAACCAAAAAGCAGAAAAAACCGGAAAAGGTTTAATGAGGGTAAAGAGGTATAAATAGAAAAAATAGAAGAAGAAGAACCATTCTTATTTTTGTACTTGCGCGCGACACCCGAGACTACCAATGGAAGCCGTTTTCGTTACGTTTATTTCGACGTTGAGAGCCGCCTACGAGGCTTACGGTACATTGATTTTACAAATATTTTGAATTAAAAATTAATATGTATACTATTTCATTATTATTAATTTAGAGCCGTTTTTAACGACGGCCGACATTGACGCGTGGGCGTCCGTCTTCTGGGAGGAGGCCTCGACGGACTTCAAGAGCTGGTGGAAAAGCCAGCGAGGGGTTGAATATCCGGCTAGACAGAAACCCTTTTGGGGTTTTATGAAACGTCTACGCCGGATGTTTGAAAACCCTTCGCTGGTCGACGGTCACCTAGCCTCGCACCTGTGGAATATCCTCCCCCCAGGTGCGAGGGCTGAATGGGAAAACGCCGACGGTCGCTACGTCGAGGAGAGGGTAAAACTAGCGCTGCCGCGTTTCTAGTAAGTTCAGATGTTATAGTTAAAACATGTAGTAGACATATAAATTTTATATTTAATGAGAGTAAAATTATTATAAGCTTTTACTACAACTGCAACATGTTACAGATTTCTAATTCATGTATATTAATGTATGGTATATAGCTGAGTTGTCTAAAACTTGACAAAGAACATTTCTAGAATATTCTAGAAGCTTTCAATTATTTACACGATTTATACGATAAAATTTTACGATAAAATAAAGGCTATTGATAGATCTTGTACCTATTACTTAGCAGTTAATTGATATATTAGAGTAAAAATTTTTGTTTAACTAAAATAGTTATTAAAATTTGTAAAAATTTTAGTGGATACGCGTGAAACTTTTAGCGTGGGGGTGCGACGGCGGCGGCGGCGGCGAAGGCGAGTGCATATATGTATATTTTATTTTGTTTTTAAATTTTGTATATATGTATAATTTATTCTATTTTGTTTTAAATTTTGTATATATATATATATTTTGTTTCAAATAAATTAAATTGAATTAAAATTAATAAAAATTTTTATTTATTGCGTTTAATAGTAAAGATAATTTCTTTAGAGTTCTACTATGAGTGTGTGTGTGTATGTGTCAACTTCGGGAATATAAAAAAGGGTTTACTGTAGTCAGATATTTAGAGATGTACGAGTAAACGATATGTAGAGAATATGCACAAACAGGTCTTAGGGTAAAAAGAACGTACAAGATAATTACGTATTACTGTAGAATTAAAGGAGAAAATAAAGGAAAGGAGGAGTAATAAAAGGAAGTTCATTTATAATTAGGAATAAATTAAAAGAATATTTTTAAACAATACCTAAAGAGAAGGAGTGTATAAACAACAACTATAAGTGATTTTTTATTATAAAAAAATGAGATGAAATGTACATATAAATATAACGTATTTAAATACTATAATCTGTAAAGGTTTCACGATTTTTATCAATCATTACGAGAGAGTCAAATTCTGCGTATATAAGTGCTTCAATACCGCCATCTGGTATATCCTCTCCAAAATTCATCTGTAAACTAGTGGTTCCTTCACGTACGAGTTCCCAAAAATTACCATCCATACCGCAAGGAGTCAAATCAAAAACAAAAACCGTGTTATGCGTTGTAAAAGAATTTCGAGTAATTTCATTACCCTTGTTATCTGTACCGATTCCTACACCCTCAAATAATTGTACAAAAGTGCGCAAATATTTGTTTTCTTTAAAATTTAGCATATATGGTGTTGTAGGTAAGGTTGTAGTACCACTTGTTATTTTAATCTCGTTTAATCCGAAATGCTTAAAATTGATGGGGCTTTGATTATAATCACCCCTAGCAGCTGAACCATCAACGAGCGCCACAACGAGACGACGAGGTAAAGGACCTGTGAACAATGAGTTCAGAGGAGCTGAGCGACGACTAGTTGTTATGTATAGACTTGTAACATGACATCGACGAATAGGGTATTTTGCAGCTGTATTTTGTAACATGGATTCAATAGCTAGATTGATATTATCCGCAACTTCAACTTTTTTAATAAATAAAGACATGCTTTTAACTTCGATTTTATAAGCTTCGTTGTCAGTAGATATAAATTTTTGCAAGCAAAAATCATCTCTATGTCTGTATAAATCAATTTTCAAAGTACATTGATTCAATAGAAAACGTTCTTGCATAAATAGATCGGCGTGTATAGGAGCCATTAATTCAACAACTGCACTATTTTTGAACATCTGAACTCTTTCCAAAGCACCCTTGTTTTTCTTTATATCGAGAACATCGCCATTTTCAAAAGCATAACCAGCAGCTGCAACATGTGTCAACTTAGCATCACGACCATAGTTCAATTCCGTTTCCAAATAAGATCTGTAAGCGTATCTATCCCCACTGAAATGTTAAAATGTTAAAATTAAAAAAGGTAAACATACATTTAATTATAAAACTTACCTGTCAGATATTAATTTTCCATTTAAGTACATCTTGATCTGTTTAAAAAATGTTTTCCCGATCAAATTAATTGGTGCTACAACATTTCCAGTAAGATTATTGTTGGCGTCTGCTGTTAAAGTGCAAGCAGCGCCATTAGCTTTCGTAATTCGAATAGTAAAATATATAAAATTTTTTGATAAGTCCAACATATATGAATCAGGTGAAATAACAAACTCGTAAGGTCCTTCATTAGTACAAGGATTTTGTAACTGAATTTCAGACCAAAAACTTCTACGAATAGCAACTTGCGTTGGAGGTACGGTAAATAAATCTAACTCCGTTTTACTACTAGGAGACGACGCAGCATCAATAAATTTACTCATTTTGAATAGATATCCTTGAAACCGACTACTCTACGTGGAGTCTTTTTTAAGAATGAGGAACGTCGTTTCAGGTGTTTACGTTTATGTTGTTTTTGATGTTGATGTTGTTGACGCTGACCATCATTTAACTTTTTATTGCTTTTTATATGTATCGTAGAATTTATATGTTTACGCTTCCCTAAACCTTTTCCTTTATGAATGCGCTTGCCCGTTTCGTGTAATAAGCTACCAGCTGCGTTTCGTCCATGCTCGGCAACACTTTCTTTAAAAGAACGACCTTCTACAACATCACCTGCAATTTTGGAACCTGCAGCAAGTGCATGCTTTCCTGCAGATTTTAACAAAGGCATAGCTAGACGCCACAAACTCTTAAAAAAATTACCAACTCCAGCTCCTTGATGTCTATAATAATACGGGTATGCTGCTCGAAAACCTTCTAAACTACCACCTAATTGAAATTGATTATCTTGAATACCATGTTGATAAATTTTGATCCAGTAATCAACGGTTTCAGGAATAAATACGGTATGCATATTTTGCTTTGAAAATTAAAAGGAACAACAACTAAATGAATTAATTAATTAAGAGCGTTTGCGAAAATTCAACCTGACGACAACGTGTCCAAATGCAAATGAATGAATGAGTAAATAAAAATTTGATACTATGCTTATAGGAATAAAGGAGTACGTCGCCGAAAATGTAATTTAACTATAACATTCCCAAACTGAAAGGGTATAAGCTCATTCATACTGTTTTTTATATTAATCTCGAGTACTGTAATTTCTTTCAAATGAATTGGTATATAGTGAGGTGTTTCATATAAACGACTCACATTATCTTTGTATTTTCCCTGAACATTTACTATACGTAAAAGTGGCGCTAAAGTATTTCCAACAATCTGATTTTCAATAATATTACAGTAAACATAAAAATTCTGTAAATCATTCAAATTTGGTGGTTGAATACCTAACATGTATAAATGATTAGTTCCAGGCTCGGCAAGAAAAACAGCTTTGGATGGTGGAATATGTGTGTTAGAATTTTTTGGAGGTTTCTCTCCAACAGTATATAAGTTAATATTCACAGCTCTATTTAAAAAATCATCAGCAGTTGCATAGGCCTCAGTATTGGTAGCGCCAAATCCGAGAAGCTCCATTAATCGTTTGCTTATTTCGATTTTACGTAAGATTGTACCACTTTTTATTTTCAAATTAACTAATCCTCTACTATGTTCATCGTATGAAAACATGATTTCCATGTTAGTTCCGGCAATAGCTGCTCCAACTTTTGCATTCAACTCTTCAATTAATTCAGATATGGTAAAGTAATGTTTTTCAAAAACTATTACTTTAATTTTTTTGACCTTATTTCCAACACCATCCGTAGTTAACGTTATTACATTATCTCCACCATGATTGGTAAATGTAGCCCAACTATAGGGGTATATTATTTCACTTAGTCCTACCTCCCAGCTTCCATCTAGTTTTAAACGGTAAGGTAGATGGGCTGAAAAATCAGAGGGTTTGTTTCCATTTTTGCTATTACTAGGTAATGTGATATAAAATTGATCTTCAAAGGTTGTCATTATTTATAATGTTGTTTGCTGTTGCTATAGGTACGGTCTTCAATTAATTAGATGACTGTAATACGGTCGGTACGGGGCTAGGTAATAAATATCCTATACAAGCGCACAAAAGACCAACCCACAATTGTGTATTATTATTGTAGAGAGATAAATTTATTATAGCTGTAATGACTACAATGTATATTAGTATGACCTGACTGAAGAAAACCACTTCGTTTCGAGGTAGACGTTTTCCAAAAAACTCCCAAACGCTAATGCGAGACGTTTCTGAATGCGTACTATTACTACTATCCATTTCAAAATAAAAAAGTTTTATTTAACAACTAAACACTCAGTTATAAATTTATAAAAAGGCGGAGCTACTAAAATAACCAATAAAATTATACAAAAATATGAAGGAGGCGGAGCTATCAAAGTGAAGTAAAATTTATATATAAATACATATAGAAGGAGTTAACTTTTTACAAATGTGTACATAATTTATTTCGCAAGTGATCTTTTACAGAAAATTTACAATGAAAAAACTTACAAATCAATCTATCATTATAAACAAAATTTGTGTTACTGAAACTTTTAAACATTTTATACATAGGAACATGTCGCACTTTATAATACAAAAAATATAAAGTATATATACCACAAACCCTACTATTAAAATTTTGTAAATGTTTCTTATTTGTATATATTATTAAAGCATTTTTGTTAATATAATTTATAAAAGCAGGAATAACTGGTGGTAAGCCATAAGAATCAAAATAATATACAGAGTTAGCATTATCAAAATACATAGCTATCCAATGACTTCCTTTTTGAAAAGATGTATCGGTGTTCGCAATTAAAGCCGCGGGTCTTTTAACTATCTTCGGTAGAGTATCGCAAGCAAAAACTCCTAAAAAATTTTGTGATAATAGCTCATCTTGTTGAGCATAATATGTCAATTCAAAGTTGTTCATCGTAATCGTCGTTGTCGTCGTTTTGTATATCCTTTTCTAAAATCCAACTGTTGAATTTTTCAGGATAACCCCACCACTTCACAAGTACTCTATTCTGACCATCTGGTAATTGTTTAGTCTTCAAAACCTTTTCAATTTTGTATTCTTTGATATTAGGATTAAAATCGATTTTCTGTAGTTCTTTTTCATAAAAACGTCCTTCTATATCTTCGCCTTCCAGATCTTGAATTGTATAAAGTATATGATTTCGGGTCTTCACAACATGTTTTACTTTGAAAACTTCTTCACTCCATTGAGGTAAATAACCTTTGTCAAATACACCTCTATGTTTACTAATTCGCACGTAATCTCCTATATCAATCTTAGGCTTTCTAGTGTATAATCTTTCAGGGTAGAGTCTTTGCCATATAATTTTTTCGTTAGAATAATCTACATTAATAGGTTTTTCCTTAATAGATCTATGAACAGAGTGATTGTAGTTGGAAACAACTGCGGGTAAAATATCAATCCATTTATAAGTGGTAAACTCTGTAAAATATTTAAATAATTTAGTTTTTAAAGTTCTATTAAACCGTTCCACTATTGAACATTTAATGTCTTCGTTTTGAGAAGTAAAAAAATGTATATCGTTAGTTTTCAATAATTTTTGGAAATCTTTGTTGACAAATTCTTTTCCTTTATCGCTGCGCACTCTCCAAGGGATTCGACCTCTTTTTAAAATATTTTGAAAAGCATCGCAAACATTCTTTGAGTGTTTTGATTTTAAAGGTTCAACCCATGCGTATTTACTTAATACATCTATACATGTAAGCATAAATTTGTATCCATCGTTAAAATCTGCTAAAGAAGACATATCTGCCAAATCAATTTCCCATTGTTGATCCATAGCTGTAACATAAATACGATTACGTGAAAATTTTTTGTTGACTTGTTTATGTAGAGTATAACTATCTTGTTTTGAAAGCCAATCTTTAACATTTTTACGTGTAATTGTTTTACGGTGCTTTCTAGCTTCAGCATATAATTTTTCAATACTAGAAAAAGCTGAGGGATTTCGGTGTAAATTTTTGTATAATTTCGAAAGTAAGGTGTTCATCGCTCTAGTACAAAGGAGTATACCGTCTAAGTGCTCTAGCTTTGCGCCGTATCTTCTTTTCTGTCGAGTTTCCTTTATTAAAGAATGAATCGTCTTTGATATCTTCCTCAGCACCACTTGAAAATAAATCAACACCTTTCACAAGTGGCTTATTCAACCGCTTGACACTACTAACTGCATGATCATCTGATTCTTCCGGAGGTGTATGGTAGGAGAGTTTCCGAGGTAAAGTGAATAACATTTTACGTAATGGGTTTCCTATAGCCTCTAATGGTACATTATATTTTTTCAAAGCATTAACAAACTCATCTACTCCAAGCGTTTGCGTAATTTTTGAACGTTTACGAGACAAATCATGTAATAAATCAATAATATGTGATCCTTCAATTAATTTTCCATCAATTAATACTTCACCTTGCTTATTAACATTTATACTAGGGTTATGTCGCACATGTTCCAATAATAAAGATGCCGAGCGTTTAAACTGTTTAGGAATACCGCTAAGTAACTTTTCATCATTCAACCAATTTTTTTCTTTTTGTTTCAAATCGTCATTATCCTTCTCATCTTCTTCGTTATCAATAACTTTTTGTTTTAAAATCACTGTAGTAGGTTGAGCCTTTTCATGTTCAAAAGTTAAATATTGTGAAAATAGTTGCGAGTACATTTTGTATTGTTCTTCAGGTGTTAACGTATTATCTTTCAAAATGCGCTCTAGCTCGTTACGATACATGTCAACTTGCTTAGCTATACCTGTCTTTTCATTTGAACTCGTCGTCGTCGAAGAAGAAGAAACCTGAGAGTTATTCAGTTTATTCAGAACCTCCTGAGGTATAAGAGCAAATTTATTAGCAAATTTCATTCTATAATAATTTCTCTGTAACAAAACTTGCTAATGTAGATAATAAAACGGGTAGTACTAGAGGTAAAAATGCTCCACCACTTTGAACAATTCTTACACGTTTATTATGTAAATCTTTTTTCTTGTTTTTTTCGTGTCTAGTAGCCAAACCTCTAAGCAATAATTTATGTTTGGCCAATTTCTTTTTTAAGTTTAAATTAATAGGAATATTACCGTTCAAAATGTTCAAACAAATTTCACATATACAACAGATCAAATCGGGGGAAGAATGTTGAAGAAGAGCACGTCTTTGAACACGATTTGAATTTTTTAACACATTGAGCTCATGAATATATTTCTTTAATCTAGAAGCCATACAAAACAGACCGTACAGTACAAAAAAATTTTACAATAATGACCAAATGATGAGTAAACATTGAAATATTTATTGTATTACATTAAGATAGTAATGAAGCTTCATTTTGTATGACGATATTCAACTCTTCGCGTCTAGAAAAAGCACACAAGTTATTCATATTCATAAAAAATAGTTTATGAGCTGTATCTAGTTTTAAAAAAAGATCTTCTACAAAAATAGCGCGAGTTTCGACCATATCCAACTCCGTCAGTAATAGTCTAGCAAAACACCAAAATTGTGTAACTTTTTTACGTCCCATAGGTAAACCAACTTCACGCCGTAAATGGTTGCACACCTTAGCTATGTCTTTGTAAAAAATCTTGGCTTCTGGTGAAAAACGAGTCCAAAACAAATCAGCTATTTCGCATTTCTGTTTGTTGTTTAGTATTTTACCTTAAATAAAAAATACAATAGTTTAATAAATAGATAAAGAAGAGATATAAATTTTTACCTTTTACTTTATTTTGCACCATTCTGACAAAAACTTCAAATGCGGCGGACATTCTAATTGTCACAAAACAAACGAATTATAGAAAAACGACCAACCTCTTCAAAATTCTCGACTAGACTGATGAAGGGTATAATATTTTTTTCTGATTATGTAATAAAGCTATCGTATCAATATATCGTAATCTAGTTCCATTGATGTACAAGTTTTGAAATTTACTGCTTCGACTACAACAGGAAAATAGGACAGGATTGAAGATATATATTTTGAAACACATTCGTAATTGCATAAATTGACCATCATTCTGAGGACAATGTAAAATTTTTTCTACAAAATGTAGTAAGGGTATTATATGTAATTTATAATTTTCCCGTAATAATAATATTTTCTGATCTGTAACATTTTTTGTGTTTGGTATCGTAAAATCTGTAACATTTTTTGTGTTTGGCATCGTAAAATCTGTAACATTTACAGGTTCTTCTTCATTTTCATAAAATTGAAAAGGGTATTGTACCCATACAATAAAAACAGCTATGAAAAGGATCACAGCGAGAGTGTTTAAAAAAATGTGTTTACTGTATATCATATCGCTAAAATAATAGGATCCGACTAACCTGTATAAAGTTTTTTGTAAAAATGATGAATCATTTAGGTGTATACAAAATCAAATGATCATTGTCGGGGAATATATTAGATCTAAGTCGATATTTTTCAGGACATGTCTGTGTAAGATCTATTAATAAATAACCGTATGGTTTACTAGTAGCATCCTCATACGATTCTATGAAATAATTTGAGGTAGTTGGAAAAATCTGTCGAGCCAGTGTGCGGACTTGTAATCTATCGCTTGGGTTTTTTAAAAGAATTAAATATTGAGCGTTTATCCTACTCGTACGCATTCCATCAAAAAAGGCATTCTGAACTATATGTATAATTGATATATTCCAATGATGCGATCCTTTAGTAAAAAGTTGAGTTAAACTTTGATCATTCTTCATCTCTTGCATCATATCATCCATAATTAATAATTTAGGTGTATCTTTACTTTTCTGAAGTTCATTCAAATCAGGCGAACCTTGAATAAATTCTACATAAGAACATTTCTGAACTAATTCATCGTAAGCTTCTTGCCATTCCGAATAACACCAATAAATTTTCACTGGAGCAGGGTGAAGCATTTCTTTAGCAAAAATTACAAGTTTTTTAACAAATTGTGTTTTTCCTGATTTTGTTGGAGCAGAAACTATACAGTTAAATGGATGTTTCCATATATAAAACTTTTCATCATCATCATTTGACATCTCTTTTTTGACAACAACAAAAACCAACCACCTTTTTACTTGAACAATTTTTAAAATGATTTTTATTATTATTTAAAACAAAATGTTACATAATTATCAAAATTACAATATAAAGCAGTGCACATGTAAAAACATAAAGATAGATGATTATATAAAATAGAATAGCATTACTGTATGCAAAATATACGCGCAATGTATGTATGTATGAAATTATATATATATAACAAGCAAATACGTAAGCAATTACATAAGCAATCAAAATATAGCTAATTAAAACATACAAGCTGTAATGAATGAATGAATGAATGAATGAATGAATGAATGTAAGCAAAACTTTTACAATTTACTGCTAATAAAATCGCGTAGTGTTTTGATAACAACAGCATCATCAAAATCATAATGATAACCTTCATCAATAAAACAAGCTACAGTATCCTTAAGAATTTTACGGCCAGTACTTGTAAGTGGTATACATCTAAATATGTCAATCATCTGTTTAAAAGCGCGAAGACTGTAATAACCTTGAACTTCACCTATAACATATTCAAAACAGTCAATGATAAGTCCCATCTTTTCATATAAACGATTAACTGTTGGTGTAATTGTGATATTATATATGGAATTACGAGCTGGACACTGATGATCCTCAACAATTCCTACCTCTTTCGCGCAATAACAATCAAAAATACACCCATTAAAGATGTCTTGTATAATTAACTCAGCACATATAATTATAAATAATTTTTCACCTTTTACTACTTGCTCATCAAAAAACCATGGAATATCTAAACCCGGAACACGTAACTCACAAATACGTCTGGTTTCGGCGTCCAACGAATTGGTATCCGACGCTGAATCGTAGTCTGGATCATTGAAACAATTGATGAAGAGATCATTAATAAACGACGTTTGAACGCTAGCTTCCTTTTGATCTTCACGAGCATTGCTTTGTTCTCCGGCGAATTTTGTAGCATGAATCCCTTCTTCTTCTTCTTTTATAATTTTCTTATCTGCACCGACTTCTTCTTCTTCTTTAACAATTTTCGGGGTAGAACCATTTTTTCCAGCTACGTCGTCGTTTTCGTTTGTTTTGCGTTTTATCGCTAGCTGGAGATTTGCTGCTAAAGCGTTGTACTCGTTTGAAATAGCTGGAGCTATCTCATGTATCATATTGGTCCAGCGCCAAAATTGCTAAAGAATAAAACATTATATTTTAAAAGAAAGAAAGAAAGAATTCATATATCAACTCACTTCTTTAGATAAGCACCATGTCGTTCCATTAAACAAATTGTTAAATCGTACTGTAACCCCGTCGCTCTCGACCAGCATTTTATAACCAAGGTTGATGCCGCATCGACCTCCATGTGAAAATGTCTTTTCAATAATATTGACATTGCGACCTAGTATACCGTATTGTGGTAAAATGAGCTTGAATCCGCGACCGTACGCCTCTTTTGTTTTAGGGTCGACGTTACGAAAATAGATTGACACGTATCTACCTTCAACCACTACAAATAATGCCATGTTTTCGTCTAACATAAACTGGTGTTCCATTTTTGAAAATTCTTGAAGAAATATTAAAGAGAGAGAGAGAGAAGAAGCGAGTAGTTTTTGTAGCAACAAAACAGATAAATGTATAAAGTGTTCAAAATTTTGAGTAAAAGGAGGTTATAGTTATAATAAAATAACCAAGATATATAGCTTAAAGCTGTAAGAGGAGGAGTTATAAGCATAATAAATATTCAAGACATATATCCTACAGTATTCTACTATTCTGAGGAGTATATGAGAGGAGGAGCTATGTTCTACAAAAATAAAATAAAATGTATTTATGTGGTACGGTAACCTTTGAGATCAAAGCTAGAAAAATATATGTGTTTTATGTGTTATAGTAATTATCAAGGTCAAAGCTATAGAAGCAATATAGCCACGTGCGCATGAGTTATAATGGTCTTTAAAGCTTTTCCACATAAAAAGAAAAGATGGTGCAACAGGGTTATAAGCAGCTATTACAGTTATTTTATAGCTTCAAGAATCAAAACAAAAATACTAGGGTTGTACAGTAAAACAGGTTTTCAACTGGTTTTAACTGGTAATATGCTAATAAAATAAGCTAAAGAAATGATATGGGCACGTGTTTATGGGTTATAGAGGTCTTTAAAGCTTTCCCATCATAAAAAAGAAAAGTACTACATTAACCTCGTAAACAATAATTAAATCTCTACCATAAAATTAATAGTTTTTGCTGATTTATAAAAATTTTCTATTATTATTATTACCGTATAAGTTTTTAATGAATAGGTTGTTTTCTATTTTTCTAGTTTATAGTTTTTATATTTTCTAGTTTAGATAATTTTTATAATGAAACCTATTTATGAGGATATTACTTCGGACGAAGACGACATGCCTATGGAAATTTTAGAAGATATTACTTCTGATGAAGACGACGATGAAACAATAGTGAATGAGTCTTCAGAGAATATTACCTCTGAGAAGGAAGAAGAAGAAGAAGAAACACTCGATAATAATGTTATTTTGGAAGAAGAAGAAGAAGGAACTGTTTTAGATTATGATGATGATGAAGATGATCAATACAAAAGTTATACGCCTTACAGTTCTGATGAGGAAGAAATTCACGAAACAGTTCAAATTGGTGGTGGTGGCGGGGGTAGTGGAGGTGTAACGAATGCATCTTTTGTTGCGGATGATTTTTTCGAACTAGGTCAACCCAGTACTGTAAATTTTAGGCATTTTAATACCGAGGGTCGCGAGTACTCTGTGAACTTTCGTAATACTGAACATATGGATGATTTAAATGCTCAAATAGTACCAACATTTCAACGTATAGTAGAGCGAATTTCTGAGAATGTCGCTGATAATGCGTTTATAGGGTTTTCCTTTGACCATCCAGATTTGACAAAAGGTCGTGTTTTGATACCTTTTAGACCGAAACATGCTTTAACTGGAGATTTGATTGTAAACACTCTTAATGCTGTTCTTCAATCAAATGAGCAAATACAAATTGATAGTCGTCAGTCTACAATTCGTACTATTGTTGTAACACCACCTGCGGGTAGCGGTAAGCTGATTAAAATTACTTATGTAAGATTTTTATTTATTTATTTATTTAAGGTATTCACAATGCTCATCAATATTTAAAACATAATGATTTTCTAAAAGATAAACGCTGTATTATTCAAATCAGCAACACGGATGATTTATGTTTTGCTAGAGCTCTAGTTGTTGCTAGAGCTTACATTCATAAAAAAGATAAGAATGCTGAGCACAAATGGGAAAGTATTCGAAAGTCTGACAAGTCACATCTGCTGCAAACAAAGGTTGCTAAAGAACTGATGACCTTAGCAGGCTTAGCTAATCATCAAGGAGCTTGTGGTTTTCATCAGTGGGAACAATTGCAAACTGTTTTATTACCCGATTATCAAATCAAAGTTTTTAGCAGAGAACGCTTTAAAGATTTAATATTTAGAGGTTAGAGTTTTTTATTTTTCAGTTATTGTGTACGTATTTAGAGTTTTAAGGACCTGAAGCAACGCATGTTTTAAATATTTACCACCATGATAACCATTACTCCCTCATTACAAAGATGCCTGGATTTTTTGACCGCAGCTACTTTTGTCCTCATTGCGATCTGGCCTACAACAACAAAATGGAACACAGATGCAGAAACGTTTGTCCTCTGTGTTACAATACACCCCCATGTAATCAATTTAATGCTCGAAAATGCAAAGATTGTCTGCGTTATTTTAAAAACGATAAGTGTTTTGCTCGACACAAGCTTGTTTTTACTCAAAGAGGTCAATCCAAACGTCAAAAAACAGGTTTATCTATTTGTGATCGTTTCAAAGTGTGCGAACAATGTGATACACTGGTTCGACGAGCACATTCTAATCCTCATAATTGCGGTTATTTTGAATGTAAAACATGCAAGAAAAGCGTACCTAAAAAAGGTAATAGATATGGTGTAATTATTTTATTTTATTTTATATGAAAATTTTTATTTTAGATCATTTATGTTTTATGCAACCTGTTGGTAGCGAGCAAATTGAAGAGGAAGAAGATATATTTGAAACAAATGTTGATGAGGATGAGTGTCTAGATGATAATGAAACAGGAATTACCGATAAATGTCCTGTTAATCAAAAATTTGTTTTTTATGATTTTGAGACTACACAGGAAAAAATTCTACGACAAAGCGAATTAGGGGATGTGTTCGAACACGAACCAAATTTATGTGTTGTCCATACTGTATGCGATCAGTGTCGTCAAAAAGAGGGAAATTTTTGCTGCAATACATGCGGTCAACACGAACGTATTTTCAAAGGATCTACATGTCTAAATGATTTCTGCGAATACCTTTTTGCAAAAGGTATGAAAAACATTACCGCAATAGCGCATAATTCTCGAGGATTCGATGGACAATTTATAATGCAGTTTTTGTATCGTAATGGACATCATAAACTACATATCATTAATAAGGGTGAATTAGTAAATTGTTTATAGTTTTTCATTTTCATCTATTTATTTATTTTTAGGTTTAGAGTTGATGTGTATCAAAGTAGGGTCGATAAAAATTATTGATTCTCTGAACTTTCTCCCGATGCTTTTGGCGGCTTTACCGAAAACATTTGGAATAAGTGAAATATGTAAAGGATATTTCCCTCATTTCTTTAACAGAAAAGAAAATTACGGATATATTGGCTCATATCCATCACCCAATATGTACGGTTACAATGCTATGAAACCTGCGGCTCGTGCCACATTTCTGGAGTGGTATAATCAAAAGCTTGAAGCAGTAAGTTTGCAAAAGTATAAAGTTTTGCATTTAAATGCATCATTGTTTAGGGTTGTCAATTTAATTTTGATAATGAGTTAATTGACTACTGTCGTAGCGATGTGCAAGTTTTACGACAATGTTGTATGAAATTTCGCGATATTTTTATGGAAGAAACAAATGTCGATCCTTTTGAAAATTCAATAACCATTGCTAGTGCTTGCAACTTAGTTTTCCGACGTTTATTTTTGAAGCCAGATACTATTGGTGTAATACCATACAAAGGTTATGGTAAAGAAGAAAGACAATCTGTTATAGCCTTAAAATGGTTGAAGTGGTTAGTCCATAAAAATGAAAACCTGTATATTCGACATAAACTTAATGGTGGCGAAGTTCAAATTGGAAGATACAAAGTTGATGGTTTATCAGGTAATTTTGTTCAAATTTTTGAAATTTTAATATCTATATGTTTGCTCATTAAGACACCACAATTTATGAATTTCACGGTTGTTATTGGCATGGTTGCCCTAAATGTATGAAAAATAGATATCAATTAACAGCCGATAATAATACAAAAGCAGTCGATGCATATGAGCGCACTTTTAACCGTGTTATGGAACTTCAATCACTCGGTTATAGCGTAGTGGAAATGTGGGAGTGCGAACTTTTACAACAACTTCACTCAGATCCCGAAATGAAAACATTTTTTGATACAGTCAAAATACCGGAACCTATAAATCCTCGAGAAGGTAAAATCTTGAATTGTTCTTTTTATTTTGTCAAAAGTTTTCTTGTTTTAGCTTTCTTTGGTGGTCGCACTAATGCTGTAAAACTGTATCATAAAATTAAGTACAATCAAGATGGTACACCTGCAGAAAAGATCAATTATGTAGATGTATGCAGTTTATACCCGTTTGTCAACAAATATGGGAAATACCCTACAGGTCATCCAAAAATCTTTACTGAAGATTTTGAAGAGGTCAGTTCAACGTCACAACCTTATGAGGGGTTAATCAAGTGTAAGGTTTTACCACCTCCCAAACTCTTACATCCTGTTTTACCGTATCGACATGGTGGTAAATTATTGTTTCCTTTATGCAAAACTTGCACGCATGATTCACAAAAGACCGCATGTGTGCATAACGACCAAGACAGAGCATTAGACGGTACATGGGTTACGATAGAATTATATAAAGCCTTAGAGAAGGGATATAAGGTATATTGTTACGGTAATGGTTCTTTTTCTATGTATATTATTTTTGTTTCAGATCCTCAAGATTTTCGAGGTTTGGCATTATGATAACATTGAGCAATATCATCCAACCAAAAACCCCACTGGTGGTTTATTTACTCAATACGTCAATACCTTTATGAAAATGAAACTAGTAAATTTTATATTATGTAAATGTGACAGAATTTGATTGTAATTTTTATAGGAGAGTGAAGGCTATCCTGCTAAAGCTCAAACAGATGAGCAAAAACGTGAATACGAGATGGAGGTCTACAATCGTGAGAATATTTCACTGGATTCTTCAAAAATTTTAAAAAATCCTGGAAAGAGGGCTTTGGCTAAATTAATGCTAAATTCTTTCTGGGGAAAAGTAACTATGCATAGTTTTTTGTATTTCATTTAATTATTTTTATGTTTTTTAGTTTGGTCAACGAAACAATATGGATAAGACTGTTATCCACAATGCACCCAAAGAATATTTTGAACTTGTAATGAATGTCGCCAATATTATTAAGAATGTTAGACTAATCAATGAACAATTGGTGTCAACAACATATTGTCAACATGATGATTTTGCCGAAGTCATGGGAAATACTAACGCTGTTATTGCAGCTTATACGACGGCTCAAGCTCGATTAAAGTTATATTCTTACATTGAGCGATTAAAAAGTCGAGTATTGTATTTTGACACGGATAGTATTATTTACCTGTCAACAGTTGACAAACAACAATATCAGGTACCCACTGGTTGGTGTCTTGGTGAAATGACTGACGAGTTACGTGAATATGGTTCTGGATCTTACATTACCGAATTTGTTAGTGGAGGTCCTAAAAATTACACCTACAGGTTGTACAGTCCTTCTACAGACCAATACCTCCAAGTACAGGTATGAGTACCTGTCCGATCAGTTGGGGGAAGGCGAAGGGTAAATCCAAAATTCTGGTGTGTAGGTCCTAACATTTCCAAATTTCTTGTTAGGGTGGGATTTGAAAAATCTCAAAAGAGTCGAAAAAATTTCGAAAATTTTCACAAAAAGGCAAAATATGCCACTTTTTCCCTAATTTTTTCCACATTTTTCGAGTTTTGGGTGGTTACATACCTGTAAATGTGTGAGGGTTGGAGGGACCCTCCCCCGCTTGGGCAACCCTATACTTAAGCTCACAAACTTGGAAAAACTGGGAAAAAAGAGCCTTTCCTTGGCCTTTATTGGGAAAATTTTCGACTTTTTTCGACCCACGCCCCCAGAGTTTCGGGTTCACCCCACCCCAACTGGTCGGACCTCTCACAGGTATGTGGGGTTCGGTATAGGATGGATTGAGTAAGGTGTGGGCGTGAGGGTCCCCCAACTTTCCTCTCTATTCAGGTTTGGCTCGAATGCCAGGACTTTTTTGTCAAATAGTACGTTTGTATTACTGCCGCAAAATATAAATTTATATAAATATAAATTTTAAACATTCTCTGTTTATTGAGTGAGATTTGCAATTGGAGAAAGAAATTTTGATGTTTCAAAAAGAAAAATTGACATTCTTGGTACAATTTGCCGATCAAAAATTTATGCAATCTTTGACTTCATATTCTTCTGATTTCCAAAGCATGGATTTTTCCACCTATTCCCTTCCTCAACAAGTATGTTTTTCCTAATTTTCCTCCAGTCGTTTTCCTGTCTGTAAAAATGCTCAAAGACGTCTTATTCAGCCGTTTTAAACCTTATTCTTACATTCTTGAATCCTTAGAGTTCTTCATTTGTTAAAAATGGAGTAACAATGAAAATTTTCGTTTTTAATGTAATTGAAATAATTTTACAAATGATGCGAAAGCACACAATGTCTTTCAATTACATGAGAAATGAGCAATTAAAGTCGGCGATGACTAGAAGATATTTTTTTGAATCATTAACTGTTGTCTCGTACCATTCTTCTTACATTTGACCCTTACATGAGATTGTTGAATTTTTAGCAAAAAATTTTTCTGCAATTTTCAGTGATATTTTTAAACAGAGATTTTTAAAACCATTGGCGTTTATTTTCTGCTCCATATCGGCGTTTTTTGTCCACAGACAAAAATTTAGTAATTTATGTTACAGAAAAGCCACAATAATCACACTGAATAGAGGTAATTATCGCATACCTGTAAGTCAGGGAACCCCCCCTCCAACTTCATCGAATTGGGTAAAAATAGCTTTTTTGGTATTTTGGGAAAATATTTTCGATTTTTCACTTTTTCGGGAAATTGGTACCCCCACCCACCCCCACAAACTTGGGGTTTGCCCTCCCCCCAAACTGGTCGGACCTCTTACAGGTATTTTTATCTGCTATACTTTGTTTTGATATTAAATGGGGGTTCATATTTCCACCTTAACAGATTATTTGAGAAAAATGTTTTTGAAGTTCTATTTTTGACATGATTTGAATTCAGAAACCTCGTTAAGTAATCTTTAGAAATTTTTATTCTTCCTGACTCATACGTTTTTCAGTCAAACTCATGAAGATACGTGAATGCCACGTTCAAAATTTTTAATATAATAGATACACGATTTATCGCTATTCGTCAGTTGTTATTCTGTATCTCGGGAGAATGTTTTTCATCAGTAATTTGATTATTTGTATCGCGTTATTAATCCGTGTTAATGTTTATAGTATTCGATTTTACTTTCTCATGGGCCTTTTCATAGTCTTGCACACATCAAAACGCTGTTCTGTTCATGATGATAATCAGCGATAGATGTGTTCTTGATTATAGAGATTGGACCAAAAATTAATTTATCAATTCATTGTTATAGATTTGTTTCTAACTTGTTTATTTACGCATCTTTAACCATCCAAAGCAGAAAATGGATTGGCTGAAGCCAAATAAACTGCCGTTAGATTTAGGGGGCATAGCGAAAATTTTGCGTATATTTAAGTAGACTCACGGAGAAAATGTGCACTATTTTCGCCTCAATGAACTTTTATTGTCCCAGTGAAGTTGCAGAGTTTATAGTTCCCAGCAATGTTTTTTCTGTACCAGACGGGTTTTTACCAAGTCGATTCTTCTGTACAGTATGGATTTTTTGTTGCAGAGTGCAACCTAAAGCCTGACGACCATTTTGATTAAGTTATAGAAATTCAATTTCATACGTTTTAAAACGAAAAATCCCGAAAACTTTCTGGCATCTAGCACTGGATTTTAAATGATTTAAAACTGTTTGTTATTTCTAGTTCACAGTTGCAAAATTTCATTCTATCTTATGCACAGCTTTTAAACATCAATACATCATGGATAAATGTTTGAACTTGTATTTTTTGACATAATTGAATAAAATTAAGATTTTTCTGGATTCTTTTCTGAAAATTCGTTTGCAGTGTTTAATATTTTTGTGTTTCATGAACGACTTTTTCCCATTTGGAATTTGATTCAGACATTATCAGTGTGGAAGAATCACAAATAACAATTCTGCTTGAGGAATGAAAACCATTGGTTGAGTGCAGTGTTTTTGTGCACTGTGCAAAACTTTTTATGCTCGTGCAAAACTTTTTTCAGATTTTTTGCACTGTGCAAAAATATTTATCAAACGTAGAAAAAAATTTGGGGTTTTCATATAGAAAAGATGGATTTCGATGCATTTTAGTAAGTCCAAATCTCAAAATTTTCCGGCACTTCAGCTTCGCGTCGGTTATAACTTTAATGATCATTATTTATTATCAAGCTCAGGAGCGGATTTTAACATGTCTACCTTCACTTATCTTTAATTTTTAATAGTTTCCATCATCTTAAACGTGTTATTTCATGTTAAATTGGCGATCTTCAATATTATATCTTTATATTTAATGAAGATCCGGATTTTTTCCTTCATACATTTTTTGAGAAAGGTCAAAACGTCAATTTTCTAAACTATTTGAAGCATCTGTTCCTTTCTTAACATAAATTGAACTCAAAAGTTTCATGTAAGTATTTTTAGAAAATTTCTACGCTTCTGACTCATAGCTATCGGCCAAATTTATAAAAGGTTACGAACAAACTATTGGTTTTAAAATTTTTCAAATGATAAAATTTCTTGAAATTACGATTTATGAACACAAAATTCAAATCTAATTTTTGAGATTTTTTCCAAAAAATTTTGGGAAAATAATTTGACCTATTTATTTGGGGACAAAAATTCGTGGAAATGATATATTTATTTATAGTGCAAAACAAATTTGGCCTGCAAAACAGCTCGTGCAAAAAAACATCGGTTGAGTGCTTAATTTTTATAATTTGCACGACTGAAAAGTCACTGAATTCGCTGAAAAAGTAATTTTTTATCCATGAGATAAATGTTGAAAAAACATTCATTTTCCAACCTTTTACAATCATTGAAATTTTGAAAATTTTCCAGCTCTAAGCACTGGAATCAAGAATCTTTAACTAAAAGATGGAAAATCTGCTGCTGAATTCTTTGCTACTTCCATTATCATGCATTAAATCATCTAAAAACACTCTTTTGATTAGTAATGTTCATCAGGTATCCGGATTTTCGGATATCCAGATATGAAAAAATGTCCATATATTCGGACATCCGAACTTTTCATGAAAACTTCCATCACAAATGACGAATAAAAATAGGAAAGTCAGAGCAATGAATAGAATCGTTGAAGAGACAATAGTGAAATCAAATCAAATTAATTTTCAGATGACATAGATGTGAACTGATCAACTAAAAAGTTGATAGCTAATGATAAACATGTCATGCTTTTATCTACAAAATTCCAGTTTTTCTGTTTTTATTTTCGGTTTATGGTCTCCTTTGATTGACATTTTGTGCTTGTTTCTTAGGTTTTTTATTCCGCTTTCCTTCATCTGACTGCACTAAGAGTACGATTCTTATGTAAAGTGAATTCCTCAGAGAATTTATACCAGTAAGTTTTTCAAATGTGTATTTTCGGACTCTTCAGAATTTATTCAATCCCACTCGAAAAACACTCAGTTGCGTAGGTAATAAATTCTCAGCTCGTTCAGTTCAAAAACGTAGAGAATTTCCTATCATGCTGTCTTGAATAATTCTTGAATTGACTTAAAATTTATCAATAAGAAACTGAAAAGAATAAAAGGATCAGTGATTTCAAATTTATCCATCACGTTATACCAAAATTTCATCTAAGATCTATTCTGTTGACTTTAGTAAATTTTTGTAAACTTTGTGTAACTATGTATGTTCTTTTCCTGTTATTTTTCCATCAATCCAACCACAGAATGTAATATGCAATTTATAAATCAATTTTTCTATCATTGCATGGGTGCCAAAGTAGAATGCAGCATGCTAAGTCAGGATGGGCGCCAACTTGTGAGACAATCAACTGGACGTACCAAACACATGCACAATTTCTTCTTATTTACGCTTGTAGCTTTTTTGAGTTTTTTTAGCTTTGCACTTTTTCATAAATGTAGAATTAAAAGCAGTGGCGGATCCAGAAACATTTTTCAGGGGGCAGTGTTCGAAATTAAGTATTTTTCAAAAAAAAATTCAAAAATTTTTCAAATTTGCCTATAGGTATACAGAAAAAAAATCGTGTTTCAAAATTTCCGGGGGGGGGCGGCCGCCTCCCCCTAAATCCGCACTTGATTAGAAGTCGGCCACCAGTTTAGAAAGTCAAAATCTTTGAAGGTTATAGCACTGCGTGATGGTTTCAGACATAGTTAACATTAATTTTAAAGTTGGCTCGAGCGCGACTCTTAGAAATTCAAGCACCGCTTTTCAATCAATAACATTCAATAATCATTGATATTCAACGTTTAGTTTTTGATTCCAACTGTTCTGATGATTTTGCCCTTATTTATTTCTCACTTGATGATTGTTAAGAAAACTTTTTATGTTTATCGTCGTCAACCATCACATCAAAAAATTCAGGAGCTTAATTTTCATGAAATTCAAAAACAGACGACACAAGTCGATTTTGTCACATATGACCAGATATCCATATATTCGACCTCTCCAAAAACTGGGATATCTGGATGTCAACAAATATCAGAGGATCATCAGTACTTTTGATACCTTATTATGATTATCTACAGGCTAAAAACAGTGATTACAGTCAACAACCTATAGTTGCTGATGAATAAATTGAAAAATGCACTTTCCGATGTTTTAAAAGCCTTGAAATAGAAATTAATAGGTAGTCTTGGATAGGTATCATGCAGCCTGTCTAAATGAGCTAGATAATTAATAAATAATACAAATAATGACTCATCTTTAAAAATTTTGTGAATATGCCATGCTGAACATTTTTTTGGAATTTAAAGCTGCATTTTGTGCTCCTATGGTGATTTCAGAGCCTAAATTGACAAAAAATTTAATTGATGACGCGAATATCTTCCCCGCTATTTTGGTCTCGAACATATGAACTGACAGAAAATTTAAATGATTTTAAAAAAAGTTTCCGGACGAAATTCAAAGCTGGCAACAATGCCCGGTTTCGTGCCTTGTGCTACGCTTCTTATACATAATGTAACAATATAAGACGTAACGTACTAAAATTATTCTGAATCGGCCTCTTCTAACCAGGAACTTTTAAAAAGTTTTATGTCAAAACTTTTAAAGAAATATAATTAAAGATACTTTCACTGCACTAATCTACATAAAAATCATGTCAACTTCTTTTTAATCTACCCGCGTCAGTGAAATAAGAAAAACTGATGGAGAAAACGGTTCACATGATTCAAACAGAAATAAGATGTTGCGAGAATTCAAATATTTCTATATACTCGGTCAGGAAGTTATTTTTCTTCAATTTTCGGTGACGAAGTTCTTTCTAACAAAACAAGGATGTAAATATTAATTGAGGATGTCTATAATTGCTTTCTCCTGAAGAAAACTAGGCCTGTCAGAAAGTTTCGTAAATTTTTGGTCGAAAAATCGTGTCAACAATGACACTTTTTCTGTTTGAATCGAACATCAAAAATAAAATTTTCGGTTCCTGCCTCTGAATGAATCAGGGTTGGCGGGCGTTGTGTTTTTGCTTGATGGGTTTTTGGGTTCGAAAATTGAGCATCTTTGGGTTATTGGCTTTTTAAGAAAAAAATTCTACCTCATTTAACAATAAGTTGATCGTTGAGTCAACTGTAGTAACTCTAATGCAGTCTCTTCCGAAATTGACATGACAACAAATTTGAGATGAGAGAACACACCACAACGAACAGATCAAATGCTTCGTAAATTTTCAATTTTCAATAAGTATTCAATATTCAATAATCAATAAATCATCATATTCAATAAATATAAGTTATATTTGAATTGGTTTTTGGCTGATTACAACTGTTACCTACCCTACCCGTTTTTCTCCATCAGTTCCTATTTCGGGAAAGATGAGATTAACTGATCAAAAACTCTCAATCCATAGTCTTCATGAAATTTAGTGCCAACAATTTTGTCGATGGTGTAGAGGTATATGATTTTATCTGTTACGATGAGTAATTTATGTGTTTTCGTTCTAAAATCAGGTAAAATGATCTGAAAATGTTTTGCTTGATGAAGAATGCAATTTTCGATTTGCTTTATTTTTACATTCGTTAAAATCCATCATTGTGAAATTTAAAAACCCCTAAAACCCCCAAATTCGTAATTTTGATAATGGCTTTTCCCCATCCCTGGAACAAAAAGAGGAAGTAGAGACATTCAATGGATTCATTAGTCATTGACAATCTACAAGTTTGTTGTGATAATACAAATATACTATTCGAATGGAATTCGCTGGCGTTTCAGGCAAATAAAATCACTTAACATTATACTCATTGAATCGGCGCGAAGTGAAGAAAATTTTGCATTTTTAGTCCGTAAATGTTTCAGAATCAAGACAATTTAGTCTTCGACCACTTAGAAAGTTTGTGTGAATTGGCACGAATGTTCAAAATTTTTTATGCCGCTACAAATTTTTTGTGCCAAAAACCATGTTTTCGTTGGTACAAAAAACACTGTAGAAAACTTACCTCGACTTACCGCCAGCATGAGAGCAGATTAATGTAATATATAAATAGCAAACCATAAATTTAATGATAAAAGCATTATTATTGAAGAATAATTTAGCTATTGAAGTCACAAACACTGATTGGCTGAATTTTTTAAAGTGCTTTCTGCAAATCAGCCAAAGAGTGATCACAACCACATTTGCCGATTCTTGCAGGTTAGGAATGATGCGTGAAATAATATTACAAATTATTTGTTTCACTTTTTCATGAATGTCATTGCAATTGTTTCTTGCCAGAATAACCATACCTGTAAAACGTCCGACCAGTTAATGGGGGGAGGGTAAACCCAAAATTTTGGGGTGTGGGGGTCTTGACATTTTCAAAATTTTGGGAAGGGGGGCCGAAAAAACCCTAAAAAAGTCGAAAAAATTTCACAAAAAAGGACCAAAAAACCCAAATTTTTTCCAATTTCTCCTAGTTTAGGGGGCATACCTATAAGACCTCCGACCAGTTGGTGGCATACCTGCAAGACCTCCGACCAGTTGGGGGGGGGGGGGGTAGGAAAAAGTCGAAATTTTTCTAAAAAAAAGGCCAAAAAACATACACTTTTTTGAAAATTTTTTTAACTTTTTCCAAACTGGGGGGGGGGGTTGGGGGGAAAATGATTTTGGGTACAGGATTGAACAAGTTGGGGGGGGGGGGTCCCCCCCAACCCCCCAAGTACAGGTATGGTTGGTGGGGGGTGGGGTAAATCCGAAATTTGGCGGGAGGGGATTGAAAAAAGTCGAAATTTTAAGCTATTACTCAAAGTTTTTGAAGAAAAACATACAAATTTAAAATTCAGTCAATAAGTTCATGATTCCAACTTGAAATAAATTTTAGTTCAAAAGAGTTAGTTTAAACTTCAAAATACTAGAAACACATGACATAAAAATCAAGAATTTGTCGAAAGACGCCAAGAATTAGAAACGGTGAAGGGATGCCAATCGTCAATTCTTCTACAGTAGGCTATAATTGAGCGAAAAAATCTATATAAAATGCAAACCACGTTTTTGGGTGACATGGAAAAGACACTAACGCCCTGGGGAAATTCAGGCAAAATGCCTAGGACAATCGATAGCGCTTCAAAAAATATGTATTCAGTTATTTTTTTGAAAAAAATTGTCCTATCGGTTAGCACGAAATTTCTAATAGAAAATCGTTATATGTTTTCTATAGGCATGAGTCATACCCATTGATGGCTGCTTTGCGCACAGTGTAGGAATGCCGTACTAATATGTTTTCTCTTTCTTTCCTTCTTTCTTTCTTTCAAAGATTATAATGTTTTTTCTTTAGCAATTTTGGCATTGGACCAACTCAATACATGAAATAGCTCCAGTTATGTCAATTGAGTACAATGGGTTAGCAATAAAACATCAAATGACAACAACAACAACAATGAAACGCAAAACAATCAATGATGGTGACAAGGGATTCAACAAAAATTGCTGGAAAAGGCATTAATGCTATGAAAATTGTTGGTAAAGGCGGGGATGATACAAAAATCATTGGAGAAGGCGGTGATGGTACAAAAATTTTTGGTGGAGGGTGGCAATGCTACGGTAGATCAAAAGACAGTTAGCACTCAAATGATGTTTGTTAACAAGCTCTTTATCAACTACCTCAATGATCCAGACTATGATTCAGCATTGGATATGAGTTTGCTGGATGCCAAAACCAAATGTATTTGTGAATTACGTGTTCCGGGTTTAGACATTCCATGGTTTTTTGATGAGCAAGTAGTAAAAGGTGAAAAATTGTTTATAATTATATGTGCTGAACTGGCTATACAAAACATTTTTACTAGATGTATTTTTAATTGTTATTGTGCAAAAGATGTAGGAATTATTGAGGATCATCAGTGTCAGGGTCGTCATTCCATATATAATAAAACAATTATACCAACAGTCAATGATTTATATGAAAAGATGGGGGTTATTATTGACTGTTTTGAGTATGTTACAGGCCAGGTTCAAGGTTATTATTGTCATAGTGCTTTCAAACAAATGGTTGATATATTTTGCTGTATTCCACTTACAAGTACTGGTCATAAGATTGTTAAGGAGACTGTAGCTCGTTTTATTGATGAAAGTTATCATTATGGTTTTGATGATGATGATATTGTTATCATAACACCATGTGAGTTTATTAATCGTAAATTGTAAAAGTTTTGTTTATGCACATTATATTCTTTGTATGCCTAATTAATTAATTGATTAATCAATGTTTGTTTGATACATTCCCATATATCCTTTGCATGTATCTTATTTTTGCAAACAATAATCACTTGTTACCCTAATACTATTCTGTTTTATTGAATCATTTAGTTTTGTGCTTTACGCTTGTATCCTATTTTATGTAACTATTAATGTATTATTATATTGTAATTTTGGTAATTAAAAATAACAATCCACTTAAATAAATAAAATCATTTTAAAAATTGTTCAAGTAAAAAGTGGCTGGTTTTTGTCTAGAGAGCAAGAGAGACAGAGAAATGTCAGATGTTGAAGAGTTTTATACATCAAAACACCCATCTAATTGCATAGTTTCTCCTCCAGCAAAATCAGGAAAAACTCAATTTGTTTAAAAAATTAGTAATTTTTGCAAAAGAAATGATTCACCCTGCTCCTGTGAAAATTTATTGGTGTTATTCAGAATGGCAAGAAGCTTATGATGAATTAGTTCAAAAATGTTCTTATGTGGAATTTATTCAAGGTTCACCTGACTTGGATGAACTTCAAAAAAGTAAAGACACACCTAAATTATGAAGTTTGGATGATATGATGCAAGAGATCAAGAATGATCAACATTTAACTCAACTTTTTACTAAACATTCACATCACTGGATTTTATCAATTATACATATAGTTCAGAATGCATTTTTTGATGGAATGCATATGAGTAGAATAAATGCTCAATATTTAATTCTTTTAAAAAACCCTAGCAATAGATTACAAGTTCACACACTGGCTCGACAGATTTTCCCAACTAGTTCAAATTATTTCATAGAGGGGTATGAGGATGCTACCAGTATATTGTATGGTTCTTTGTTGTTCTAATTGATGCAAAAGGTCCTGTTGGTCAATATTGTTGGTTAGTGAAAAGATGAGTTCGGGTTTTGGAGGTATAAATGGAAGGGTGGTGGATTTTAGTTCGTTTCTAAGGATTTGCTGTTCAATGTAAGCTGCTTCATCGGACATTTCTTTTAGGATTGGGAACCTTCTATACTTAATTGCTTCCCTGATTTTTTTGCATGCCTTCAACAAAAAGGGGTTTTATGATCATTTCTCGTGCGTCCGTATTAAAATTGGGATAGGCGAGGGTTGCTAGGTGTTCTAGATCAAACAAAAATTCAGTTACTGTTTCTGATCGTTTTTGTTTTTTCTTTTGCGAAAATTGTTGATGTAGCTCATTATCTCCATTGTTTGGGAAAAAGGCCTGCAATGCAATTTTATACTGTTCGGATGTGTTGGGAGGGTTTTTGGAATTCGCTAGACCTATAAATTTTGCCAATGTGGCTCCTCTCAAATGAATTTCTAAGCATGCTAACTTTAATTGTAGGTCTGTATCTTTCATGCCTTGTAGTGCCATGAATTGTTCTAAACGTTTATTCCATTCACCAAAATGTTGGGTCACACCACCCGTGAATACTGTAGGTTTTGCGTAGAAATTATTTGCCATGTTATTACGAATGTTGGATGTTCTTAGATTGTCAATTAGGGTAGGGTTTACTGTATTCTGGTTCAATTGTGTGTGTAGAGTAGGAAAATGTTCGGAGAATAATTCGTTTATCTGTTCTCTAACAATTTCTCTCAAATGATCTTGAGTTTGGTGGGTCATTCTTGGTTTATGCTGGGATTTCTGCTTAAATGCTTCAATTTTTGCTTCACACTGTATTCGTAAAAATTTATCGCTTAATGTTTCATTGGAGGGGATTTCCAGTTTGCTTTTTATGAATGCCTGTCCTACTGTTGGAAACGATTACTACTGTATGCGATTAATGCTTCGGGATGCCTGGATAAAGGATGCACCTAGTGGGGCAGGAAGTTCCAATGGTAACGAAAAGGTATGGTCACCAAAATATGTAATGACCAGTTCTTAATGATACTTTACTTGATCCAAAGAACAGTGCGACGGTGGACAAATGGGGCTGATAACGGATACGGCAACAATAAAATAAATATGAAATCCATGATCGCTTGCTCGTCGACAATACACAAAAACAACCCCTTGCAAATAAACTCACTTTCTCGCTTCTAAACTCTCGCTTTTTCAATAAAAAGATGCTTGCAAATAAAATGCTGAAAAATCATCAATCTGACAGAATCATGCTTTGCTTCTCTTTAAATACAGCTTCTGTGGCCACTCCCTTGACATCGCGGGAGGTCTGGTTTCCAACAATCTTCTTCTGCCAATCGCTTTTTCTTGGTTCTTTCGCTTCGCTAGTTTGGTCACGCCTTCCAATGCTTTCCTGGTACCATATGCTTTCTGTGCTTTTCTTATGCTTACTTCCTACGGTGGGCTTAGCCACTCCTCTGTGCTTCTGTGCATGCTTCTGTATCTATTTCCTCTGTGTACACATATTTTGTGGGACCATCGCTACCGTTCCACTTGAGACTAATGTCTGGCAAGGCTTGTGCAGGTGTTGTTTACGATTTTTATGAGAAATTACTGTAGCCGTGGAATATGTACTTTAGTGTAGATTCTAGGGGACCAGCTGCTGATGTGCAAATTAATTGGGGCGTCTTAATTGGGTCAATAGCAGCTACTGGGGTGTGGAAGGATCAAAATAAAGTACTTCACATAAATTTACAGGAATGTTTGGGTGTGAATCCCAGACACCCTTGAGATGATAGATTAAGAAATGAAATAATATTTAATAAATGAATATCACATAGTGTACACTATATATTTACAGTACTGCATTAGCATGTATGTTACAGGTTTACTGGTTTACAATTTTAGTTGCTCATTTTTAAGTTGAAACTGATATGGTCTCTGCTGCTTGACAGAATTTATTAAAAATTGTTGATTTTTATTTAATTATTTGGGTTTCCAAGCTGATTGCTAGCACTGTGTGGCTCATCGAAAGTGTCAACAAGTTCTCTGGGTCTTTCCTACTGTTCACCCTGTTCACATGTGATTTACTTCTTTATCATAGGTGGTGCAAATGCGCTAACCTATATTATATTTGGACTCCCTTTTTTAGGGTCTACATCCTAGAGCCAAAACGCTCGCAGAGATGGATCTGGTTTTTTGCATAACATCCAGCATAGGTGCAAACATGGGGGTGGCAAAGGATTTGGGGCTGTATATTCAAATGGTGCTCAATTAGGTGTCAAAGACATGAAAAAACGGCATTTCTGGGCATTATGTACCTGTGGGTTCCACATTGGGTATTTGATTTGTAAATTCAATATTTTGAGGCCTGCAAGTGAAATCTTGAAGGTTTTTTCGAATTTCTAGAAAAAATCGACTTGGTCAAATAATATGAGTGATCAAAGTTTGAGAAATCTCTGAATTTTACAATTTTGCATCATGCATCATTTGAGTTCAAAAAAAAATTTCTTTAGAGAAAAACATAAAAACTGTTGATCCCTGTAGGAAACTGGGTTTCTATAATGTTTGGTGCAAAAGGTGTTTGACCTTAGGAAAAAAGGAAAACTGCCATTTTCAGAAAAAATTGCTGGAAATCATGGTCAGTTTACACAAAAGAATTATCCCAGATGTAAACAAGCATATTTTCATGATTTTTGGTGGAAAGAGTTCTTGGCTGCGGAGAATTCATTAAATGTGATCACTTTACACAAAAAATATCCTGAATATAAACAATCTTATTTTCGTGATTTTTCTGGAAGGGGTTTTCGACCAAAAAGCATTCAATAGATGCAATCAATTTACGCAAAAATTTATCATAAGCATAAACCATTTTTTTCAGCAATTTTGTGTGGGGAGGGGTTTCCACTGTGGAAAATTCGATGGATGCAGTCACATCACACAAAAAATATACCAACTGGGTGTAAACAAATGTATTTCTGCATTTGTTGGGTTGAGAGTTCTTGACCATGGAGGGTCACTTTACATTCTGTTTACAACATGTTTTACTATGGAGTTTACACAAATTTTACTTTTACCAAGAGTAAGAATTTGTAGTTTTAAGATTGTTTTGATGTGAAGATGACCAAATTTAAAGCTCGAATGTGCTTCTATAAAAGTTTTCATGCATGGTCAAGGCCCACTAAGGAGGTGGGCCCACGCGGTGGACTAGTTTATTAGAAAATAATACCATGTGGCAGAAAGAAGAAGAATATACTTGCTTGGATAGTTGCCAATCTAGAAAAAGGAATGGATTTTTGAGAACACACATTAAAGTTAGAGACAGTTCATTTTTGTATGTTGGATTTTTATTATTTCTCATTAAAAATTTTTTATGTCTGTGAAAAAGTATATTCTGCACCTGGATGCATCGACACAAGTAGTAAGGCCGGCCCCTATAGGGCATATGGTTAAGCATATCCCTATCTTTTGTGTGTGCCCTATAATTTGTCATTTTTGGTTGATTTATAGGGCATATGGTAAGCTCACATGCTCAATTTATTTAGTCAATTTATAGGGTGTATGGTTAAGCATGTAGGTTCTAGAGTTACCCTAATAGTAGAATTATGGTAATACTTGGATTATGGTAATATTTGAATTATGGTAAATAGTTGTGTTACTGTAGGTGAAAAACAAAAATTGATGTGGAACAAAAAATGAAAAGTGCAAAAAATGGAAAACAAAAATTGATGTGAAAAATAAACAAATATACAAAAAACAAAACAGAAAAGTAGGTATGCATAGAAAATGACTTCCTCCATGGGCCGAGGAAGTGTCTCAAAAATTTGCACCCCTGGACCCCCTTCGACAAAGGGCACAGCCTGCAGGTGTAAATACGATCCGAGATCCCATTGCTGAACAATTGTTCGAATCAGTAATTATCAGATTGGTAAGATTGGTCAGTTAGGTAAGGTCTGTTCTTTGACTAAAATCTCCAAGAAGTCTATACGGGATGAAACATCATGCCTACTGTTTTATACGTATAAAGTCGACTGCTTGTAGAAAAAATGACCAAAACTGGCCTGTTACAGAAAGATGGCCAGAATGATGTTGGTATAAAAAAGGTGTAGAAAAATTGGAGAAATTGTGGTGTTCAAAAGAAAATAACGATTTTACATAACAAAAGAAAACCCTTTCAAAAGTCAATGTGCTGATTTTGTTTTATTGTAAAATAATTAATTAACCCATCCATGCGGTAATGTACACAAATTAGATTTCAAAATAGGTTTATCATTTACCACCCTAAATTTTTTCAAAGTTTTATGGGTAACAACTTTATGATCTTGCTCGGGCTCAAGGCAAAGACTATGTACATTTATTTCTTCTTTACCACTGTTTTTTACAAAAGCAAAAACCATTCGTCATAGTGAATGGAAATTAACTTTTTTCATCACATCTGAGGACAGAGTAATCCCTCGAACTTTGAAGATGTGATGATACTGTTTAGTAGATGGACTGTACACATTGTAAGTATAATTTTTAGGACCTCCACTCACAAATTTTGTAATGTAAGATCCAGGATCATATTTGCATAATTCATTGGTCATTTCATTCAAACCATCCTGTAGGCACATGGTATTGTTGTCTGTCAATTGTTGACAAGTAAACAATGCTATCCCTATCAAAATACAATACTTGACTTTTCAATTGTTCGATGTAAGAATATAACTTGAGTTTAGCCTTGACAGTAGTATAAGCTGCTATAACAGCATTTGTATTACCCATAAGCTCAGCAAAATCATCATGTTGACAGTAGGTTGTTGACACCAGTTGCTCATTAATTAATCTAATATTTTTAATAATGTTGACAATGTTCATTACAAGTTCAAAATATTCTTTGGGTGCATTGTGGATAATAGTCTTGTCCATATTGTTTCACTGACCAAACTGAAAAACATAAAATAAGCATGTAAAATAAATATAAAAATTATTATCATGCAAAACTACCTTTCCCCAGAATGAATTTAGCATTAATTTGGCTAAAGCTCTCTTTCCATAATTTTTTGAAATTTTTTAAGGATCCAGTGAAATATTCTCCCCGTTGTAGACTTCCATTTCATATTCATGTTTTTGCTCATCCATCTGAGCTCTAGCAGGGTAACCTTCACTTTCCTATAAAATTTACAATCAAAATCTGTCAGACTTACATAAGATCAAACTTACTAGTTTCATTTGCATGAAAATGTTGATGTATTGAGTGAATAAACTACCATCAGGCTTTTTGGTTGGATGATATTTTTCAACATTATTGTAATGCCAAACTTCGAAAATCTTGAGGATCTGAAACAGAAATAAAAATACATATGTACAAAGGTGAATCATTACAGTAACAATGTACCATATATCCTTTTTCTAAAGCTTTGTAAAATTCTATCATAACCCATGCATCATTTAATGCTCAATCTTCATCATTATACTTGCATGAAGTCTTTTGTGAAATATGTGTACAAATTTTGCATAAAGGGAGCAGTAATTTACCACCATGTCCATATGGTAGTACAGGGTGTAAGAGTTTACAAGGCTGTAAAACTGTACATTTGACCAAACCTTGGTAAGATGGAAAAGTTGAATTGACTTCTTCAAAACCTTCAGTCAGTATTTTTGGATGACCTGGGGGATATTTCCCATATTTGTTGACAAATGGGTATAATCTGCACATATCTACATAATTGATCTTTTCTGCAGGTGTTCCATCTTCATTGTACCTAATTTTGTAGTACAATTTTACAGCATTTGTATGGCCACCAAAGAAAGCAAAAAAAACAACAAAAAAACTTTTGACAAAATGAAACAGAATATATTTTAAAATTTTACCTTCTCGAGGGTTTATAGGTTCAGGTATTTCAACTGTATCAAAAAATGTTTTCATTTCAGGATTTGAATGAATTTATCATAACAGTTCACATTCCCACATTTCAACTGCACTATAACCAGCTGTTTGAAGTTCCATAGCACAATTAAATGTGCACTCATATGCATCGCTCGCTTTTGTATCATTATTAGTTGTTAATTTATGTCTATTTTTCATACATTTTGGACAACTGTGCCAATAACAACTGTAAAATTCATAAACAGTTGTTCCTTTAACAAACAAACAAATAATTATATATTAAAAATTTTAAAAATTCTGACAAAACTACTGGATGAACCATCAACCTTGTATTTTCCAATTTGAACTTCACCACCATTAAGTTTATGCCATATATAGTTTTTTTCATTTTTATAGGTTAACCATTTTAACCATTTTAACCATTTCAAGGCCGTAACAGACTGCCTTTCCTCATTTCTGATCTACCTCCTATGCCATTACCTCGCGATTCTGCACCTCCTGATCACCCTCATGTTGTAACTGATGCCAACATTCTACCTGATGATACTCAAATAGGTCAACAATCATATCCACATTCTGGTTCCCACACCGGTCATCATTAGATCAGCAGTTAATCACAACTGCTGATTTTTTAGTTCTTCTGTGTTTGTTTTGTTTTAATTTCTTTGCTCAAAAGTTATAATCTTGGTGCCCTCTTTTTGCTTTCATTTTTAGAGTGTACAGTTTTTGATCCTGCCCTGTGAAGCTTTTTTTCATGTGCACGTTTTTTGTTAAGATTACCAAATTCACACAACCAGTTTGTGTTGCCCTATCTCGTCTAGTCTAAGTAAGTATCTATAAGTTCGCCCTTCTCGCCATTTTGGATTTTGTCAAGTTTTGCCCTCATTTATCCACAAGTGAGGAGAGGAAAATTTCTACCACTACAATCACTCTAAGGTATGTTGTAGTTTGATCACTTAAGGCGATCTGCTGCAAGGGGGAAGGGTGTTGTAGTGGCATTTTCCAATTTACAACAACTGTTTTAATGTCACTTTACATTTTTTTATCTTTACAACCAGAGATGAGCCTGTCCCCACCATGCTATCTTAATTCAAACGGGGTGACACAATTACTGTAGTCATTGCGTTGTGTGCCTGATGGTGTCACATCGCTGGTTATCAAGTTTGGAGTGGTGACTGGGGTACTGTATGGATAACAACTTACTTTTGAACTATTTCGCTGATACAGTTGTCAGACAGAAATATGTAAATTTATTTGTGGCAGCATAACACAAACAAACAATTTCGAAAAACTAATCGAGCAGGACAAATCAGAACAAGATGAGAATAATCAGAAGAATAATCATAAGAAGAACGAGAAGAGTCAATTCTCTCTGTATTTATACAGAGCAGAATTGCCTCTGGCGTGTTTGCCTTAGGTATTTCAGGGATGGGCCTCCGTTATCCTAAGCTATTTTGAGTTTTTTTTTGTTTTTCACATTCCTGCAATTGTTAACGTTACTATCCTGTTTTTCATAGGACATTTTTCTCGAATTCTGTATGTTATGCAAGGCAAACCCTTATTCACATGCTCTTTATGCATCTTATAATCATAAAGATGCACATGATTTGGGAACACATCGATTGTAGGATGGTCTGATTACCCTATTTGGAGATAGGTTGTGCACTTCCCAAAATAGGATTTTCACATTCCATCATTCATTCATAATAAGTCATGAATATTATCAGAATTAAGAATAACATGTTTAGTAGGAAACTGGTCCTACTAAAGAATGCAAATCACATATCATAAAAAACAAATATACAAGTGATTACATAACTGAGTTATCCTGACAATGGTCTGTGATTCATTATTTGTTTTGTATTTTCTCTCATCTGGTCTTCTCTCCCAATAATTTCCGTCACGCTATTTTATCACTGCTGTTTTATTCATTATTTTAAATTAGGAAATCGAAGATTTCTCAATTTAGAATAATTTCGATTTTCAAGTTATTTTCAAGTAGTTTTTCCCGGCATTCCCGATTTTCTGAATTTTCTCCCCGGCCCAAAGCGAAGTAAGTCTTAATATTAAGGTCTGTGCCTCTTGGACAAACTCCTGCTTAGAATATTCTTGGTTTCAAAATCAAATCTCATTTCTTGGTGGATCACCAGATGCAGAGTCCCCAAAAGAAAAGAATAAAAGAAAATAAAAAATATAACACTTGATGCAATTCTTTATCGCCTTTGATGGGTGTTTTTATTCCATAGTTGAATAAACCAAAAGCAATATACCAGTCCTGTGGATAAAAAATCTACAAAATGATAGATCTTCTGAAGATATGTTAGGTTGTCCCACATTGATCTCTATTAGATCTGCACTGTATTGGAGTGATCTGGGGGAAATCCCCTTGAGGTCATTGTGATGTCTGCATGTACCACAGTGCTCTGAATATGATCTATGTATAATCACATGCTGTTCCGTGCAATAAATAACAGAAGGCTGGGATAGGTCTGGGTTATTTGCAAGAAGGAGACTTCGTATGATTGGAATCATCGGATTCATTATTCTACTGCCCTGTTTTCTTCGCAGGGACCTTCGTCATTTGTACAGAAAGACATAGGGATCATGTGAAAAAAGTGTTAAGAATTTGAAAATGCTGTTGGCGTTTGAAAAAATTGGCAGAGCATACCCGACTACAGTAATCTTGTCGTACATAGGTTTTTCAACTCCGCAAGCATTTTTTTCAAAAAATTGCTTGATCACTTTTTCCAAATGGACCCGTCCAGCGTTTGGAAATTTAATCGCACTTTTTGAAAAAAACGAAAAGAAATTTCTAAAACAAACATGCAATCAACTGGGCGCTCAATGAATTTTTGATGGTGAAGAGCTTAATTTTCGAAGCTCACAATTTTTTTCGAAACTTCAGCAAAGTCTCCTAAAATTTTTTTTCCGTTGCAGACAGATCATTCTAGCCAAAATGGACGGGATTAACATGATTAGTTTGGGGGTTGTCTTATATTATTCACGATTGGTTCTGTATATTCAGCATAATTGATTTGATTGGTTCCAGCACATTTTCTTGCACTAATTCGTTGAAAACTGTCGGAAAGCTTATAGATAAGAAACAATTAGTTGAAATGTGTCTATTATGATGCGGTATGATTGTTTGAATTGATTTTCCGGTCACATTTTGCACTAGGACGTCAACAAACATTAAAGCAGATCAGATAAGTAATAACACTGAACATTGAAATATTTGTAGACTTTCCATCGTTTTGTGTTAATACCTCATTTCAGGGCTGAAACCACAAAAAAACTGGGAGGACAAAAGGGACAAAAGAACAAACGAAGAACAAGAAGTTGAGGACAAAACAAGGTAAATCAGGTAAATGAAATAATTTGGATCCGAAAAAGAAACAACAAAGTGTAAAATATGATCGAAAAATTAATCCAAATAATCAGAACGCATCATAATACACATTGAACGTTCCTTATCTATAAGGTTTTATAAAGTCTGCAACAAATCAAATTAATCATAATGCTAATGAGAACTAATCCTAAATAATGTAATAATGTAAGACCACCCGTCTTTAACCAATCATATAATCCCATCCCTTTTAGCAGGAATGAACCGGCTGCAATGAAAAAAAAATTACTGAAAAACTTTCTCTACTGTAGTTTCGAAAAAAGTGCACGTGGACTTTGGTCAATGAATAATTATGCAACCATTCGAAAAAAAGACGGGTAAATTTTTTTGAAAGAATGCTCGCAAAGATGAGAAACCTATTCATGATGTTCGACAAGATTACTGTAGTTCGGTGGGCTGACCAATTGGGGCAGTGTCTATTGGCCGGATACTGCCAATACAGTATTTTGCATCTGCAGTATACTGTTAATAGTGTCTGCTATGTAGGGCTTACTATTAGCCGTACCAAAAGTACAGTAAGTCTTATGACCTTAATTTTTTATTGAAGATTCCATCATGCGGACCGGATAGCACATCTGTCAGTTGTTACCAATTCCATCTGGTACATTGTATACACTTTATATTTTCATAATTAGCATCATTTGTGTACGAATTTATTGAAGTCCATTCGATTTACATGATAAGTTTGTCGATCTCAATATATGAGGAAACTTAAACAAAAAGACTAGTCAACTTGAGGATTCATGAGTTATTGAGGTTCACAACATCCATAGGATCAGAATATTTTCCTTCTGGATGATGTTCAGAGTTCAGAAATTCGCTCTTCAAGTTCATGATTAGCACATTTCTGTGTTTTTCGGCTGGCCTGCATGATAACAAACGTTCTGCATCGAAGTTCCCAGCAAGAATCAAATCGAGTTACAGTCGGCAAGCATTTGCGGGGATGTACAGAAATTTCGTTTCAGGTGTTTGAAATATATATGCAGTAGAAGCAGCCTAATATGAACATTGGTTCGAGATCCATATTAAACTTCATCTAGTTCTCATTTCACCTCTTAAATTTCTGACCCGTTTTCAAATGTGGCAAAGTTGATGAAATTACGACTCTAATTTTGAAGGTATCAACGATCTTTTTGGCCAGTCGAAATTTATCAGCAGCAACCTGAATACGTTGGCAAATGATGTTGAATGTATCAAATGACATATTAATATTGTTCACTCACTGATGGTATTCCAGCGTACTTATTATCCATGCCAACGATATTGTTTGTTCCAAAGTGTATTATAATATAATTAACAGTTATTCTAGATAAAAAAAGATTATAGATTCGATTTTCAGCTCCAATTTTTCACCAGGAATCGCGACTGTATTTTCAGCGGTTACATGTTTAATGATCGAATCGCCTTTAGAACTCCAGAAGGAAAATTATTAGATCGTATGATTTGTCATATCATACTCGCTTTGTTCATACCACCTAGGATAGAAGAAATGATCTTAAAGCCATATCTAAGATAAGATCAGCAAGTTTTTGGCCGTAGGAATTTTTTGAAACTTCAGCCAAAAACACCAGGAAAACATTCCACATGGTTGCCAAACTGATCATAGGAGTGGGATAGGTGGGGAACCCAATTCCAAGATCCAGCTTCCCCATTTCTTTTATGATGCTCATCACTGTATATAGAACAATGTTATTAATAATGCGTCTCCACACAATTAATTACCTTGTTCCCAAAATTTATCATTAACAGCTTCAATAAGTGGGCGGTTTCCTGTGGACACGATATATTCATACACGTTGATATTCTAACTGACCTGTGATTTGAAATAAATCAAACAGCGAAATGCTTGATACGTGTCATACTTCATTCATTTTGAAAAGATCACGATCCCTTGAAAGTAAGCTCAATATTAAAAACTGGTAGGCTTATTACTACTCTAATCATTGAAAAAAAATTCGTCAGTGAGCAGCAAACAGAACTGTACATTTTCTTCAATAGCTTTTCAATCGATCACAGTAACTCTAGCAGAACTCAGGTATCGACGCAGTTTGGTGGATAAGTATGATGTTTTCAGTGATTTTGGCTTTTCCCATTCTCATGAATAAATTTGGGGTTTTTCTTTAGTTTTATTCTATCTGAAAATTGCGTACCAAAGTGAAGCTGCTTTTTTGGATTTCCCTGCGTGTATTAACTCAAATTGAATGGGCTATGGTTTCAAGACCAGTACAGTTAGCCATGCCTAGGTTATTAGTTACTTTGAACTTATCAATAGCAAGCAATTGGCTAGCTTTGATTCAATCCCATTTAGGCGCATTTTTCTGAGTAAGCATGACTTTACGACTGATTCTTTTGATTGAAACTGGATGTTTAGTTTCCATGATAGATAAACAAGAAAAGTACTTCAGATCAACTGGGAGAGATGGAACATGATCATAATTTCCTGAAACAATATGGGAGTGGTTCAGTTTTATATGCAAATGCTTATAAAAGTTAAACTTGAAATTTTTCTCACGGGACAGTCACTGTCATACGACTGTACATATTATACATGTCAAAGAGCTTTGATCGTTGAAGAATTCTGCTTTTTTGGCAAATGCTGCTGCTCTGTTTTGCTGTAAAGCTTTCCATCAAATTTTGGAAGTGAGACAATATGCAAGTGGTTCTACGGTAATAAATGGGCATTTGATTGTTTTGCGAAGCACTGGATAGCATTTGCAACTGTATCTGAAACATAGCAGAACTACATAATTTAACAAATTCAACGAGTAAACTGTGCAAACTCAAACCCAAGCATGACCTTATCCTCGAGTGACATGTGAGATTAATCAAAGACCCAACGAAAAATGTCACACTAGGGGACGTTTGCTTCGGTGCTCATAATCCAATGCTATTGGTTAGAGAAAGGAGACGTTTGGTTCAAGTCTATTTGATGTATTTGTTGCACACGTAGAAATGGAATATATTAATTAGAAAAACACGTAAAATACAGTGGATTTTAGTATGCATATACTATTTAGAAAATTTCGTGAAATGCAGAACGTCAGTGAAGGGTAGGTACAATTTTCCAACTCCTCAAATTTATTAACAGACAATGCTGAGTGCAAATGATCATGATTCAGAGATTAATTTCCGATAAAATTCATGCCAACACTTCAAAACTGGGCTAGTGAAATGACTATAATCGATCAACTCAGATTGAACCATTTGAAATTACTCAGACAAATAAATATTGAATTATTGATTATGCTTGTTCACTCAGCAAACGGACAGCATGCAGAGCACGATTTTTCCGAGAGCTTTTGTGAACCTAATGAAGCTTAAAAAAAGAAATTCTGTGTTCTGGCACCAGCTGGAAAAGAATACATTTCTTACACAAATAAATAGTCTGGACTTATTTGTGAAGTTGTGTATTTATGTGTGCGAAATTGCTATTTCTTTCTTCATTCCATCAATCCTAATCATGAGTTAAACGGAGTATACAAGTCTAAAAATTGAATATCAACTAGATCGAATAAATATGAACTCATAGCCATAGAAAGCTTCTGTATGATATCATTAGAATTTACCTTTTTATCAGACGGTACAGCAACAGGCTCATACATCATCTCATATATCTAACGAGGCTCCGATTCGATGTCTGGTAATGTAAAGCAACTTTTTTTAGGCTAGGGTTATGGAGTGCCCAAATTTTAAAGGAGATGGGAGTTTTAAATAAAAAAATTGATTTTTTTGTTAAGAAATTTCGGAAAATGCCGCCCCCCAAATTTTAAATTTACCCCCCCCCTCCAACTGGTCAGATCTCTTACGGGTATGATCGTGAAGGTTCATTTTCAATAGTTTTAGAAAGCGAAAATCCAGAAATTTTATTGGCGCTCCACGCTGGACCAAGAACTAAATAAAATTGGATGATTCTAGTCGGAACCACAGAAATGTTAATAGCGGATAAATTCCTGAGAACTCTAGGTCAGCATGCTTCACCCGCTCCTGTACAATACCAATATATTCTTCATGAGCTCATTTTGACTAACATAACCGGAATTTTCTCAATTTTTTCCTCATTTTTGCAGGTTTCTGACATCAAATACAACAGAATGCTTGGGTATGCTCCTAAAATGCATAAAAAAGCATCCATAGCCACATTATAAACGTTTTTAAAAATGAGGAAAATTTTGGGAAAATGAGGAAAAAATTTTGGGTTCAGTTCTCATGTGGAAAAAATCTTCAAGGAAAAAATAGTGCTTATACATCACAATTCCCAAATTAAATTTGCGTTATAAAATGGAAAATAGTGAAATTTTTTCGGCGCTCAGCGCCGGATTTTTATTATTCAATAATTTGTTTATATTCCAGTGCAGTCCACTGGTCGTTGGTGTGTGTGAAGCTCATAAAAGCAACAGACACAACACTGCAGACTGCAAATAGCTAAAGCGTGTTAATCTTCAAACTCAACCTTCTTCTGATTGTCGAATAGTCCCTTATACTGATAATAAGTATCAACACCGTTACAATCCAAACTTTGGTAACAATGTTCGCATCAACCCCAATTCGAGAAACAAGAGGCAGCTACAGTAATAGAGGAAACTCTTATTGTCGTGGCAGTCATGATTCATATTTTAACAGATATGCTAACAGCGATGCTGATGTTTGTAACGTTGTCACTTCTGCTCCTCACTATGATTCTGCTAATTTTCCTATTGAGTACCACAGTTATCTCAACAGGGCTGCTCCGGCAAACCCTTGGGCTGAGTTTTCTGCTAATAATAGGCATTTTACTGAGACAACCTCTACTCCTCTTGCACTACCTGCTCCTCAAACTCTGACTCCTAGTACTACTGAACCTACTCAACAATTTGAATCAGTTTCTCAACCACCTTCTGTGAATATGGTTCAAACTGATTCTAAGTCTAATAATTCTGCAAATGCCACTCTGTTCTCTCCTGGTATTATTAGTTGGGATGTGGAAGACATCTCAGGGAATGATCCCCGGATCGCATACCCAGCAATATGTCATATAAGTAGATGCCGGATTTTTATATGCTAAAAAATGCTGAAATATATGCTAATATAGGCTAAAAATACCCAAAATAGAGGCTAAATTATATGCCATAATGGAAAAATTGTAGGCTCGCATAACAAAATTCATTACTCCATGTAACATCTTCAGGCAAACAAAAACTCATTGAACGTCAGTACGTTCAACATTTCTATGTTATCTAATGTGAGATTTTGACGACGGTCCGACAGAATAGATTTGTACAAAGAAAATGAACGTTCTACATCAACTGACACCAAAGGAGCATATGCCGTCTGTAAACGAAATTCAGGATCCTTATTCTCAACAAATGCTTTAACATCCGGATTTCTATTCAAACTGGCCAACAACTTTTCTTTTGCAAAGCCGTCCATGCATTGCAACGCATCCGTAACGATTTTCCCCTGTTTCTCTTTAGCCAGCCCCTGCATTTCCAGTTTTTCAATAGCAGTTGGCAAAAACTCATATGTTGCAATGTTGAAAAGTTCATCTTTCAATGATTCGTTATCAATTAACGCCTTAGCTCTGTGCACAGTCGTCGCGTCATCTTGTAAAGCATCGAGAAAATTTTTGATGTTGCCGTAGTTTTTACAGTAGTAAATGCCGCAATTGATCCACGACCCCCAGGGGGTGGGGATAGCATCCGGAGGCAGAGCTAAGCCTATAAATTTTAAGGAACAGAAGGTTAATTGTGAATTTTAGAAATTAGTATGCGTTTGTTGCACCATTTTTTGTATCTTTAAAAACTTGAATTCTGGCCAGTGTTTTCAACATTATTTTGCGCATATTTCTGATAAATTTGTTGGCAATTGAATATTCCTCACATACAGCTTTGCAAATATGGTGCAAACAGTGAGCAAGGCACGACACATGGTTAAGTTTTGTGAACATGGCTTTCAAATTCGAAAATGCAAGTAGCATGTATGCTGCTTGGTCAGTCACAACCAATAAAACCTGAAAGAATTGTACATGTATATATTAGAAACCTTTTGAAAAGTTCATTTTCGTACCCTTTCGTATTCAATTTTTCCTTCCCAAAGAAAGGCACATGCATCATTGAAGCTACGCATAACTTTCGTATTATTGGTCTTCTCCAGCTCATACATCTGATTAATAAGAAGCACTTTTTCAAAAGATTCATGCAATCCAGCAGCTCAAAGTGGAAATTCACCTTCAAGAGTTTTGTTTTTGGTTTTACAGGCTTTCCAGCCACCGGAGCGACCAAAATATTCAAAATGGCACATTGCTTAACATCAGTAGTTTCGTCCGAAATAAAACACACATTGCTGTCACCAATGATAGATTTTATCTTCACTATAGTCCCTTTGTATATCGGCTGACAAGAAAATTCAGTTCTAACAAGAAAAATAATTCATTGATTAATTTAACAAACACATGGTACATACTTTAACATAATTTTTTCCTAGCGTGCTTTCGTCCAGAATGTGATGCATCGTATATTTTTCTAAAAAACCTTTCAGAGCCGTACAATTGATTTTGTGTAGAGGAATGCCAGATTGTACAAAAGCTTGTGTTAGTTCTAATTCGAATTCTTTCGTCGCCGACCTCGCCGATTCGGACTTTTTCAAAGCGTCCATGAGAAATGATTGCTTACTGGCTGTACAATTAGCAACAAGTCCAGTATGCTTCGCTGTTTTCAAGTGTTGAACAATAACATTCTTCTGTTGCTTTTGCGTTACACTCAGAACATAATCGCATAATTCACACTTTAAAATTGTGCCATCTGTGACAATATGTTCAGATTTGTACACTTTAGTCCATTCATGCAACTTCAGTGCACCAATTTTTGACATTTTATGATGAAATATAATGCTATAATAAGAATTATTGTTAAAAAACCTCGTCAAAAACTGTAAAATATATGCTCAAACGAGAAAATCACTAAATATATGCAAATATATGCTAAATAGCTGAAATATAGGCAAATATATGCTAACAAAACCCCCCAATATGGCTCGAAAACATGTTTTTCCGATGTTTCTGACAACAGAGAGTTCAAAAATCGTAATAAAAAAATATATGCAGTGTATAAAAATTGGGTCTCTACATATAAGTAACTGCACTCCTGTTTCTGATAATTATGTAAAAAACTATCTACCTACTAATGCCTTCCTGATTCCTATCAAAATTGGATGCTTATCTGCAAATGCTCTCATCAATACAGGTGCTCAGTGTTCTGTATTATCATCTGGTCTTGTTAGAAGAGCTTTTGAGAAGATTGATACCCTTCTACTTGTCTGTGGCCACATACATGTCGCAGATGGAGCAGTGGTAAAGACCTATGGTCCGGTTCTCTTTACCATGGATACCATGGAATCTAACTTCAGTCAACATCTTGTCAAATGTGTCATTCTGGATGATGACACTGGGGACCAGTGCATCATTGATACTGAGTATCTGGCTCATCCTGATGTCCAAGCCATTCTGAACTTTAATCAAGGATACATTGAGATAGCCAATTAATGGCAACCTCTTACCATAATTCCTAGACATCTGCCTAAGTCACCTGAAATAATTTCAACTCTCACCAGTCTTGAAGGACCTATTCTAGAAGAAATTCCAATTCACACCCAATCTTCAAACTATCAATCCTCTGGAAGTGATGAGCAAGTCGAAGAGATTGAGGCTGAATCCTCTGATCAACCTGTTCAAACCGATACTTCCACAGTTGTTGATCCCAACAATCTAGTTGTCGCTGAACTTGCCAAACCTATCTTTATTGTTGCTGCTGCTACTGTTAAGATTCAACCTTATTCTCAACATTGGATTAGTGGTCATGTTTTTCCACAAACTGACACGTCCATACCTGATTTAATAGTTCAACCCGTACATAACACTTCTAACAGCGAAGAATTTCCTGTAGAAACTTCGGTGATTAATATCTGTAATGGAACCTGTTTACTTCTGTTTGTCAATAATTCTGGTAACTGTCTTAAGCTCAGCCCTAACCAAGTAGTTGCTGTTGTAAAGCACTCTCTGGAAAAGTCGCATACTGGCTCACAAGATACTCTTTCTCCTGTTGCTGTAGCTGCATCAGAGCGTGGTCCAGCCAATCACCAACCTGCTGCATTAAATCATGCTTTACCTAACACTTCTGATTCTCAAAAACTTCACTTAGCTCTTCAAAAAATGACTCAAAATACCTCTGTCTTGCCCACTCAGAAGACTGAAGCCATTAAGATACTCAAAAGGTATCGGGATGTTTTCAGCTTACCTGGTGATCCTCCTACCTTTACTCATGAGCTCACAATGAACATGGATACTGGTGATGCTCAACCAATCACTAGAGACAACTATCGTGCTCCCATTGAACAACATCCTGTAGTTACGTCTCACATTCAGGAAATGCTCGATAAAGACTTGATTGAACCTTTACAGTCCTCTTCGGCTGCTCATCTTTTCCTAGTGAAGAAGGATGGTCCTTGGTGCCTGGTAGTTGACTATCGGGGCATTGATGAAGTTAGACCTAGTGATCATTTTCCAATTCCTAGAATTGATGATTATCAAGATGTAATGGGAAATGCAAAGTTTTTCACAACTCTGGATCTGAAAGCAGGCTACTGGAAAGTACCTCTTGACTCTGAATCTCCTGACAAAATTACTTTCATCTGCCAGGAAGGACTTTTTCAGTTCAAGGTATTACCCTTTGGCTTGAAAAATGCTCCTGCAGAATTTCAACATCTAATGGAAATAATTCTTCATCCTTATATCTGGAAAATCTGCCTAGTCGACATAGATGATATTATCTTTTTCTGGAAAACTTTCCAAGAGCATCTCGAACACATTCAGATGATCTTCAAAGTGCTCAGAGATGCTAATCTCACTCTTAGACCTGATAAGTTGAATTTCTTCCTCCTAAGATCAAATTTCTTGGTCCCCTTCTGAAATTAGACAGCATCTCCGCTGATTTAGATAAGGTAAAAGCTATTTGCAATTACCAATTTCCGAGAACCAAAAAGTTGATGCAAAGACATGCATTTGATGGTATTAAAACTGCTCTCACATTTACTCCTTTGCTGCATTACCCTGTTTATGATGGTAAAGTTCAATTTATCATCCAAACAGACCCCAGTACCACAGCAGTAGGTGCAGTTTTGTACCAAGAATTTTTTGATGATAAGTGGATAATCACTTATAATAGCCATGTCTTAACCGATGCTGAAACTCGCTACAGTACTACTGAAAGGAAATGTCTTGTAATTGTTTACAGTTTTTGAAAGTACCAACATTATGTTTACGGACAATGTGTCATAGTGCCGACTGGCCATTAACCTTTACAATAGTTAAAAGATGAGAAACATAGGAATGCTAGACTGCAATGCTTTGCAATTAGCTTACAGGACTAGGACTATAAGGTAGAGTATGTCAAAGGAAAGGATAATGCTTGCACAGATTATTTATCTTGCAAAGCTCCTATCCCTCAGACTGAACAACTTGCTTCTGAAATCTTTAGATCTGAATTTCACTCTTCTGAACAACCTCAAACTTCTTCTAGCAAAATCTGTTCGTCTATCACAGTGACAGACACTGTTTTAATTACTGCTATTGAGTTAGATATTCCTATCATAGAGGTGGTTACTGGCTCTATGGTTAAGACCTCTGACACTCCTCAAACTACTGTTATCCAATCCTCAAGCTTTGTTAAAAGATAATTTTCAGTTACCGGCAGTAGAACAACCTTCTATTGCTTCACCAGCTGAAATCACTAGACTCCAAAATGAGGATCCTGTTTTGATTAAAATTATCTCTGTTCTTAACTCTTATAATCCTCTTAAGTCTCCTACCTGATTTTTCATTGAAGATGGTATACTCTACCGACAGTCTAGAGCACTGAGACAACTCCTTGTCCCTACAGCACTTGTCTATACCGTTATTCACCAATTCTATGGTGCAAAAATTATGAACCATCAAGGGCACAATCATATGCTTGATGCCATAAAAGCTTCACTTCTGGTGGCCCAGAATGGAAGACGCCATGCCAGCTTGGATTAAAACTTCTAAAATCTGTCAGTTAACTACTGCTGAACTGCCTACTCCTGGACCTCTGATTCCTATTAAACTGACACATCCTTTCGAGATAGTGGCTACTGATATCCTTAATATTTACCCTGTAGGTGATCACAGATCTTAGGTCATTGTTTTCCAAGACTATTTCACTAAGTGGGTAAAGGCTCACCTAATCCCTGATCAGAAGCATACATGTAATTGGGGGGAAGTGCTATGGGAACCCCCCAAGAAATGTCGACCATATGGCTAGCCATTGGGCGACCCCCCTCCCCCCCAGGATTTTCCAATCCTATGGCTAGCCATATGGTAGCCCTAGGAACCCCCATAGTTTTAGTCGGAAAAATACTGAAAAATGTCAATTTTTGAACAAAAAATGGTTAAAAACGTCAATTTTCTCGGCGCTTCGCGCCATAAGTACATATTTGATCATTTTTTAGACAAAAATTACTACTTTTTAAACCGTTTTTCGGACATTTTTCATGGAAAAAATCGAGTTTTTTCCCTTCAGGGACCCCTTCCCCCCAAAATTTTGGGAATTACTGACCCCCCGCCACAAAAAAGTGCTCCAACCCCCCCCTAGACCTTGGAGCTCCCTTACATGTATGATCAGAAGGCCTCTATTATAGTGGAACGTTTTGTCAACAAAGTCGTTCTGCAACACGGAACTCCTCAATTTCTGCTCTCTGATCAAGGTAGCTGTTTCACCTCAAAACTCATGCAAGACGTTTGTGAGCTAGTTAAAATTAGAAAAGTTCAAACTACTGCCTATTACCCTCAGTGGGCTGGAAGGGTTGAGAGGTTCAATCAAATGTTAATCTCTCAACTTAAATGGCATACTGTGGAAGACCCCAATAATTTCGAATGATCCCTACCCTATGCAGTCTTTGCTTATGTCAGCGGCTACTGTAACTGGTCGATGTGTACCTAAGCAAGTTGGGTTTTGACTTTACTAATTTACAACTTACAACCTTCGTACAAACGTTGGTTCGACACGAAATGTAAAATCCGTGCAAAACACAAATGTAAAACGGGTGCGGAATTACACTACGTAAAACTCGGCGCGAAAATACACAAACAAAATAACGGTCTAGTCGCGGGACGAATCTCGTAAGGCACAATTACTGACAGAATCCGGCGCGGGATTCAACTGCTGAGGTGGACGTAAAAGCCAAAGACTCGCGTAACGAAGAATAACCGATGGAATCCGGCGCGGGATCCAACTATTCAGGTTGCTGCGAAAAACCAAGACTGGTCATCTTTTCCAAAAACAGGGTCTTCTTCTTCGTCTCAGACCCACTTGACCCGCATTTCAGACATGAAAAACACCTACAGTGGTCGGCGCGGACCATACTTGAGTTACTGTAGGTTCTGAAATCTACAGGGCGCCACAATTAGCCCTGTTATGCAAATGTCCGTAATTAGTGTTTTTAGATGTCGCCACCATTTTCGTTGAAGTGCATAATTACGCGAGAGTTCCTAATTAGTGTTTTTGAGTCGTTGCCACCATTTTCGTTGAGGTGTGCATAATTACAATAAAAAGTGCTTGAGTGCATAAAACTCGTAATTCTAACCAACGAAAAATAACTGTACAAAAACAGGTTTTAACCGGAATTTTTTGGAGGAAGAATTTTCAGAAAATATACAGTACATAACTTTACATTTTTGTCACTCCTCGTGACATTCCCGTCCTTTAAAAAGCGGACGTCCTCGTTCGCAGTCCAGGCGTCGATTTTTGGATGCGAATCGGCTGTATAAATGGCGCCATTTGTTGCCAGCCGATTTTGAACTGTTGATTGATGGACGAGTCGAGATAATTGAACAATTCGGCATTGAGGGTCCATTTTCTTGATATGCGACCCTTGAGTGAAAGGGTACTGTTTCGTTGTCATGGATCCTGAATTGCTTACCCTTTTCATTTTCTAGAAGGATATTTGGATATGAAATACCAACGATTTTAAATGGTCCATGTTGTTTGGTTATGAATTTTGGACATTCTAGCCGTTTCATTGTATGTGTTTTCCGAAGAACGTAGCCTCCAACTTCATACTGGGTGTCGTTGGCGTTCTTATTGTATTGAGCAGTGTAATTCGATTGGGCTTCGTTGGTTGCTCTGTTCACTTTGTCAAATGCGGACGAAAGATAAGTTTTTACCCTTGTTAAGTAATCGTCTGGGTCAACCTGATAAGGAGACCTCGGGAAAAGGGTTTCTGAGGGCAATCGGGGCTTCCTGCCATAAATTAATTCGAAGGGTGAGAAACCCGTCGTTTTATTCACATGAGTGTTTATGGCGAAGACTGAAAAAGGGATGTAATCATCCCAATCGTCGTGACGATCATCGACGAACATTCGCAGACGTGTGACGAGGGTTTGGTTCCCTCTTTCGACCTCACCATTGGCACAAGGGTGGTAGGGGGTCGTATGTACCTTTCTGGTACTGCATAATCTTGTGATTTCTGTGAAAAGTTCTGATGTGAAATCAGAGGCCCGATCACAATGAATGATTTTGGGCGCACCGTGCTTACACACGATTTGATTGACAAAAACAGAGGCTATAGTCTTTGCGGTTATATTAGGTACCGGGAAAGCCTCCATGTATTTCGTGAAATAGTCGACAAAGACGACGATGTGCAAGTTTCCATTGATTGAAGGGGTGATAGGGCCAATGCAATCTAGCCCAACCCGCTCAAATGGTTCACTACTGAAGATAGGAACCATCTTTGCCTTGATGCGATGTCTAACAGGTTTGTTCATTTGGCATTTTGAACATGTTTCACAGTATGATTTTATATCATTGTGCATTCGGGGCCAATAATACCGGTCAGCAATCGAATGTAAGGTTTTTTCAAAGGCGAAATGGCCCGCAAATTTTGAGTCATGATGGGTCCTCATGACCTCATGACGTAGGGCTTTGGGAATGTAAAGTTGCTTTTTCCCATTTGAGAGACGGTAGAGAAGCCCGTTTTCCTCACAATAGTATTTTATGAGTTCGGAATTTCCATTCCTAAGATCCGTAAGGAGTTTGCAGGTGTCCGTATCTATCAGTTGAAATTCTGCAAAGTTTTTAGCCAATTCTTCGGCATCTATGGCCTCATTTTCTAGACCTTGGATTGGGGCTTGGATAATGTTTATTGAGCCCTTTCTTTCCATGTTTTCAAGGTCTGTTCGAACAACGTTAGTCTCTGGACGAGTCTCTAAAGTATCGATATCAAAAGTGGGTTCAGATTTTGGATCAGGGAAACGCGAAACTGCATCAGCATTTCGGTTGGCCACACCACGACGGGGCCTGATATCCAACTGGAAGCCAGATAAGGCTAAACCCCAACGTGCAATACGAGGGGAGGGGTTCTCTTTGTTGAGAACCGCCTTGACAGCAGTGTGGTCAGTATGGACTATCACTTCTTGTTGAAACAAATAAGCCCTGAAGTACTTGACAAATTCGACAACTGCCAGGGCTTCTAGTTCAGTGATCGGATAATTTTTCTCAGCAGGCTTTAGCCCACGGCTTGCGAAAGCAATGGGATGCTCAAGCATATCATCCCCAATTTGACTCAAAACAGCGCCTATACCAAGCAGAGAGGCGTCTGTTTGTAAAATGAAAGCTTTTGAGAAATCTGGATGAGCCAGGAGAGGGGCCGAAATGAGGCAAGTTTTGAGTGCGTCAAAGGCTGCTTGTTGCTCTGTGCCCCAGGCGAAAGGGGTATCCTTTTTCAGTAATCTTGTCAAAGGGCTGGCAAGCATAGAGCAGCCCTTTATGAAACGTCGATAATATGATGGAAGACCCAAAAATGACTTGACTTCCATAACATTAGTCGGGGCAGGAAGTTGGGAAACAGCTTCCACTTTGCCAGGGTCTGGGGCTATTCCTTTCTCAGAGATTATGTGGCCCAGGTAGTGGACTTTGATCTGCGAAAACTTACATTTTTGGAGCTTCAATTTCAAGCCAGCGTTATCCATGCGGCTCAAAACGACGTCTAGCCGAGCCAACATTTCTGCATGGGTCCGTGCGAATACCAAAACATCGTCTAAATAAACGAGGCAATTCGACCACTGTAACCCCGAAAGTAAAACATCCATCAAGCGTTGGAAGGTTGCAGGGGCATTGCAAAGCCCAAAAGGCAGGTAGTTGAAGTGATACTGCCCAGACGAGCAGTTGAACACCGTTTTTTCCCGATCCTGGTCAGCAATTGGTATGCTGTAATAAGCGTTCATTTGATCTAAAGTCGTAAAATATCGCATACCCCTCAAAGCATCAAAAATATCATCAATGCGTGGAAGGGGGTATGTATCCTTTTTGGTCACATTGTTTAGGCCTCGAAAATCAATGCAGAGGCGAAAACCGCCGTCCTTCTTTTTAACCAGGACTGTATTTGTGCACCAAGGGGAACTGCTCTTTGAGATTATCCCACTATTTTCCAGCTTTCTGATTTCTTCTTCAATTAAAGCCTTCTCTTTAGGGGCTGTTCGAAAAAGGGGTCTTTTCACTGGCGTGCTACCCTGTGTCTCAATTGAATGTTCCACCAGTGTTGTACGACCAACATCTGCCTTTGTCTTGGCGTATAAGTTTGGATATTTAGCCAGCAGATCCAAAAGAAGTTGCTTTTCTGTATCTGTAAGGTCAGAACCAGACAAATCTACAGTTTGGTTCAACCATTCTTTTATGGGTTTCTCCTTAACTGACCCATCTAGATTACCATTGTATGCTTCTTTTCTGGTTGCCACGTAACAGATCACAGAACCAATGCACATGTTCGGATACAGTGTGACTTCTGAGTTCAAGGGGTTCATTACTGAAACCCGCAGGTTGTGGTCGATGACCGGACTCACAGTGGCAGCAAAACATACATGTAGTTTTTCTGCCACATTTGGTTCTGGGGAGAACTGGACCATAGTCTCATTTCTGTAAAGATTTGAAACAGGGACTGAAAATTCAGTCACACTTCTTGGGGTAAGAATGACCCGTTCATTCATGTAAATGCCGCCTCGGTGGCGTAACGAATGATATTTAACCCCCGTGCAGGGTACAATTTCGTTTTCCAATTTCACATATGATTTCTCGTTGTTTATAGCCCACTGTTTAAAGCGAAACAAGAAATTTGACCCCAGTAAAAGGTCCGCAGCACAGTTTTCTTGAACGAGTGCTGTGACTGTTTCGTTGATAGCACCAACTTCAATCGTGAGATAAACTGCACCCAAAACATGAATGCTCATGTTGTTGGCAGCTATAGGGGTCATATTTGTGGGTTCAATTTTAATATCACCCAATTGATCGATGATTCGTTTATCGACTAAGGTAAATGTAGCCCCGCAGTCTACCATAGCATTGGCGGTAACGTTTTTGTTTACCCTAATCATAATATGGGGCGTTCTTCGATTTTCGCTGCTCACATGGGTAGCGTTATTCACCTATTCCATCAAAGGGGCACTAGGGGCCTGTGGATTTGGCACCATAATGTATTTGTTTTGGGTTTCCGAATTCCTCAGGCTGGCCAACTCCAAGAGGGCCTGCCCAAGAGTAGGAGTAACCGGAGGAGCAATTAGATTCCTCGGCTGCTCATACCTTGGCAATTGCCTGGGTCTTTTAGCACATCGAGAGACCCAGTAGCTAACATAGATAACTCCAACCACAAAAGCTATTAGGACAGCCAAGTTTACCAACATCTGCAAGGGTCCTTTCAGCAAATTATTAAGTCCTTGGGTCATGCTTTGATGTGACCCAACAATTACGTGTTCAAGGGCTTGACCAGCCCCTGAAATGCTATTACCGATTGCTTGTCCGGACCCAGCCAGAAATTCGTACACTGTCCCTGAATGAAGGGACATTTCTGAGGTATAATTGACTAGTCTTTTGACCACAAGTTCCAAATCATGGGTCTGAAACATATAGCTTTTCAATAACGATAGGCTAGTTGAAACTGCTGCCAACTGACCATGAAATATTGGTGGAGATTTGAAGTTGAAGATTGAGAAGTTTCCCTGCCAAATGACTTCTAAGGGTACCTTACTGACTTGAATAGGACCCATTTCTGTTTGCCAAGTTTGGTTGATTTTGTAAGGGTGAATTGGCTGATGGTTGCAATCCACCCTTTGGCTAAAGGGTAGGAGATCCACACCTCCTGGGGAAACAAACATCAAGTCGTTTCCCAGTAAGACTGGCATATGTTCATAGCAGGTGCCATTGATTTTATGATTCTTGTAAATTCGAGAGGCATTCACTTACCTGCAGGGCCAAATTGTTATGGCCTCACCTGTGAACTGGGCAATAATGTCGGTCCGTTGGAGGAAGGCCCTTGCTCCCAGAGTGGGATCTAGATGTAAAAATTGCCATATAAGATCCAAATGGCGTTGGGCCTGTCTACATAGTTCACTCCACACGTTTCGAAAACTTTGCATTTCAAAATCAATCATTTTCAACGCCAAGTAATTTAGTTTGGCATTGATGGGGTCAGAATCTGTTAGATAAAATACAGGTATAGGATTCTGACCCTCCATTTCTACAAGGGTTTGATTGATCTCGATCACAACACCTTGTTCGGTGAGTAGCCCATTTGTGATATTAGGGCAACTTTTGTGAGAAAAATTTGATCTTTTAACGAAAAACGCAGCTTGCAAGTCATCAACGATGATATGATGACCTGTTTGTTTCACAATATAACTGTCTTTGTACTCAAAAGGGCATATAGATTCGAGGGTCATTTCATTCCAAACAACCACTCCGTCTGACGCAACACAGTGGCCTGAACTGGGTTTACAGCCCCCAAGATCACCAAGGGTGCTTAGCAGATTCGAATTATCCCAGGAGGCCACTTGCCCTTCCTCAATGATTAAATTCTCAATGGAACTGCAATGATCATTGCAACACCACCTATATTCGACACTAAGGGTATTTGCAGTTGACCAAAAGTTTGGAAGGGTCTCGTTCAAAGTTTGACCCTTGTAAAGTTTTGAATACCAAAAAGTTTTGCATTCAAAAGGGGTGAGTGTTGCAAGTTTCGTATTATCGCCCACAATACCTTTGGAACCGAAGAATCCCGTATTTGTACAAATCATTCGAGTTCTGATGCTACACTTGAATGCTGGAGATAGCTTAGGGTGCTCAGGAGGTATGAAAAGCTTACCCATAGTTGTCAGGGGTTTCTCACCCACCATGGGTCTAACACAGGAAACAGTTTTAGGAATTTCGATTGAGTGACCATTTTGAGAGGTTCCACAAATTTGAAGTGAAGACACTTTATTTATGCCCATAAAAATGGTGAAAAAAATATACACACATTTTAAAGAAAATGTATGGGCGGTGGTGGCCTTTTCAATAGGGGCGTCGGCCCCAGTTCTGACGGTTTCCACACATTCTTTTCCCCTGGCCATGATTTTCGTTGTGGCCGTTTGCTCGAGAAAAGAAAAACCGTGGCCCATTTTGTCGACGGCCCTGTTGAGGGCTTCCTGGGCCGGTCGATTGGTTTCCTTGGCCCACGAGGTTTCGGGTGCGATTTCGACGTTTTCTTCTCCGGGCTGTCCGAGCCCGCCTGCACCTCGGGCAGCGGCAATACCGCTGATTGCCATTACACCCTGTAATGAAGAAAAAGCCCTTTTATGGGGCAAATAACTTTCTTGAGCTTCAAGCCTCTCACCAAGTCTGTCGAAGACAGGGGCCTGTCAGATCCAGGGCGAACGTCGGTTTTGCCCTTTTTCGGAATTTTATAGTCTTTGGGCAAGGTCGGTTTTTCAGCAGCGACCTGTTCGATTTCGCCCTCGCTTAACAAGCCTTCAGACATGGGCTCGCTTGGTTCGGGCGTTGGCGGAATGGACGCTGGCCATGCCCGATTTTCCGTCTCGTCGTTACTCCAATCCGGGTCGTATGCTAGTGACATGACCGGACCTGTGACAGAACAATGATTTAAAGTGGTCATTCCAGGGTCGTCACTATCCAGAAGATTGATAGATAACCCATTATTGTGATTCTGACCATACTTTTGGGGGCAATATTTTTCCAAATGCCCTTTGTGTTTACATTTCCTACATTCTATGGTAGGGCACTTATTGTGCTTATGTCCCACTTTTTTACAAAAGCGACATTTTGATTTACACTCAGAGGCCACATGGCCTTCTTGACTACGAATAGAACATGAAGAACTCGTAGGAACCGTAGGGGAGTCAGAGGCTTTCTTGCAAGTATTAGCGTAATGCCCCTTTTTCCCACATTTATAGCATGTGACACCGTGATCTGAACGCCTCTGTTTTTCATTTTTACCATGATTTCGAAGTTCATCCAAAATTTTGTCAAACTTTTGGCTCAGCTGATCGACCTGATTTTTCAAAGGGTCCTCATGTTGGACCGCTAAAACTGGTTCCCTGACAAACGAGGGATATGACATAGGACAGGGGACTTTGGCTTCGTCCCGCAACATTTGTCGTTCTATGAATACGGCTTCATAAACGAGGGCAGCTAAATCAGGGTACTGTTTGTACTTGATGACACTTTGAATATCACTCAACAGACCCTCATGGAAAACGGGTTCAATTAAATTCTCCCGTAAAGCTAGTTCAAAATTAGGATAGGCAAGCCGGCCCAATTTTTCGAGTTCGTTAAAGAAAGCCATTACTGTTTCAGTTCGTTTTTGTTTTCGATCCCTCAAGATTTGACGATGAAACAGGGTGTCTTGAACAACAGAGAAGGCATCCAGCAGAGCCCGTTTAAATTGATCGTACGTCTGAGGAGAATTAGGGGAGTTGGAAATATTTTCGAATTTTACCAAGGCGTCCCCATCCAAGTGGAATTCCAAAAATATAAGCTTGAGGGCATCATCATCAGCTTTGAGCCCCTTTAAAAGCATTTGTTTTTCAAGCTTCTTGGCCCATTCTTCAAAATTTTCAGAGGGCCTACCAGTGAAATGTGGAAAATCGCGATTTTTCGTGGACATTTCGCTCCTAAGATGTCCAATTCTTAACTCATTTAGACCCGCTTCAGTAGTGGACACTTTTCGTGCAATTTGAGCTTCGAGCTCCCGCAGACGCCCATCCAAAACAGTGGCAAGAGCATCCTGAACTACATGTCCCAATGGGTCTATAATTTGGTCGTGATGAGGCATTTTTTCGTTAAGGGTTTGTTCCCTAGTTTCACGCTCGATGCGTTTAAAGACATCACACAACGTTTCTTTAGTTACAGTATACCGACCGGACTGTTTTGATGAAATTTTTGGAAGAGAAAAAAAAAGATTTGACCAAGAATTGTATAGATTTTTGTTTGGATAAGGCTAAAGAAAAAGTTTCTGGGTTCCCCTGTTATTAGGTCACCACGTTTATGTCAGCGGCTACTGTAACTGGTCGATGTGTACCTAAGCAAGTTGGGTTTTGACTTTACTAATTTACAACTTACAACCTTCGTACAAACGTTGGTTCGACACGAAATGTAAAATCTGTGCAAAACGCAAACGTAAAACGGGTGCGGAATTACACTACGTAAAACTCGGCGCGAAAATACACAAACGAAATAACGGTCCAGTCGCGGGACGAATCTCGTAAGGCACAATTACTGACAGAATCCGGCGCGGGATTCAACTGCTGAGGTCGACGTAAAAGCCAAAGACTCGCGTAACGAAGAATAACCGATGGAATCCGGCGCGGGATCCAACTATTCAGGTTGCTGCGAAAAACCAAGACTGGTCATCTTTTCCAAAAACAGGGTCTTCTTCTTCGTCTCAGACCCACTTGACCCACATTTCAGACATGAAAAACACCTACAGTGGTCGGCGCGGACCATACTTGAGTTACTGTAGGTTCTGAAATCTACAGGGCGCCACAATTAGCCCTGTTATGCAAATGTCCGTAATTAGTGTTTTTAGATGTCGCCACCATTTTCGTTGAAGTGCATAATTACGCGAGAGTTCCTAATTAGTGTTTTTGAGTCGTCGCCACCATTTTCGTTGAGGTGTGCATAATTACAATAAAAAGTGCTTGAGTGCATAAAACTCGTAATTCTAACGAACGAAAAATAACTGTACAAAAACAGGTTTTAACCGGAATTTTTTGGAGGAAGAATTTTCAGAAAATATACAGTACATAACTTTACATTTTTGTCACTCCTCGTGACACTTATAATGCTACTTCTCACACTGCTACCCGCCATTCTTCATTCAAATTGTTGAGAGGTCATGAGCCTCGAATCCCTTTTGATTACGAATGCCTGAAACGTCTTACCTTACCATTAAATTATGATGCTTATCAGCATATTCTGACACAATCTCACCTGAATCTGTATAAGAAGGTTAGGGAAAACCTGGATAAAGCTGCAACTACCAGTAAGTCCTATTATGATAAGAAAGCCAAACATCGCGAGATCGCCATAAACAACATCATGTTACTGGTTAACTCTAAGAAAGGTAATAAGATACAACCTAGCTACATCATCCCGTAAGTTAACTTTGGTTGTGAAGGTCGTGCTCAAGTCCATAATCGAGAAAGCTGTCTGCCTAAAATCAAACTTCATTTTCAAATATAAAAATTTTCCAAAAATCAAAACTTTTTAAATTTCTCAAATTCCAAAATTACAACTTTTCAAATTTTTCACATAAAAACACAACTGATTTTCCAAAACTCAAAACATTCTCAGCGTCATATTTTTCAAAACAATTTTATTTCCAAGTTTCCAAAAATTTATTTTATTATTTTCTATCATTTTTGGTCAAAAACCTTATTTTCTAACTTCCACGTCCGTTTAAGTATCTCCGAGTACCTGCTCACAGTCACCTTCTCTTAAGAAATCTGTATAATTTATTTTAAATGTTTTGTTTTTATTTGTTGATAAAAATTTTGAGCATTTCTCGTAAGAAAAGGCGTACGTGCCCCAGCCCAACGCTAGGTAAGGCTTAATATTAAGGTCTGAATTTTCGGAACTCCTGCCTAAAACATTTTTGACTTCAAAATCAATCTTATTTCTTGGTGGTTCACCAGGTCCAGAGTCCCCGATAAAAATAAAAGAAAAGAGTTATATAACAATCTCAAGCAATATATATCAAAAGAGTTGAGAAAGTTCAGCAGAGATTCACAAAGAGAATACTAGGTTATGATACTACATTATCTTATGATGAATGTTTGAATCACCTGGGTTTAGAGCGATTAGACCTTCAATGGCTTCGTTTCGATCCCACTATGGTTTATAATATTGTTCGTTTGAATGTTTTGCCAATCAATAGCTTTTTCTTTATCGTTCATAATTCTAACCATGCTAACAATTCGTTAAAACTGGTATATTGTTAAATATCGCCATGATCTGTTTAAATATGAATTCTATAGTCATGTAATCCGGGCATGGAATTCTCTTGATGAAAGTACCAGGGTGTCATGCGACCTCGAAAAGTCAGGGAAAAAATTTTAGGCCTGGAAAACCAGGAAAAATCAGAGAATTTGACCAAGGATTCTTAGGATTGTAGTTGTTTTTTGTGACATATTTTTATACTGTAATTCAAAACCGAAAATATGCATTTTGGTGGGCATTAAAAGGTCCACATCTCAAAATTTTCCGGCGCCTCGCCCCGGTCATGCGCAAAATAAGGATTATTTTCTGTTAGGCGCATCCGTTAGCACATGTACTTCCACTTACTAATCAATGTTCATCAGTTTCTTTCAATGAAGTTAGCTCGTCTCATTTTGTAGTCGTTAACAAACAGTATTTGGCCGAAAATTGAGATTTTTCATTAATTCTCTCAATTTTTTCTCCTGGGGCTTGGAATTTTTCAAACGTTTGCAACATAAAATTTTGGATTTATAGACGATGAAAATTGAACACATCATCCTAGAATGTAATTTTAGAACTTGTATTCAGGAATATTTGTAGCAGAGATTCATTTTCAGCGTTTTTGAGAATATTAAAACTCGAAGGAACAAATTACACTATCAGTTTGATGCTAATTTTTTTCATATGGTTGTGAAGGTTCATTTACCAGCGTTTTGTGAAGTGAAGATACGAAAACTTTACTGGCACTCTGCCCAGACTAAGAAATGAATAAAATTGGATAATTCTAATCGGAACCACAGAAATAAATTCATGAGAACTCTATCGTTAAAATGTTTTCTGCTCCTGTAGAACGCCAATGCGTTATTCGTCAGCTCAATTTGACTGACCTGACTAGAATTTTCTCAATTTTTCCTCATTTTTGTAGGACTGACTACAAAAGCATTAGAATGCTTGGGTCCGTAGCCACATTATAAACGTTTTTGGAAATGTGGAAATTTTTTTCAAAAATGAGGGAAAAAATTTGGGTTCGATTCTCGTGTGGAGAAAACTTCGAGGAGAAAAACGGTGGTTTGATGCATCATGATCAATCAAATAAAGCGCACCCTAAAGCTGTCTAAAATCGAAAACTCAGACTGGAGAGGAACACAGGTTACTTTACCTTTGCTATTTACAAATTGTACAAATGAACTATTGGCTGCCGTTTGTTCATACGTAAGGTCATGTACGAAAATAATAGAAGATTTTTCTTCACAACAATTTAAAAAAATGTGAAAATGTTTTAAAATCAGTTTAATAAAATTTTGTTACGATCATGTGTGTTTTATACATGCCTATTTTCTCCGGTATTTCCTTTTACAATTTCATGTAGGAATTACTGTTAGTTTTCACTCTAAAAAACCTGCAAAATTCTGGGAAATTGACCTGGATAACTTGGAAAAGTCAGGGAATTTCATTTCGGGAAACTGCTTGACAGCCTGATACTCTAAATGCTAGTAGTGCAAAATTTTTCTGTGATAGACTGGGTAAATCTGATACCTTTTTTAGAGATGTAACTTAATTCTTCAATTTCGTTAGCTGTGTCTTTCAGGTATATATTCTTCGTATTTACGACGTATTATTTTCGACCTTTAATAAATTATTATTATTGAATGACGAATAAAAATAGGAAAATCAGAGCACTAAATAAACAGGCAATAGTGAAATCAAATCGAACTAATTTTTAGATGACATAAACGCGAAATGATCAAGTAAAAAGTTGAAAGCTATAATGATAGACATGTTATGCGTTTATTGACAAACTTACGTTTTTTCTTTCTATATTTTCGGTTTATGGTCTCTTGTGGTTGATATTTTCTGCTTATTTTCTAGGTTTTTCATTCTGATTTTCTTCATCCGACTGCATTGACAGTACTATTTATTAGGTGAAATGAGCTACTCAAAGAATTTATGCTAGTAAATTTTTTTCAGTGTCTGTCTTTGCGGACTCCTCAGAATTTATTTAATCCCACTAGAATCTGCAGATAGTAAATTCTCAGCACATTCAGTTCATTTCTCATTATGTTGTCTCGTATAATTCTTGTATTGTACTTGAAATTAGTCAATAAAAAACTGACATAAACAAAAAGATCAGTGATTTCAAGTTTGTCCACCATATTATACAAATTTAATCTACAATTTACTATATGTAGTTTAGCAGATTTCTTCAAACTGTATATCTATATTCTTTTCCTTTTTTAACCAATATTTTTTCATCAATCTTACCACGGATGTACTTTGAAATCTGTTAATTAACTTTTATACCATCGCATTGGCGCCAAAGTAAAATACAAGGCGCTAAGTGATGACAGGCGCCAAGTAGCGATACAATCGACTGGACGTACCAATTACAAGCACATTTTTTCTTATCCACATTTTTAGCTTTTTTGAGTTTTGAGGTTTTTCGACAAATGTGGATGAAAAACTCGGCTGTCAAGAACAAAATGGTGTCTTCTGGTGCGTTTTAGAAAGTCAAAATCTGTAAAGTTTTAGACATAGTTACCATTATTAATTTGAATTTGGTTCGGGCGCGGCTCTCAGGGAGTCAAGTACCGTTTCTCAATCACTAACATAATCACAATCAATAATTTTCACTAATCATTGATATTCAACGTTTAGTTTCTGATTCTAACTTTTCTAATGATTTTATTTTAAATCTCTTCACTTGATGATTGTTAAAGTAAGGCATTTGAAATAGGAAAATTTTAATATCTATCATCTTCAGTGATGACAGCAAAAAATATTTCAGAAGCTCAGTTTTCATGAAATTTAAAAAGTGAACACAAGTCGATTTTGTCACATATATGACCAGATATCCGGATGTCAAAAAATAGTGGAGGAACATAACTAGTTAAAAGCCAACTTGGCTTTTATTTTTCTACACTCCAGCCCTTATATATACTGTAACAACTTATTCAAAAAATTAATAATTTTTGAAAATAAATTTTAAAAATGATCTCCCTTCGAGTAAGTTGGGGGGATCCCCCCACCTTACTCGAACTCTATACCCACATGTCGGGACCCTCCAATTCGGAAAAATTTGGGAAAAGTAGATTTTTTTGGGAGAATTTTCGAAATTTTCGACTTTTTTCCACTTTCTTTGGGATTTTTGGGGACCCTCCAAAATTTTGGGAACTTTGGGATCCCCACCCCAAAATTTTGGGTCCACCCATCCCAACTGGTTGGAAGTCTTAAAGGTATGTTGATTTACTGTCTCAGTAATATATGCGTAGGTGGACATTGTATTGACCGATTATTCTATCTGCGTATGCATTTTTCATTTCTTTTTAGCCTATGAATAAATTTGGATAAATATTTGCTTCCCATAAATATAACTTTCAGAAAGAAAAAGTACTGAAATTTTTTTAGTCAATTTTCTAGGATTTTAGCCAAAATAAGTTATTTGGCAAAAAAACACTGTTCGTGCCCTAGTATCGATTGAATGCTAGAAATTATAACTTTAATTTATACCTATATGGAATTCCTTGCCGGATGATGTAATTTTGTGTTCCAATGCAAAGACATTTCTACGAAAAATTAAAGGCATTGATTTTAATAAAATCCTCAAAAAGGTGTAGTCTTGCACGCTATTTAATAGCTTACTCACGCATTTTAACAATTATTCTTCATTATTTTTCGTAATATTTTTTCTTGACAAATAAATTATTATTATTATTTACTTTGGTTCAAATAGAAATGATAAAGCGCATCAAGTTTAAATAATGCCGAAAGTACTAGGAGCCTGTTTTAATGATTAGAAAGAAGTCGATAAGTTGTCGACATCAACCCGTTGGATACGGCATCAAAATTCGGATCAGAATGTGTGGAACTGAGAAATCACGAAATCGATCCCTGAGCGATTTAATTTTTCCCTATCACGATGATTTTTGTCATAGTCTATTTTTCGAGTAAAAATTGCAGACATTAGTGATGAATTTCGTATAAATATATTGCGTTTTGAACTCTCGGTCTTTATCTCATAATTTTTCAGAAATTAGCTGCATCAGACGATACCATTGATTCCCATATCTCCAAGTCATGAGGTTGTAGCGATGCCCTTAAGCTCAGTGTTAGTGTTTTACTCAATCGTGGAAATATCTGTCGCTCAGCCTCAGCGCATTCTGCCTTTCGTTGCCAGCGACAATATCCCTGAAATAACCCATCGGCCTATTAGCTTTGATATTTACGACCCTTTTCGATCAACGACTCGTCAGTCTGATAAAATTCTTGACGACGAAGTTGTCGTTCGGCTCTCTGTTGGTCAACTGATCGGGAAAAATTTCATTATTGACAATTTAGCTTGGGCGCCGGATAGTGACGAACGCGAATTTGATTCCGAAGAACGAATCGGTGGTAACATAAATTACAAGCCAAAACGTGTCTCGACGTCAATCTTCACTTTTTTGGGCGTTCCTTACGCTCAGAAACCCGTTGGAAGGTTGCGGTTTCAGTTACCGCAGAAATTACCTCGATTACCTGGCGATATTTATTTCGCCGACAAGTTTAGTGCCGCTTGTGCGCAAGATGTTGAATCTAGACCCAACTTACGGTTCGATATGCCTTACGAACATCATGTGGATGAAGATTGTTTATATTTGAATGTATTCACTCCTCAAGTAAGTCTCCGACGTGCGATCATGTTCTGACTTTGCTAACCTGCAGGATTGTGAAAAACAGTTGATGTTCTGTATCATGAAATCTTTCTTTTCAGGCCAGCCTTGTTGCAGCTAAAAATTATCCAGTTATCGTGTTTTTCCACGGCGGAAATTTTCAAACTGGTGCCTCCAACGATTGGCCCGCCTATGTTCTTTCGACCAAAGGTTTAGTGGTTGTGACAGCTAATTATCGATTAGGCGCATTTGGTGGGTGAAAACATGAAAATTTGTTGTACGAAGGCTCTCCCTATATGAGGACAATGAAGAATATTGAACAATATTCCTGGGTGCCAAAACGGCCTGATTATTTTCGAGTTTCAGACCCATTTCGATTTTTCAAACTTTTTATCAAATTATGTCATTATTTCCTAGGTTTTCTCTCGCTGGGCGGCCGTCAAGCGAATTTCGGTCTTTGGGATCAAAAACTTGTTTTGGAATGGATTCAAGAACACATTTACGCTTTTGGCGGCGACAAATCTCGCGTCACGGTTGTTGGTCATGACGCTGGTGCAGTTAGCGCCGGCTTGCATATGCTATCACCATTTTCTGCTGGTGAGTAAAAATTAGTCGAGTTGATTGTTTCATATCTATTGCTAAAAAATACGATCAATAGTCTGAATGCACATAGCTTGTGGCTCGCAAAATCTAGATAATTAAGTATTGCTTTCTCACCTAAGAACTCAAATCACTTTTCGAGTTGTCTCAAAAGTAGATTTCACGCAAAATCCCATTCCTCCTATCAATAATTTTCTATTATCCATTTTTATTTTCCATCCAAATTTTAGTTTTTCGCTTTGTTATATCTAGGTCTCATCACTAGCGTTGCAGCTTTAAGCGGCGCTGAAGTCGCGTATCATCAAGTCATTACGCATCCTATGTTAGCCTATAATAATACGTTGAAGCTCGGTCGAATGGTCGGTTGTTTTTCTCTAAAAAGCGGCGATATTTTAGAATGTTTGAAAACGCGTTCAACTAGAGATATCGTTGCAGGGACTAGGGATATGCTGGTAAGATTAATTAAAGTACATGAGGACGTATCAACAATTTTTCAAGTGTTTTCTAATATTGAACAGTCATTGTTGTTCAGTTTAAATATTTTGAAAGCATATACATTCAGTGATAGACTGATAAGCTTTAATAGTATCACTTCTAATTATGATCTGTATCGACGAATCTTCAAGTCAACAGTATTTTTCTGTATAAACTAGTTGTGTCTTCAGCTATATTGCATTTTCATAGGTTACTTAGTACATTTTCAGATACGGTCGCATACTGTAAATTCGACTTATGCGGTCGTTCGCATCAAACCCTGAGACTGAAAATTAACTTGAATTCATTTAAAAACGAAAATGTATACCAATTATCATGCATGAGAATTAAACTCTAAATCAAGTAAATATAATCTTCAAATAAGTATGCTTAGGACCAGCAACATTCTAATAGCAAGCAGTATGGATGGCCGCCTTTTTCCATTTTTGGATTTATTGACCGTCAGTTGCGTTAAAACTCATAGGACTTCAAAAATCTTTGAAAGATTATTCTGCATGTATTATAAGCATGTTCTATGAGTTCGAAATTTTTCAGGTAGAATTCAATCGATATTCGTTTTTACCAACTATTGATAAGAATTTTCTATCAGATTTGCCACAAACACTCTTAAATAGGAAAGAAGTTGTCAGTCCGTTGCCTTACTTGACCGGTATCAACCTGCATGATGGTGCTGAAGTGCTACGTAAGTACATGTGTTAGATTTTGACATAACTCAGGCCCAGGGTTTTTTCTCCGCACACTGGATTTTTTTGGAGTCTTGCGGAAAATTTTTGGAGAGTTTTCCGCACGGAACGAAAAATTTTTAATGTGTTTAGTCGTTTTTTATTTTGGTGCGGAAATTTTCTGGCCGATTTTATGCGGAACGACCGGTGCGGAAAAAAACCCTGCCCAGGCCACCCTTGGGACTCTTTGGTCAACCAGCAGCATCACAGGGAATACGAGACTCTCGCCCATTCCGCTGGTTGTCTTGCATAATGGAACGCTTTGTCCTTGAATCTGGAATTTGCATAATTGTAAAGCATAAGGAGGGCCGCTGATAGTTAAAGAAAATCCCCACTCTCTGACCGATAGAGAGTGAATTTCAAAATAATAATGGTAACATCAGAATGAGTCATAATTCGTTCAAATGTTCTAGATTGATTGACTGTAGCTGGAATGAAACAATCCCAACCCTGACGCATGGTTGAAAGGCCACCGTACTTGAAAATGTTCAAAAGAAAGACAACAAAAAGTACAAATAGAATAGCAAAATATACACTAGGGTTGTCCCAGGCCCAGCGATCGACCGGGTATCCGGGCCCGGCCGGTCTTGGCACGACCGGGCTCGGGCCCGGTCCAAATATTACCGGGTATCGGGCTCAAAATTTTGCATGCTATTTTTTGATTTCTCGTAAAATGGAATAAACGGTGTGTCACATTAGAGTTGTTCCGTTTATTTTATATACTGCCAATTTGCGTTAATTACAATAAAATGTTTACAATTGAATTTCGGCAAATAAATATCGTAAAAAAGGTTTTCATCTTCTCTTTCCTGTTTGCGTTTTCACTTTATATTTTATTTTGTTTAAGATTGTTTTATGAAGTCATGATTTTACTTTTACATAAACCTATTTTTATTTACAGCTTAATTAACTTGCATATTTTTATTGATAATATGTCGTCTGCTTTGTGGATGTTCTTCGATTTATATTAAAAATATTAAATGCATATATTATATGTTAAATACATATTACGTAATAAGTCCGGACCCGGGCCCGGTAGAATTTTGAGCCCGGTCGATCGCTGCCCCGGCACCGGGGCAGCTGCCCCGGGCCGGGGCTAGGGTTGCCAGGTTCGGGGCAAGACTACAAAAAATTAGTATTTTTGATAGTATAACAAGCTCGATTTATAATAAAATTGAAGTTTAGACTGTAAGTAAATATTCAGTAGTTAGTTTGACAGAAATACTTTTAGGAATCACTAAATTTATGTTCTATTTGGATAAAAGTTTAAAAGTTTTCATTATATCCGGAACTGCACTTCAACTTCAATTGATTTTTTCAGAAAACTTACAATTATATTAGCTATTCATTATCACTGATTTGCCTAAACTTCAGCATACATGTCAAAACATGTTTTGAAATTACCTAAGTAGTGTCCAAGAAGTTAGAGCTGAAGCGAATTCAGATTCGAGCCACAGTCATTCACTATGCAAAAGTGACAAAGAGAATGAGGATGTTGACAAAGTTGTTATTTGGGAAAATGCTGATTTTTGATTTTTCACCACAATTTTGTGATATCTCCAACTTTCTTCTCGAGCATTTTTCAAAAGTTTCTCCCTTCCAGTCAGGGTTTTTTTCTGTACCAGACGGAGTTTTTTGGGCTGGTATGGATCCGTACTGTAGAGATTTTTTGATGCACAGTGCAACCTAAAGCCTGACGATTCTTTTGATTACGTTATAGGATTTCCTGTCTGGAAAGTCATTTTCATGCATTTTAAAAGAAAAAATCCTAAAAATTTTCCGGCGCTTTGCGCCGGACTCAAATGATTTATAATTTTGAATGTTAGTTCTGGTTCACGGTTGAAAAATGTCGTCCTATCTCGTGGATGATGTTCAATCTTGTATTGTTTCTTGACATAGTTGAAAAAAATCAAGATTTTTCTCGATCCTTTTGCAGTGTTTAAATATTTTACTGTTTTGTGAACATGAATTTCCCATTTGAAATATGATTCAAACATCATCACAGCAGAAAAATGACAGATGTTACATCTGTTTGGGGAATCTAAACTATCGGATGCATGCATAATTTTTGTATTAAACATGTTGAGAAAGATACATTTTCCTGCATTCTAGAACATTGAAATTTGAAAAATTTTGACTAAAAGATTGAAAGTTGCTGCTGAATTTTTTGCAACCTTAATTCTCGTGGTTTCATTGATCTGAAAAGACTGTTTATTATTATGATTACCTATGCTAATAAACGGTGATTACGATCGGTAGCACTATGCTAAAAAACCCTGCAGATGAATCGATACAAGTTCATGTATGCAATGCAGTTTCTTCGGGAAAAGAATGAGTTTCCTTATTTTTAGTAATGACAATTATCTTAAAAATTTAATTATTTTGTTTGCATCAGACCCTATCTAACCTATCAATCAATGCAGTATCATAGCTGACATGAAATAAAAAGAGAAAGAATCACCTTAAAAATTTTTCGATGTGATACATGAAGTATGGTACCACTAGTGACGTATATGTTAATATGTTATATGTCTGCCCCGGCCCCGGCCCTGGCCCCGGCTAAAATGTCTGCCTCGGTACAACCCTAATATACACTATGGCAAAGTGGCGATCAGCCATAAGAAAATTTCTTCAAATTCTGGTACACTGCCAAGACGATTAGAAACGACAAAGGAGAGGAAACACGAATGAAGAAAACGCACTATTTTTCCCCAACATCAACTGTCTTATGCAAAACTTATAAAAGCGGGAAAAACTGCTTGATTGATTTGTATAGCATAGTCATGAAAAAGGAAAGACTGAAAAAGATGAAAAATATCAGGGAGTGAAAAGAGTCTATAAACTACCTCACAAAGTTACAGTCAGAATGAAGAAGTGGAAAAAGAGTTGCTTCCCATATTGCGTGAGCATCATGCTCATAAGACACATGGCATTTGTAAAAGATCGTCTATTTTTCTTACATATGAAGCTGTATCCGTGAAGCAGCTTACTGTCTCCAACAATCATGAAATTTAGATTTTCAATCATTTTCTTATTCGATCCGATTTAGAGCGAAATTTTTTTCACATAGATGTTTTCATGTTTTTTCACAGCAAAAAATTATGAATCAAATGTAATTTAATACAAAATATTATTCAGTGATATTTTAAAGTGAAATTCAGAAAAGCATAACAAGGAATAGAAAATGTGGTGCACTAAGTGTTTTCTTGCCTTTCAAACTGATTTGCACTCGTAAAGTGTGTCTGAAAAATCTGAACAAAGTTTAGGTGTGAACAAAATGCAGAATACAAAATATCTTTTGCGTACCATATACTGTTGTAAAGCGCAAAAATTCTCTATCCAATGAGTGATTTTGGTTTGTATTGTATTGGTGCCATTAATCTGTGCAATGATCTCAAAAAAGATCTGTCATGCATGATCCTGAGAGAACTAATTTTTTTGGATCACTCTGATAAGAGAAAATTATTCACTATCCACCTTGTCATAACCAAGTGTGTGGGAAGAGGCATACAGAGCAAGGTCAGCCAGTCAGATGGGGATAAACTGTGATAAACTTTTTGTTCAAGAAAATTATTTTGTGTTTTCCAATAGATATCTATGATAACTCTCAATTGCAACTCTTGATTTCATTATTAGAGGAGTAACTTTGTCTGAAAATAGCTTCAAAATTGGTAATTTTACTCAAATCATTGACTCTCAGCACTTGCAGATCTAAGGTAGGGGTAATACACCATCGCTCCCTATCTTAATGTATAAACAGGAGTATGATTTATTTACTTTTTTTATTCTTGTGGGTACGGCTGTACATACTTGGACAATAGGCTCAACTGGATGCGACTCGGTACCACATGACTTGTTTGCCAGTACCAGATCATGTTTTGTGTGTGAACCGATTTTGATGATGAAAACAGGATCGAGGACCTATATACAGACAGACCATCAACCACTGAAAACTATACAATCGACCAACTATGAAATAAACCAACCGATCAAATTATCTGGGAACAAAGCATCAATTAAAAAGACATTCAGGGAATCAATCAAACAACAAATCAGGGAACCAACCAACTACTAACAAGGCAATCAACCAAGAAATCCATTGAATCAAGAAATCAACTAAGTAAACTGGGTATCAACTAACCAATCAGGAAATCAACAAAGAAATCAACAAAACGAATCATAAAACCAATTACTGAATCAAAAAATCAACCCGCCAATGAAGGAATCAACTAATCAGGAAATCAATCATCAAATCAGGAAATCATAGAACGAATCAACCAGGAAATGAATAAGCCAAACCGGGAATCGACCAGCCAATCGGGTAATAAACCCACCAATGATGGAACCAAGAAATCAACCAACAGATCAAGGAATCAATGAAGGAACCAATCAATGAGGAAATCAACTTATGATCCAGTCAAACCAGGGAATCGACCGTCTAATCAGAAATCATTCAACCAATCATGGAATCAATTAACTGATCAGCGAATTAATGAATGTGATGCGCCGGAAAATTTTGAGATTTTGACCTTCCAAAACGCATCGGAATACCTTTTTTCATATTCTCTGACTTTTCCAGGTTTTCCAAGCATAATATACACTGGTAAGTCCTAAAGAGTGTGAAAACTCTGAAATAGGCTTGAAAATCAACATTGATTTCATTTGTCAATTTTTTACAAGATGATTGTGCAATACATCTCTTCCCCTACCCTTATCCGGCTTGGCAACACCAGAAGGATCTGGGAACCAACCAACTTTTTGGGTTGACTGGTGATGAACCAATAGGGTTTGTCCAGGTATGCTCATTTTTCCTATAGCCGAAAAGGCAGGCTTCACAAGATTATGTGGTCATATAGGTGCCCGTCTTATATGAGGGGTGCTCTCTGAGTGCTTTTTTGCGACCTAATGAAAGTCAGATTCCACAGGCTAGCTTCTACCTGATATCGCCCAAATGCCAAGTGGGCTGCGTGGATCCCATCAAAAACGTTCCATGCTTTCCTACACAATTTATTGGCTCCATATCGATGAGAAGCTGTGTCTGCATAATCCAGAAAAAAATTCAGGTTAAATCCGAGATCGTAACATAGTTCTCGAGACTAGTAGTTGGAGGTGATAACTACTGGACAGAGGGATTTAGCGGGATTCGATTCCAAGAGGTTCAGACCTTAATGAGGTGACTTCAACTTTATGTTGGTTTGGGAAAAATCGGTAATAGGTGTGTCGAAAAGTCAAAGTCAAAATCGGGCAAAAATGTGAAAAATTGATAATGAAAAATCGAAGATGGAAAATTCAAAGTTGAACCGAATGTCAAAATAAAGTTAAACCAGCTTGTCAAACTGAATTACTGAGAGCAATAACAGGACGTAGGCTCTTGCGTTAAGTGGTTTATTGGCAGTGCTGGCTGTATGAAACAGTTGGTCCCTTTGGCTTAGTCGTGCGGAGGATGAAATACAAACAAAATAAAGCAGAGACCCCAAATCTGTGGAATGGCGGTATCTATTTTACCAAAACTCGAAAAAGGCCGAAAATTTTCTCATGAAAAATCAAAAATTGTAATTTTTTCCCAATGGTTTCGTATTAGATGGTAGCCGGGGCGGGGGGAGGATCGCAACCTTCCTCCCCAATTACCGATATGGTGGGGTATCCATTATTCCAGAAATTCTGTGTGGCTCTCCAAAAAAGTCGAAAATAGCCAAAATTTTTCCGAAAGGGTAAAAAAGGCGTTGTTTGCCCAATTTTTCGTGTTGGGAGGGAGAGCCCCAACATTCGGGTACTAGATCCGACCGAGATGAGGGGAGTCCTCACCCAATATCCCGCCTATTACAGGTATATAGACACCGCTTTTCTTGTACTTTCGAATGGTTATTATTTACTCATATCAATTTATCTGGTCATAATTAAATAGCGTTTTCACGTGCATCCGGATTTTTTACGGGCACCCGTTATATGAATCGCAAAACTCGCAAAAGTATGATTTAAAAACTATTTCTCCTGAATTTATTGTCTTTGTATTGCATTACATGCGTTTTGGTTCCTGATTTGCTTATAATACATCATTATAATTTCAGTGTCAGAAAGACGCGTGGCCCGCTACGGTTTCAATATTAACCCACAATTCATTGATTACTATGCTCTAGATTACGTTCTCAAGAGAAATTATACGACAAACCAAGAAGCCGTTATCGATGCTATCAAATATTTATATACTTTTTGGCCTGATAAATGGAGCAATCAGAAAGTTCGCGAACAGTTTGTCAAGGTATACCATATAACGTGCTGAGCAACGGCAGAAGTTCTTGTGAATTCAAATTTTTGGCTTTTTTGCCTGTGTTCAGCTCAGAAATGATTTCTGCTGTTTTACTCGAATTTATGAAAAATGGCTGATTTATAGCTGCTTCTCGATTTTTTTGCCGGTTGACGGTACCATTTAGCTGTTGGGAACAGCCTACTCGCTGGTTCCGGCTCCAGTCGGAAAAGCGTTAAAATTTGTACAAAAAATCAAAAAATGACCGAAAAATGACAAGAATGATTATATTCGGTTATTCAACTGACCGTTGTACAAATCTCTCCAAGGAATTTTTCTTTCTTATGAAAATTCGCGTTACAGGTTGAAAATATCTCCCTTACTGTGAGACAAATTCAATTGACAATTCTGTTGAATACGTTACCAGTACACAAATAAGGAAAAATAGGCTTTAAATTTGATTCAACCTTCTAACAGTTCAATAACCTACTTTATCCTTTTCACAATTTTTGTTTTCGCTAGCAAAACGAGAGAAAGGATAGCTTTGGAAATATGTAATAGAATATTTACAGTTCTAATAGGAGATTCATCCGAAAAAATTCGTTTGTCACATCAATGAGTTTCATGCTGAATTTTAAGGATGCTTATAAATTGTTTTTTGCTCAGAATACTTGTAGACATGCATTTCGTAAGAAATCACTAAAACGCCCTATTCCATTAACCAATTTAATGATGACCATTAATTTCAAATTTAATTTATATTTGTTCAAATTCAAATCTAATTTCAGCCGGTAACTTTGGTGTGAAATTAATCTACTCTTCAAATAACCAGTAATTTTTAGTTTAATTTGAGTAGCATTCTATTCTAGGAAAAAGTGGGTTAAGCATGTATAGCTAATAAGATCAACAATACTTCGATGTAATTCACCTAAATTAACTTACATATGGTTATTAGCAGCTAGCTAGGGCACACTTCATGGGTATGAAGCATACCTGTAAGAGGTCCGAACAGTCGGGTGGGGGGAGGGGTGGACTCAAAAAAATCCCAAAAAAGTCGAGAAAATTTCGAAAATTTTCTCGAAAAGGCCAAAAAAAAGAAAATTTTCCCATTTTTTCCGGGTTTTGGGGGGTTGGGTATAGGGTTGATCAATTTAAGGGGAGTTCCGACATTTGGGTATAGAGTTCGACTTAGTTGGGGGGGGGGGGTCCCCCAAGTACAGGTATGGTGTGAAGTCGCTTTGGTAGTGGTGGACCTGTGCATTTCCTCACCATTCTGATCCGAAATAGGATAATTATTGTGATTCTGTTTTGATTATTTTGACTACCAAAGCTTCTACTGATGAACGATTTAAGTACGGATTGCCGAAGTACCGTTCCCCAACTTCGTTATTCACAGGCATTTGTGAATCTACATACCGACTGATTTTACCGAATCGATCTCATAAAATTTTTAATAGATAATTGACGCATATAATGACATGAAAATACTCCGGCTCCGACCCGGGCCTTGCATACTGGTAAGAGATCTGACCAGTTGGGGGGGGGGGGGGTAGAAAAACCCCGAAAATTTTCCCAAAAAGGCCAAAAAAGTCCTTTTTCCCAATTTTTTCAAGTTTGGGAGGTTAGATATAAGGTTGGCCAAGTTGGGGGCTCCCCCCCCCAACCCTCCCCGCCCTGCGGTGTTGATAAAAAAGCTTGCCGCGGCCGTTCCCTATTTATTTGATGAAGACATTAGCACAGAATTTTCGAGGTCTGTTATGCACTTTGGGCAATTGATCGATCAACGTTCACTAGCAGCTTCCATATCTGTCAGACTTTCACCATTTTTCAAATTGCCGAGTTAATATGTTAAAACCGCAATTGATTATCAGTCTGTAAATGTAATTTTCCCGCTATATTTCCCCTAGGAATGACCAAAAAATAATGGAATTTACACTGTTTCTAAACCTAAGTTTTGCCCCGCATCTCGACAAATTTTGCTTTTCAAAGGTGCACTGCTCTGATTTATGATCGCCTGAGGTTGTTATTTCCTCATCTTTCAGATGGCCACTGACGCCTATTACTTGGCGCCGGTCAGTTTATCCGCGCGATTGCACTCAGAATCCGGTAGCATGGTATTTATGTACGTCAACGCGTACAATTTTTCGACCGGCGCTCTCAATCCCGACGAAAATTTTCTTCCATCGTGGATGTGTAAGTAATCAATTTGCGAATGTGTGCCTGAACTTCCTCGTAACTTTTAACAATGTCTTGTGAGAAATTTATACACCTAGAAGCTAGACTGTGGTCGGACGTCATGTTTATAATTGAAATGCAGGCGAGGATCCCGAATCTGCATTTTTTAGAAATGAAAACTGAATAAAACATATTTTCACAATAATATTTGTTTTATCAGGAAAATTTTGAACACCTCGGGATCTACAAAGTGATGCCACTGACTGTAGTAACTTGGATCATAGGAATCTCTACAATTTTATAATTTAGATGAAAAAACTACCTGTTGGAAAGAAGAGATGTGAGAACCAGGCATGCACGGCTAGAATTTTCCAAGGGGGGTCCATGGACTTTTTATCCAGGGGAGTAGGAGGGTAGGCGAGCAAAAACAAAGAAAAAAAGTTCTGCAAGCCCGTTTTTCATAAAAAATATGCGCAGAAATAATTAAAAAAGCTGTCTTAGTAATAGTTTAGGGGGCTGTTTGACGATTTTTTATTGAGCCAGGGAGGGTGGCCAGTGTGTCAGGTAAGGGGTTTTCCCCCTACCCTCTATGTGCATGTAGAACATTCTAATTCATCTGTTCTTCCTCTTTATCGTGAGCCTCCTTCCTTATCAAGAATGATTAAACTTCTTTTCAGCTGTATGCCACGACTGCGAACTTTACCTGCTGTTCGGCTTTCCGTGGATGCCCAAGCGATTTTTACCCTTTCATTTGCGCAACGTTTCTTGGACCGACAGCGATAAAAGCGCTAGCAAAATTTTCATGTCGATGATCAAAAAATTCGCCGAAACGAAGTATTTAAATCAATAGTCATACATGGACAAACCCTATCGGTTCATCTGGTACCAGCCAGCCCACAAAGTTGGGTGGTTCCAGAATTGTTCCGGTGGTTGCCAAGCCAAACAAGGATAGGGTGGGAACCAGATGTATATTACATTTATGTCGTACAAAATAGACAGAATGCAATCAACGTTGATTTTCAAGCTTATTCCAGAATCTATTTCAGGACGTACCAGTGTAACCAGAAAACCTGGAAGGTCATGGGAATAAATTATGCCTGGAACCTGTACATGTAATTGGGAGGGAAGTGCTATAGGAACTCCCTCCCAAAAATTGTCGGCCATATGGCTAGCCATTGGGAGACCCCCCAGGATTTTCCAATCCAATGGCTAGCCATATCGTAGTCATAGGCACCCCCGTACTTTTGATAATGAGACTCTCACCTGATTTTAATTAAATCAGCTCATTCTTACATTATGCACTTGATTAGTTGACCGACAAGTAAATATTCAGTAATTAGTTTGACAGTAATACTTTTAGGAATCGCTTAATTCACGTTCTATTCGAATAAACTTTTACATATTTTCATTGTATCTGGAACTGCACTTCAACTTCAGTATTGATTCTCGATTGATTTTTTTCACAAAACGTACAATTATATTTGCTACTCACTATTACTGATTTGCCTAAACTTCAGCATATGTCAAAACAGCTGTTTTAAAATTACTTGAGTAGTGTCCAACTGTCCAAGAGGTTAGAACCGAAGTGAATTCAGATTCGAGTCAAAATGCGAAAGTAACGAAGAGAATGAAGATATTGTCGAAGTTGTTATTTGTGAAAACGGCAGTTTTAGATTTTTCACCACAATTTTCTGATATCCTTAACTTTCTTCCCGAACTTTTTTCAAAAATTTCTCCCTTTCAATTATTAGCACGCGTGCTAACGTCCAAAAATTTCCATTAGCACGGATTTGGTTTCATTAGCACTGTGCTAAAGGACCCTGAGTTGAACCTATTTTTTAAGTATGTGAATAGTTATAGAAACCTTGCTAAATTATGATTTCTATTTTTTGTAGAAATCCGAATCTTCAACACGAATCAACGTGGGTCAATTACGGACCGAGGGATCATTATTACTTATTGTTCAACGGCACTTACAGGACGATGGGTAAAAGTTATGAATGGGAACGCGTGGCGTTTTGGAATTATTACATTGATCAAGTGAGTATTTGTGGTGTTTTTGAGGAAGTTTCAGCCAATAATGTATATAGTTTTCACTAAATTATTCATAACTCTAATATTCGAAATGTGACAAGATAATCTTCTTCGGCTCAAAACTATCGATTTCTCATGAGTGCCCCGAAATCAGTTTTTTTTTGTTCTGAAAATCATGAACCAAATCTCTTTGAAGCCTAAATTTTTAGGAGCGAAATTCAAATTCGGAAGCCAAAAATTTCTAGTCGAAAAATATCAAAAAATAGGCTTGTAACACAATGTGGAATGTACGTATATAATTAAATTATATGGTTAGTGTTCAAAAAATAAATGTTTAAAAGTTTATTTTTAACCAGCATTTTTCGGTTATAGACCAAAAAATCTTTGTGCAAAGAAATTTTTTTGTAATGCCAAAAGCACGATAGGTACCTGTTTCATTAATTTTTGCACGAACCTTCTTCCAAGCACTTGAGTTCATGTCCTTCTGACACAAAAATATACGGTTATCAAAATGCATCTTCTGTTCTTATTTTTTGTAATTTCACATCTTTTCGGCGCTATACGCGGTAAATTTTTTTAGATTCTGACATCCTAAAATGCTGGGAAACCAACTTAAGGATAACTCATTCAATAAACATAAGGCTCAAGAACATGTATTTATCATTTTACAAATTGAAAAATATGTGCACATTTCCATGCAGGCCTGTAGACTGGGTGGTTTGTGGACCATGGCGGCAGGGTTTTTCTAGCACGGCGCGAATGAAACCAGAACCGTGCTATTGAAAATTTTTGTACGTTAGCACGCACGCTAATGACTGAAGGGGATAAATTTTTGGAAAAAGTTCGAAAATAAAGTTAAGGGTATCACAAAATTGTGGTTCACAAAATGGTGGTGAAAAATTAAAAATCACGGTTTTCACAGATAATGACTTCGTCGATATCCGCATTCTCTTCGTCACTTTTGCATAGTGAATGACTGTGGCTCGAATCTGAATTCACTTCAGCTCTAACCTCTTGGACATTGTTTAGGTAATTTTAAAACAGCTGTTCTAACATATGCTGAAGTTTGAGCAAATCAGTAATAGTGAGTAGCAAATATATTTTCTGAAAAAAATAAGTCGAGAACCAGTGTTGAAGTTGAAGTGTAGTTCCACATACAATGAAAACATGTAAATTTTCATTCAAACAGAACGTGAGTTTAACGATTCCTAAAAGTATTACTGCCTAACTAACTATTGAATATATACCCGTCGGTCAACTAATCAAGCGCATAATGTAAGAAAAGAATGTGTTGATTTAACCAGAATCAAATGAGAGTTTTATTCCTTTCAAAAGTACCAATATCAAGCACGATTGCATGAGTTAATACAATAAAAGCATGTTATCAGAATCGACAAATTCACACATTAGTTTGACACCAACAAGGCAACATTTATCAACCGTGCTAACTGTGCTGATGAAATATTTTTTCATTAGCATGAATGCTAACGGGACTCGTACTGAAAAACCCTGCCATGCCTCCCCCCCCCAATTTTCCATGTGTTAAAACAAGAGGTAGTAAGTGACCTTTCACTTTTCTTCTTCTAGAAAAGCTCCAGTCAGAAATTCCAATTTTGCAGTAAATTGAGTGGAAAAAATATGTGCCTTCCCCCGAAAAAAAATTGCTGGCTACAGGCCTGCTTCCACGTGTTCAAAAAAATTCAAATTAAACTTGAAATTCATGAGAATCATCTCCATGATCAAAATGAATTAAACTTGGCTCCATATTTAGAATTATAGTTACAAAAAAAGTTGAAAATTTGAGATTTTGACCTCTTTAATTCATCAAAATTCATCTTTTCGTTGTCGAACCAGCATATTTTTTCCTGTAATTTTTTCCCCCCAAAAAATTGATTTGTCGAAAAACAGTGGATAGACCAATCCGAAGAATTATGGAATGAAGTCCGAAATTTTCGGCGTTTACTAATTATGCAAAACACTTATTTTAAATCTAAAATTGAAAACTAACCATAATTCACTGGAATGTAAATCAAAATTTCAGGAGCCACAATGGCTTCTAGATCTATAATTTTAGGAGCCATTTCATAATTCTTATGACAAAAAAGCGTGCCCGAAATTACTGAAATAAACCCAATTTATACATTGTCGACGTTACGTCGAAACATTCACAACGAATTTTCAATAAAAATGTTGAAAATTGTTCTCCATTTGAGTTATCGCATAATTTTTTTCTGATCTCATTGAAAAGCCAGAAAGTTTTTAATCTGATCCATATTGATGGAATTTTTTTTCTATAGCTGGCCTCTTACATGACGACAACATTTTCGCCCACGGTGATCGCTATTCGACGAGAATTAGTTTACTATAGAGCCAGTTTAGGGATTTTCTCCATTTTATCGGCCTTGCTGATTGTCGTAGCAGGAACTTTGGCGTATTTTTTATTCGAAAGAGGCAAACGTCGACGATTATTGGCGGCGGCTTCTGTGGCAACCGATAGCTTACAATCTGCTTTTAGTTACGATTCGAGAACGAATTTTTTACCCTTGGTCAATTATCCATCTTCGACGGCGTGCGGTAAAAAGTGACCATATTTGACTCGAGTTTTTTCAACGAGGCTTTAAACGATCGAATTTTGACTGGATAATGAAATCAGAAAAACTTTTTTTTTTAATTATTAAGTTCTGGACGATTGACCGAGAAGTTGCACTTCTCTAAAAGTCCTCTACAATTAATATTTCTGGCAGTTTTGCAGAATTTGGTCGGAAAGCATAGTTTTTTCACTTATATATTTTGCATTTTTATTGTTTTGCTGCTGGACGGCATTGTACATACATACTTTGTTATCTGTACATTACAGTAAACGACTTCCGATATTTAATTCGAGTGACACTTCCTTGGAGATGCTATCGTGAGGCATAAATGTGAATCATGCATGGCCATATTCCATCGATGACATTAAGATTTCGAATTTATTTTTTTATTTTATTATGTTCTATTGTTATTATTAAAAATGAAAGCGACACGAAAAAAGACGAAATACAGCAAGTCTGAAATACGCTTTTTAAGACTAAAAAGGGGTATCTATTTTGATTATTTGTTTTCTTAAGTTCAATGACTACAGACCTGCGCCTCATTTTCTGTAAAGTTACCTATAAATTCACATTCCGAGTGGCTAGATAGTATTTTTCTGAAATACTATTTTAGAAATTGAGGGAAGTGATGAATATATTCATGCTTGGCACTTCCTCGTTCGTCCTAGTTTTATCTTCTTTTTGTATCGTGTAATTTGCTTCCGACATAACCAAGAATTATGCTTTTAACGTTCAAGTGTTGGCATATACATAACTTCCTAACAAATTATTTTTTAAGTGACGCCAGAATTGCTCCTCTGCTGAGCACATAGTTTTTTTTTAGCATTTTACAAGCCATGGCTTGTTGGACTGACAAAATGGCTTGTAGAATTTTAGTCCAACAAGCCAAAATGGCTTGTCAGAATTTTTTGAGTCATGTGTTTGATCACATTGGATACAGAAAAGATGCATTTTGGTGCATTTTACAAGGTCATAATCTCAAAATTTTCCGGCGCTTCGCGCCGGTTATTACTTAAATAAGCATTATTCTTTATTTCTTAGCTCAGGCGCCGCTTCTAACATGTCTACCTTCACTTATCAATTTAATCTTTAATAGTTTTAATCATCTTAAACGTATTATCTCATGTTTTAATTAGTAATCTTCAATATTTCTTATTGATATTTAATGAAGATTCACATTTTTTCCTGGATACATTTTTTCAGAAAGATCAATACGTCAAGTCTGTAAACTTTTTGAAGCGATTATCCCTTTGTCAACATAAAATCAATCCAAAAGCTTCATGGAAGTAGTTTTTGTAAATTCTATTCTTCTTATTCATTTCTTTTCGGCCGAGTTCATCAGTTTGATCGATTGCCATGATGCTCAATATATATACATTTCTTTAAAAAGTAACCTAGCATTGGAATTTATTCACGTATATTGATATTATAAAATTGGCTTGTAAAAATTTGGAATGGCTTGTAAAATTTTAGGTCAACAAGCCACTTGGCTTGTGACTCGTAGGTCAAAAAAAAAACCCTGGCTGAGCATTCACATGTATTACGTCTTCTTCTTTTTTACAGTGCATACATTTTCCAGATTCTTTCAACTTATATTTTTCAGCAAAGAATTTGTAATTAATATATTGTGCAGGATTCTGGACTGGAATTGTCTGTATTTGTTCGGTATATTTTCTTCCTTCAGTGATTTCTATATGCTACTCCATTGCTGACACTGTCATTGTTGGAAATATTGTTTCCCATGCTAGCTCTCCTTTATACTCATTTGTGTAAGCATGCTTCACATTCATTCTTACACTCTTTATTAGTGATGTTCCTCGCATATTTTTGACATCCGGATATCCGAGTTTTTGAAGAGATCGAATCTCCGGATATCTGGTCATAATGTGAATGTGACAAAATCGACTTGTGTTCACTGCCCTTGAATTCTGTGAAAGCTAAGCTTCTAAAATGTTTTTTGATGTCATCATCGCTGATAGATATTTAAAATGTTTCTATTTTAAATTACCCTACCTTGACAATCATAAAGTGAGAAAAAAAGGAGAAGGAAATCATCAGAAGAATTGAATCAAAAGCTAAACGTTGAATATCAATGGTTAGTGAACATTGATTGTGATTGTATTAGTGATATTAGTGATTGATAAACGGTACTTGACTCTCGGAGAGCTGCGCTTGAGTCAAGCCGAAAGTACCTAATAATAGTAACTATGCCTAAATCAGCGCGTAGTGGTGTCGAATTTAAAGATTTTGACTTTCGAAAATGCACCGGAAGACACTTTTTTGTTCTTGAAGGCCGAATTTTCCTTCCACATTTGTGGAAAAGCTCAAAGCCATAAAAAGCTGCAAGTGTAAAGAGGAAAAAATGTGCCCGTCGTCACTTAGTGCATTGTACTTTACTTTGGCGACCGTGCAATGGTTTAAAAATTGATTTATAAATTTTAGAGTACATCGGTCCGTGGTTAGATTGATGAAAAAATATGGTTCAAGAAGGAAAAGAATATAGTTACACGGTTTACAAAAATCTACTAAATTTAAATCCAAGAATTATACGAGAGAGCATAATAGGAAATCATTAACGTTTTGAACTGAGTATGCTGAAAATTTATTACCATCACAGCAGACTGTTTTCGAATAGGATTGGATAAATAACGAATCCCAATGATGGACCATGAAAAAAAAATTTACTACCATGAATTCTTCGAGTAATTTATTTCGCCTAAGAAATGGTACTGTTAATGCTGTCAGACGTAGGAAATCGGAATGAAAAAATTAAAAAACAAGCAGCAAACGTTAACCACAGGAGAGGATAAACCGAAAATTAAGAAAGAATAAATGCAAGTTTGTCAATAGAAGCATAACATGTTCATCATTAGCTCTCAACTTTTTTACTTGATCACTTCGCGTTTATGCCACCTAAAAATTATTTTGATTAGATTCCACTATTGCCTGTTTATAGAACCTATTTAGTGCTCAGACTTTCCTATTTTTATTCGTCATTTGTGTTACAAGTTTTCTATAGAAGGTTCGGATGTCCGGATATCCAGATAGTTCTTTATATCCGCATATCCGGATGTCTGACGAAGATAACTACTTTTTATTTGTCCTACATTCGACTCTTGTGTTTCAAAAATCCACTCATCTTTATTTATTCTTATTGTTCCCAACAATGCTTTCCGGTTCTTCGATATTGCATGCAGTATTTTGGTGTAATCGAAGCATTCGAAGCTTCTTGGTTCTAGATAGTCCAGTCCAATTTTCGTCTAGTCAATGAAAAAAATAGTTGTATTTCGAATTTTCCAAACTCATTGATTTTTTTACTAGTGATGAATCCGTTAATATTTATTCTCTGGATTAGTACTTGTTCTGGAGTCTATTTCATTGCTACAGTTTGTTGGGATACATCTTATTTTTTTAATTACTTGTTCATAAAAAGGCGACATTCTTACGTCCAAAGTTTTAGGACTAAAATTTGTGTTTACAATTTCCTGCAATCCCTTTTTTATCAAGGCATCTTGTTCCTATCGCCCCCCATGTTCCGGGAGAGTTGATCAATCGAGATATCTATTGAGCCTTCAGGGAGATCACAACCGTTTCTATGTCCAGTATTTTAACTCCTCCTCTATTATAGTCTTGTATTGCTTTTACTTTTGTTTTTGTATTATTCCACATGAAGCTGCTTTGCATTTTCTTCAGTTTTTTAATGGTTTCATTTTCAACAGTCAAGTTAATTAAGCTATCGTTTAGCTTCGAGATTAGTATAGTTCCAAATTGTTACTTTTCTGTAGAAAGTTAGGTTTCTGCGTGTTCGTGTATTACATATTTTGTGACACTTTTCTACCTCGTCACTAAAGTTTTTTTCGTACATGATTTCTTACACAGTTTAGTCACATTTTTATCGGACTAAGGAGAACTGACGAGCTATTTCCGTATACTTATCATTGAATGGCGTAGGCTTAGGCGTAGGCTAGCCTTGTAATCAACGACATCAATTTACCCAAAAATCTGTTCTAATTTAAACTCAAAATTTTTTTCAATCGATTTTCGACCCATGTGGAGCATACCTGTAAGAGGTTTGGGCTAAATTTTAGAAGTGGGTTCCCGGCCCTCAGCCTAATTACTGTATATGAGTTGTTTGTTAATTTTGAGCATGGATTTCTGTGACTAGTGAGTAGACATTTATTTTTCCTTTAAAATTTTCATTAGGTTTAGGCTTAGGGAACAGCAGCTGTGCCCGAAGGGCGCAGCCCTGTTGAGGCTCTTCCAAATGAAGTTGTTTGTCAAAATAGAATCAAGGGTCTTGTAAGATAGGTGATAACACATCGGAGTAAACTCATAGTGTACAACATGTATATCGGATTACTGTATATAATTTTATTTGTGATGTATTTTCTCGAGTATGTCTGGGTTTTCATCTTGTTGATGGCCTGTACATTTTTCTCAAGTATTGTATAAGTACTTTGTTTTTGAGCATTCCCACACGAAAATCTATTAGTAACCCAATTAGGAATCCTTGCATAATAATTTCATACATCCGCACCTGATCCTATAACCCACTCAAGTCCATTGAAGATGCACATTCCCAAGAAATACAGTATCCTCCCAAAGTCGTAAAAACACCTGCCCGTGTAAGAAAATGCAAAAACCCCGACCCAGATGCAAGACTCAAGTGGAACACATGGAAAACAGTAAAGCACACGAAAAACTAAAAGCATGTAGGCGTGGCCAAGCATATGGTAAACTAAAGCATGTAGGCGTGGTTAAGCTAAGCATAAATTAAAGCATGAAGGCGTGGTAATATAAGCATACAGTAAATGAAAGCATGTAAAGCGAAGCAACGATTGGTTAGAAAAGCAAAACGGAAGTGGACCCCCCCGTGGTGTAAAGGCATGGTCTAAAGAAGCGGTATAAAAGAAGAAAAGCATAGTGAAAAAACGTCAGTCATTGTTACTATTTTCTTTTTGCATAAATTAAATTCGTATTTGTGTACCCCGTGCAGAATATTTGTGTATTCATCAGGAAATCATGCGTGTATTCAAGAGTTGAATTCGTAATTGCATTGGTTGTCGTTGGTTTTCGTATTGTTCCTTGTCCTCTGGATGGTAGCCGAAAAGTTCGTTCTTGTAGCAGGTAAAAGTATTATAGAATCTAGGCTGAAAACCGACCCAATATCTCATTTGGGCGTTACAGTCTTGAAGGAATAGTGTTTTTACTTTCTGGTGAAATTGGGTAGTGGTAAAAACGCATCAAGTCCATAGGCTGGTGGATCAGGTTCGATTCTTGAAGCAGGTAGGATTTTTCTGTAGTGACATGTGACATGTATGCAGATTTTATGCAAATGAGTTCCTGAATGCCATGAGCCCCTGGATTTTCGGACTGATCTGGATAGCTGGCATCTTGAAGAGTCCGAAAACGCCAGTTTGGACCATAATTGCGAAGGAAACCGACTTGTAAAAAAATTCCGAGGTTCGACCAGTTGGGGAGGGTAAACACAAAATTTTGGGGTGGAGGTCCCAACATTTCCGAAATTTTGGTGGGGATCGAAAAAACTCCAGAACAGTCGAATGAACTTCGAAAATTTTCCCCAAAAAAGCCACTTTTTTACAATTTTTTGGAGTTCAGATAAAGCGCTGATCAAGTCGTGAGTGGGGATTCTGACATTTGGGTATAGGGTTCGACCAAGTTGGGGGTGGGAGTCCCCCTCCAACCGCTCCCCAAATTACAATGTGGAGACATGCTATTACCTATTTCATATATTGAAAATAACCTCAAGCTGGCATGGAGAACTTTTGCCTTCTGTAATGCCCAGATTCTAATGATGCTTTTACTTGATCGTGACGTCGCACTTTACACGGGGATGCAACACTACGAACGATGATGATAAAACGACAAAAATAATAATGAAACGATACAACGACGATTGCTTTCTCATCGCCAAAAATACGATTATGCTCGCTTCACAATAAAAACAAATCTCGCTTAAACGCTTTTGAAATCTCGCTTTAAAAAAGACACCCTTTCATAAATCTGATGGAATCATGCTTTGCTTCTCTTTAAATACTGCTTCTTTTAGCCACTCCCTCGGTTCGTGGGAGGTCTGTTTCTGAAAATCTTCTTCCGCCAATCGCTGCTTCTTGCTTCTTCCGCTTCTGTATTTTCTATGCTTGTTTGGCCACGCCTTCTAATGCTTTCCTGGTGCAGTATGCTTTACACGCTTCTCTCATGCTTGCTTCCTTGCCTACAGTGGACTTAACCACGCCTCTGTGCTTCTGTGCATGCTTCTATATCTATTTCCTCATCGTATACATGTTTTTGTAGGAACCACGCTACTGTTCCACTTGAGACTAATGTCTGGCGAGGCTTTTACTTTTTACTGTGTGCAGGTGTGTTTACGATTTTTATGGGAAATTAATGTAGCCGTGGAATGTGTACTTTCGTGTAGATTCTAGGGGACCAGCTGCTGATGTACAGATTAATTAGAGCGTCTTAATTGGGTCTTAATAACGTCTACTGAGGTGTGGGATGATCAAAATAAAGTACTTCACATAAATTTACAGGAATGTTTGGGTGTGAATTCCAGACACCCTTGAGACGATAGACTATAATATGAATTTATATTTATTAATGAATATCACATAGTGTACATTTTATATTTACATTAATGCGTTAGCATGTACGTTACACTTCTGAAGCAAAGGCGCCAACCATTCGAGACCAAAATTTTGGCTGTGTCCTCGGAAGTTTTCATTACTAGGCTGAAAAATTTACGCAGCTGCTCATTTTTGTCCTTGCTTGGCCTCAATAGCCAAACGATTTGTTTGCAGCCCATACTCAATCTGGATGCTCGACACAATTTTCGATGATTTCCATTCGTTTTTCCATTGTCCAATCCAAGTTCTATCGCCTCCGAATTTTCGCCTACTTTCACAAATTTAGTGGTCAACTCCATAACTTGCTCATCGTTTTTCCATTTGTAGGCCTTCACGTAAAATTTATATAAAAGTTCAAAATATTTATTGTATTGGATGTCTAATAGAAAAGAAATTATTGCCGGCAAATATTAGTGACCACATAGTGACCGGAAAAAAATATTTGCCCGTTCATTGGTTATGTATTCAAATTTTCGGCAGACGCTCACATGGGCGTGCAGCACATGTATTGGTGTAAAAACTATAGGCGTGTACTGGTGAACATATCTGCAAGGTTGCAAAGCACTTTCTTTCACCAACCTGGCAAAGAACTTTTTTCGAATGGGAATCTGCTATTGATCAAACTTTTCAGTTCAGTAGGTACAACATGCATCCAGAAACTATAGTCTGTTTTTAATAAAGTGCTTCCAAATAGAAAAGATGCAGAAATCAGTAGTGTAGTCAAAATCGTTTACATAAGGCTCTTGCTGTAAAATTTTTCACTCTGAAAATTGTTAAAGGTTTGATCAGTATGCCTACAGATTTCCAGTCCTATATGATATAATGTTTATCAGAAAATCATGGAAATCTGAAATAATACTTGCTTTCCACTTTCATAATTCAGAAGCATTTCACAAAAAACAGACTATAAATCATTTTGACACTGCACCCGTTTCTGAGTTACGTTCAAACATGCACCTTTGAAAAAGATTTTGTGAGATATTTTTCAATGCTAATGAAAATTACACGCATTCAGTTCGTGAGTGTATTTAAATTCATGATGCTACAGTAAGACGAAATTTCCACTTTGCCATTTTTTGGATTTCCTCACCCGGATCCTGTCTGTGAGTCATTTTCAAGTGAGGTGTATTCATCGTCTTGAGATTTAGGGGCCAACTATACTTCGCCCTATGGCACGTAAGTATATTTGCTGCTTATTATGCGCTGTACGGCATGGCACGACACCGTACGGCACGTAAGTATAGCAGCTACTTACCATTTTCATTTACTTATTATCATTTACCACTGTACGGCACTGCACGGCGCGTGCGGCAAAGTATAGCAGCTCAATGTGGTACCGTATGGCGAAGTATAGTTGGCCCCTTACCGTTTTGGTATAGAACATTCCATCATATGCATTCAAAACAATTGAAGCTAGCGGACTTCTCCACGGTTTCACCCCTATCCAGCGAAAGACACAACAGCGAAACTCAAAATAGCGAGACTCAATACAGTGATTCTCAAAACAGCCAAATCTCAAAACAGCATACAGCGAAGTCTCAATACAGTGATTCTCAAACCAGGGAAGTCTCAAAACAGTGATTCTCAATACAGCGAGGCCTCATAGCAGATTCTCAAAATGGCGAATTTTCAACAGAATTATTTCTTGAATGGATGAATGGAGATTCGGGAGGGGTAGACGCTTTGGTGCATGACCCATTTGATACCCATTTGGTCCTGGATGCTGATTGTCACACGTTTTTGCACGAATCCCCAGATTTATGGTATTATGGCAATATATGTTGTGTTTTCACGACATTACAGCTTTTCACCCTGGTTTGTTTGTTATTAACATCTACACGCATGTTTTTTGTTCTTTTGCCTTGATTGATTTTATATTCTTCTTTTTTTGTGCCATTTTTTGTTTAATCTTTTCAGGTTGTGTACTTTTGTTCTATTTTTTACCTACTTTTTATTATATCATTTTACTTTTTGTTTCTTTATTATTTGTTTTTTGTTCTGCCTTTACTGCTCAATTATTAGATTCATTTCATTTTATTTGCTTATTTCATTTTGTTTTATTTATTTCATTACTTTAACTTTTCTGCAAGCTTCATACAAAACAATTTCAATCGGAAATCCTTATGATAATTTTTTTAAATATTTTTATGACAGATATTTTTTTGTGGTTTTTGAATAGTCTGTTCGTACATACCTACCAACTGCAGCACAAAAGCATGTGAAACATTTGTAACGTACATGCTAATGCAGTACTGTAAATGTAACGACCAGATTTGTGTGAGGTACTTTACTTCTAACCAATCGGTCGATACGGCGGGGCAAATAACGGGACGGGGGCGCGGGCGAACGGTTACAACACAATAATGGGTAATCGACGGTCGCTTGAACGTCGACAAATAAAAACGCGCTTCGATTTATAATACGAACGGGGGCCTCGGTTTAAGTTGCTTTCGAATAGTCGGCCGCTTGCAAATGTATAAAGACGGGGCGAGCGCGGAAGTCAAAACGGAAAAACCACAAGAATAAGAATGATCAAATCACGCTTTGCTTCTTCTTTTATACGGCGATTCTGGCCACTCCCTGGGCGTCACGGGAGGTCGAGCTTCTGTCCATCTTCTTCCGCCAATCGACGTTTCCTGCTACGCTTTTTATGCTTTCTTAATTACGCCTCCCTAATGCTTTTCTGGTACTGTATGCTTTCTGTGCTTCACTTGCTTTCTACGGTGGGCTTGGCCACACCTTTGTGCTTCTGTGCATGCTTCCTGTATCCGTTTCTCTGTATACACACGTTTTGTGGGGCCGCCGCTACTGTTTCACTTGAGACTACTGTACGGCGGGGCTTCTACATATTTTACTGTGTGCAGGTGTTGTTTACGATTTTTACGGGGGATTACGGTAGCTGTGGAATGTGTAGTTTAGTGTAGGTTCTAGGGGAACAGCTGCCGTTTGTGCAAATTAATTAGAGCATCTTAATTGGGCTACCGGGGTGTGGGACGATCAAAATAAAGTACTTCATGTAATTTTGTAGGAATGTTTGGGTGTGAATCTCAGACATCCTTGAGACGATAAAATGTGAAAATAAAATAATATCTAATAAATGTCTATTACATACAGTATGCTACATATTTACAGTACTGCTTTAGCAGGTACGTTACATTTCCCTCCTTCCGGAGTTGAACGTCCTCGTTCAAGGCTTCCGAGGTTGAGGAAGGGTGGGGGTAGATTCGACAGTTGCTTTCCGAGGGTAGAAAGGGGTTGTCTCATTTACATGCACCGTAAATGTAATATTCTTATGGGGGTGTTTGAGTGTAACGTTGGGGTACATGAAATTCGTAACTGTATAGGGTCCGTTTTGGCGAGGGAGGAATTTGGGAGTCAGCCCTTGTTTACACAAATGATTTTTGTAAAGAATAAGATCACCTGCCTTGTAATGTATGTTCTGAGCATGCTTGTTATACTGACGGGTATAGTGGGCTTGGGCTTTTTGCAAACTTTTCTGCACGGTTGAGAGTGCTTCTGTGAAATGCGATTTTACACGAAGGGCGTAATCGTCTAAATCAACCATGTAGGACGTGGGGAAAAAGTTTAAGGCTGCGTCTGACGGCAGATTAGCTTGTCTACCGTGGAGTAATTCAAATGGGGGATACGAAGTGCTATCATTTTTATGAATGTTGATCAAAAAAACAGCGTACGGGAGATAAGAATCCCAATCAGTGTGATTTGAATTGATGTACATGCGGATACGGGTGGCTAGGGTTTGGTTGCAACGCTCAACTTCCCCATTGGCAATGGGATGATATGGGGTAGTGTGAATTTTCCGAGTATTGCATAAACTGGTGATCTGTGAGAAGAGATCGGATACAAAATCGGAGCCACGATCACAATGGATGATTTTCGGGGACCCATGACGGCAAACAATTTTGGTTACGAATAGCTTGGCAATGGTGGCTGCAGTGATGTCAGGGGTCGGGAATGCCTCTACATACTTTGTGAAATAATCGATGAAAACGACAATGAATCGGTTGCCGTCTTCAGTGAGGGGTAACGGTCCCATGCAATCAACACCAACTCGATCAAATGGGCCAGTTGGCTGAATTGGTACCAAGTTTGCATGTACTTTGTGCCTAAGAGCTTTCTGTGTCTGGCATGGGTGGCAAGTTTTGCAGTAATGTTTGATATCACGGCTCATTTGGGGCCAAAAGTATTTCTGTCTGAGCAAGTGTAGAGTTTTCCGGGCCGCAAAATGACCTGTGAATTTGCTGTCATGATGTGAGGCGATGAGATGCTGGACTTGGGACTTGGGAATGTATAGTTTTGCCTGTTTGTCGACTATACGGAAGAGAATGTTTTGATGCACTGCGAATTTGATCAGAGTAAGGGGGTGTTTTTGGGCAATTTTTGCTAAAATACTTTTGACAGTTGGATCAGTGCGTTGGAGTTCGGCAAAGTTTTTCTGTTGCTCTTCTTGTTCAGTTGCTTCGGCTTCCAAAACTGAATTGATAGTTGATATTTCGGGGCGGGTTTCTAATTGCTCAATATCAAAGGATTGCTTTGCTGTCTGTGAGGGGAATCGAGAAACTGCATCTGCGTTGCGGTTAGCAGTGCCTTTCTTGGGTCGAATGTCTAGCTGAATACCGGAGAGGGCTAATCCCCAACGGGCAATGCGAGGGGATGGGTTTTCCTTTTGTAAGACTGCCTGAACTGCTGTGTGGTCAGTGTGTACAATGACATGTTGCTGGAAAAGATAGGGGCGGAAATACTTGACAAATTCGACTACTGCAAGGGTTTCCAACTCAGTGATTGGGTAGTTGCATTCTGCGGGTTTTAGTGTTCGGCTTCCAAAAGCAATGGGGCGATCCTGACCTTTACTATCTAGCTGACTGAGAATGGTGCCGATTCCGAGTTTCGAGGCGTCGGTTTGCAGAATAAACGGTTTTGTGAAGTCGGGGTGCTGCAGTATTGGGGCATGAATGAGTAATTCTTTTAGCTTAGTGAATGCATTTTGCTGTTCAGGGCCCCAGGAAAATTCTGAGTTCTTTTTGAGTAGCGATGTGAGTGGGCTAGAAACTTGAGAGCAATTTGGGATGAATCTGCGATAATACGAGGGTAGGCCAAGGAATGACTTAACTTCTTTTGAGCTTTTGGGCGTGGGTATGTCATAAATGGCCTGTACCTTATGGGGGTCTGGTGAAATGCCTTGCTGAGAAATGACGTGGCCTAAGTATTGGACTTGGGGCTGACAGAATTTGCATTTTTGTATGTTTAGCTTAAGGCCTGCTTGTGAGAATCGGGCAAGAATAGTTTCTAAACGTTCCAGCATTTGGGCATGGGAGTCTGCGAATACCAAAACATCGTCAAGATACACAAGGCATGTGTTCCATTGCAGACCCGAAAGAATAACATCCATTAACCTTTGGAATGTGGCTGGGGCATTGGTGAGTCCAAAGGGGAGGTAATTGAATTGATACTGGCCAGCTGAGCAATTAAAGGCCGTTTTTTCTCTGTCTGCTTGTGCTATGGGAATGGAATAGTATGCATTGGATTGGTCAAGGGACGTAAAATATTTCATTCCACGGAGGGTGTCTAGAATTTCGTCTATCCGGGGCAAGGGGTAGGTATCTTTTTTTGTGACTTTGTTGAGGCCTCGAAAATCAATGCATAAACGATGGCCTCCATCTTTTTTGGGAACTAAAACTGTGTTGGTACACCATGGGGAATTGCTTTGGCTTATGACACCTGCTGCTGCGAGTTGCTCAACTTCTGCTTGTATGATTTGTTTTTCTTTTGGGGAAGTCCGATAAAGTTGTCTACGTACGGGTTGGGAGCCATTGGTGTCAATTGTATGTGAAACAAGGGTGGTTCTACCTACGTCCATTTTGGATTTAGCATATAATGTAGGGTACTTCGATAGGGCGCGTAGGAGTTGCGTTTTTTCTGCTTCTGTGAGGTCACTGGAGGTTAAATTGACATTTTCTTTTAACCATGTGAATGTATCAAAACGGTTGGGCTGGTTTTGCATTGAAGGGGTTAGAATAGCGGGAGCATTTTGTTTTGGGATGTAACAAGAGACTGTGCCAATGCATGTTCCAGGGTAAAGAATTTGAGCTGTTTCTTGCGTGTTTAGGACGGATATACGTATGCGACTGTTTTGGTTTTCTGAGATACAAGCTGCGAAATGGACTTTGGGATTCTGTTTGGGTTTTGGGGTGAATTCAAGCTGTTTGACCTGTAAGTACGATTTGGGCAAGGGGACAGTAAATTCGGTTACTGTACGGGGTGGTAATTCTAATTTCTCGTCCAAATAAGTTCCACCACAAGTTGAAAGAGGGCTATATTCTAGGCCATCACAAGGTAGTATAACATTGCCAAATTTGACCTGTGATTTTTGATTGTTGATAGTGTATTCCGAAAAACGACTGAGAAAGTTTTTGCCTAGAAGGATGTCTGCTGTGCAATCTTTTTGGACATGGACCATGATTGTTTCCTGGATTGTTTGGGCTGTCACTGTGACAAAAGTGGTTCCTACAAAGTGAATCGGAAGATTATTTGCTGCTTTTGCTTGGACTAGCGGGGGTTTCATGTCTAACTGTAGGATTTGAGCGATTCGGGAATCAATGAGTGAGTAAACTGCACCAGTGTCAATCATGCCTTTTGTCATTAATTTGCCGTTAAGTGTGATTGGAATATGAGGGGTATGTTTCTCAGGTACGTTTTGGGGTGGCTTATTTGATGCAGATTGGTGAATTTGATTAATGAGTTCGATTGCAAGTTCGGGGGGTATCAATATCGACAAGGACATATTTCTGCTGTGTTTGTGCCCCACGACGATTAGCTAATTCTAAGAGAGCATGGCTGAATGATGGGGGAATGGTCTCATGTAAATGTCTGTTGTTTGATGGTATTTCGTATGCATGTTCGTTTGTGGCATGATGCTTTGGAGAGGGGAAATATTTTCGAAGAACGAGAAACGAATAAAAGACGCCCGCAATAACTACAATAATAACGGCGAGATTGATAATGATTTGCAGGGGTCCTTTGAGTAAATTGTTTAATCCGTCCGTGAGACTTTGGGTGGTACCGGTTATTACATGTTCTATGCCTTGACCGGCGCCAGAGAGTGTATTTCCGAGTGCTTGACCAGTGCCTGAGATCATGTTGTAAACTGTATCGGAATTGAGAGACATTTGGGCGGTGTAATTGACGAGTTTTTTGACAATGTTTTCGAGTGTGTGAGTTTTGTAAATGTATTGTTTCAAAAAGAGTAAGTTGGTTGGAATAGTTGCAAGTTGATCATGAAAAATGGCGGGTGTATTAAAATGAAAAAGGGAGAAATTTTGGTTCCAGATGATTTCTAAAGGTAAATTTGTGACATGCGGGGATCCTGTTTCACTTACCCATGTATTATTCTGTTTGTAAAGGGCTACATGCATGTGATGGCAGTCGACGGTTTGTGAGAAAGGGGTCAAATCGTTGCCTCCTGGATTTGAAAACATGAGTTCAGTTCCTACGAGGATGGGCAAAAGTTTGTAGCATGTTTGGTTGATTTTGTGGTTGTAAAAGACTTTGGATGCATTTACCTGCTTGCAGGGCCAGACTGTGAGGGCTTCTCCTGTGAATTCTGCTATGATGTCCGTTCGCTGTAGGAATGCACGCGCTCCAAGGGTTGCATCAAGACGTAAAATTTGCCATACAAGATCAAGGTGACGCTGTGCCTGTCTGCATAATTCATTCCATACATTTTTGAAATTTTGAATTTCAAATTCCTGTATTTTGTCTGCTAGATAGTTTAGTTTTGCATTGATGGGTTCAAAATCATCAAAATCATATAGTGTAGTATGAGTTTCGTTGGTTTTTGGGGTTAAAAATGTGTTACGATGTGGGGTGCTTTTGTCCAATTGTACGATAATGCCTTGTTCGGTTAGAATGCTGTCTTGGATTTCTGGGCAATTGGGGTTCGAAAAAACTGTATTTTTAACCGAGAATGCACCTTGTAGCTCTTCTATTATCATGTGTGTTTGCGTGAGTTTGATGGGATGTGTATTTTTGTATTTGAAAGGACATAAGTTTTCAAATGCTGTTTCATTCCAGATAATGGATCCGTCGGCTGTGACACAATGACCTGATGTCGGTTTGCATGACCCCAGGTCGCCTAATGTACCTGTCATAGATTTTCCATTCCAAGATGCTATTTGTCCTATTTCTATGATGACGTTAGTGACCGAGGTACAATGGTCTGTACAACACCATGTGTATTCTACGCTTAAGGAGTTATTTGTTGACCAAAATCCTGGTTGGGTTTCGTATAATTTTTGACCATTGTGTTCTTTGTCTATAACGATTGCCTTACAAACATGTGGGGTTAGATTTTGCATTTCGGTTTGGTCGAAGACAATACCTTTTGATCCAAAAAATCCTGTATTAGTACAAATTTTGCGTTTGTGAACACTGCATTTGTATGCGTCTGTAATGTGGGGCTTAGTGGAGGGGATATAGATTTTTCCGAATGTTTGTACGGGTTTGTCTACTGTGGAAGGGGGCATGCATGATACAAGTTTTGGTATGCTGACTGAGTGACCGCTCAATGAAGTTCCACACATCTGAAATTGGGCACTACACGATGTGGGGATTATTATACAAAGAAAAATACAAAACATCGGCCAATAGAATGTTTTAGTGGAGGCGGCGGGGAACTGTATGTTTTCGTTGTGGCCGGTTTGGTGTTGGGGCTTTTGGTGTTGTCGTTTTTCGATTTTGAGCTGGGGGGGTGGCCGGTTTGCAATCTGAACGTTCTGTAAAACTTTAGAAGTTGAGTTATGGGATGGGGTTTGGACTTGCTTACTTGCAGGGGTTGGTAGTAGTGTTTGGCGGGGGCGAAATTGGTAGGGTTCAGGGGTCAGGCCATGGAGAAGGGATAACAAGTTGCGGCCTGTTTTCCACGGGGTTTCGGGGGCGATGGGCGGCGTTGTGTCTTGCTTTCGGGGGATCTTGTAGCCTACGGGGATGGTGGGCGGCGATTTTTCGATTTTTGCGGCTTCAGGCATGGGGGGTGGTGACATGGCGCACCAATCGGGTACATCCAGATCAAGGACGTATTCGTCACTACGGCGGTGGGTGTTGGGCATGATAGTTCCTAAAGTAGTCTGAGGGCTGTTAGTTATGGCGGGTAATTTTAAGTAGAATGCGGGGTTGTCAATGTCCATGAGGGGTTGGGGTTGCCTGTACTCAATGCAATTTTGAATATTACGACTCTGCTGATTTGGACAATACCTGCTTGTATGACCTCTCTGCTTGCATAGAAAATATTGAAAATTGGAGTAGGGTTTTGAAAGGCAGTTATCTGATCTATGTCCTGTTTGGGAGCAGTGGATGCATCGGCTTTTACAATCACGTGTACTGTGATTATTACGGAAACAGATTTCACATGATTTTCGGGTGCCTACTGATTTACAATTACGAGCTACGTGTCCGATCTGTCCACACTGGAAGCTATTGTTCCTGTAAGCATTATTCCTGCTGAAAGTATTGTTACTGAAATTGTTGTAGCTACTTTGTTGTGGGGTTGAGGTTTTTGTTTGATCTGCAACTGTAAATCTTTTACTTGCTGTTCTAACTGATGCAAAAGATCCTGTTGGTCTGTATTTTTGGTGAGGGAAAAGATGGGTTCGGGTTTTGGGGGTATAAAGGGGAGGGCATTAGATTTTAACTCATTTCTAAGGATTTGCTGTTCAATGTAAGCTGCTTCGTCTGACATTTCTTTTAGAGTTGCGAACCTTCTATACTTAATTGCTTCCCTGATTTCGTTTTGCATGCCTTCTACAAAGAGGGGTTTTATGATCATTTCTCGTGCGTTTGTATTAAAGTTAGGGTAGGCGAGGGTTGCGAGATGTTCTAGATCAAATAAGAATTCCGTTACCGTTTCTGAACGCTTTTGTTTTCTTTCGCGTAAGAATTGCTGATGTAGCTCATTATCTCTATTGTTTGGGAAAAATGCCTGTAATGCGACTTTATACTGCTCGTATGTGTGGGGAGGGTTTTCGGAATTTGCTAAACTTTTGAATTTTGCTAACGCGGCTCCTCCTAAATGAATTTCTAAACATGCCAATTTTAACTGTACGTCTGTATCTTTCATGCCTTGGAGTGCCATGAATTGTTCTAATTTTTTGTTCCATTCACCAAAATGTTGGGTCACGCCGCCCGTGAATACTGTAGGTTTCGCGTAGAAATTATTTGCCATGTTATTACGAATGTTTGCTGTTCTTAGATCGTCTATTAGGGTAGGGTTTACTGTATTCTGATTCAATTGTGTGCGTAGGGTACCAAAATGTTCTGAAAACAAATCGTTTATCTGTTCTCTAACGATTTCTCCTAAATGATCTTGCGTTTGGTGGGTCATTCTTGGTTTACGATGGGATTTCTGCTTAAATGCTTCAATTTTTGCTTCACGCTGTATTCGTTTAAATGTATCGCTTAATGTCTCGTTGGAGGGGATTTCCAGTTTGCTTTCTACGAATACTGTCTTACTGTAGGAAATGATTACTACTGTGTTATCTAATGCTTCTAAATGCCCGGATAAGAGTACACCTAATTGGGGGCAGGGAGTTCCAGTGGTTAACATAACGGTACGGTCACCAAAATATGTAACGACCAGATTTGTGTGAGGTACTTTACTTCTAACCAATCGGTGGATACGGCGGGGCAAATAACGGGACGGGGGCGCGGGCGAATGGTTACAACACAATAACGGGTAATCGACGGTCGCTTGAACGTCGACAAATAAAAACGCGCTTCGATTTATAATACGAACGGGGGCCTCGGTTTAAGTTGCTTTCGAATAGTCGGTTGCTTGCAAATGTATAAAGACGGGGCGAGCGCGGAAGTCAAAACGGAAAAACCACAAGAATAAGAATGATCAAATCACGCTTTGCTTCTTCTTTTATACGGCGATTCTGGCCACTCCCTGGGCGTCGCGGGAGGTCGAGCTTCTGTCCATCTTCTTCCGCCAATCGTCGTTTCCTGCTACGCTTTTTATGCTTTCTTAATTACGCCTCCCTAATGCTTTTCTGGTACCGTATGCTTTCTGTGCTTCACTTGCTTTCTACGGTGGGCTTGGCCACACCTTTGTGCTTCTGTGCATGCTTCCTGTATCGGTTTCTCTGTATACACACGTTTTGTGGGGCCGCCGCTACTGTTACACTTGAGACTACTGTACGGCGGGGCTTCTACATATTTTACTGTGTGCAGGTGTTGTTTACGATTTTTACGGGGGATTACGGTAGCTGTGGAATGTGTAGTTTAGTGTAGGTTCTAGGGGAACAGCTGCCGTTTGTGCAAATTAATTAGGGCATCTTAATTGGGCTACCGGGGTGTGGGACGATCAAAATAAAGTACTTCACGTAATTTTGTAGGAATGTTTGGGTGTGAATCCCAGACATCCTTGAGACGATAAAATGTGAAAATAAAATAATATCTAATAAATGTCTATTACATACAGTATGCTACATATTTACAGTACTGCTTTAGCAGGTACGTTACATAAATACACATTGTACATTACCTGATATTCATTTATTAAATATAATTTCATTTATTAATCTATTGTCTCAAGGGTGTCTGGGATTCGCACCCAAACATTCCTGTAAATTCATGTGAAGTACTTTATTTTGATCCTCCCCATACCCCAGCAGCCGTTATTGACCCAATTAAGACGCCCCAGTTCATTTGCACATCGGCAGCTGGTCCCCTAGAATCTACACTAAAGTACATGTTCCACGGCAACATTAAATTCTCATAAAAATCGTAAACAACACCTGCACATAGTAAAAAGTAAAAGCCCCGCCAGACGTTAGTATCAAGTGGAACAGTAGCAATGGTCCCTACAAAACATGTATACACAGAAGAAATAGATACAGAAGCATGCACAGAAGCACAGAGGCGTGGCTAAGCTCATTGTAGGAAGCAAGCATAAGGAAAGCACGAAAAGCATACGGTACCAGGAGAGCATTGGAAGGCATGACCAAACTAGCGAGACGAAAGAAGCAAGAAGCAGCAATTGGCGGAAGAAGATTGTCAGAAACACGACCTCCCGCGGCCACAGAAGCCGTATATAAAGAGAAGCAAAGCATGATTCCGTCAGATTTTGCAATTATTCGTTTTTCATTTGGAAGCGCGTTTTTCGTAGAAGCGATAAAGCGAGTTTTTATTATTTGCAAGCGTTCGTATAATTTGTCGATGAGCAAGCGATCATGGATTTCGTATTTATTTGACCGTTGTATATTCGTATTCCATCCCGTTTGTCCACTGTCGCCCCGTTCTCATTTGATGGCCAAATGTAACTAAAAATAGATTTATCAACCAGCAAAAACGACCTAATCTGCATATTTGATATAAAAATGATGCGTAGAACTTTTTATTAGAATCGCTATTTTGAGTTTCGCACGCATTCTCGACACTAATAATCGGACGCCCTAATGATGCTGCAGGCGAAAATACATTTATTTCGTACAAAAAGGTACAGATGAAACGGTTCAACATTATGCATGGATTAAGAGCAAAGTTCGCTGTTCATATAGCATGTTCAACAATTCGACACATATATGTAGCAACCCCAATAACAAGGCCGCACACGCGATCCCATCTCCAAAATAAAAACTCGACAATTCTAAAATACAGATAGAATGCTCAAAAAAATGGGAAACCTAGAAAAAAGAACGAATCATACGGAACGAAATTGAAAACGGAAAACCAAGATTCTCGCAAAAACATTGAATGAAATGACGGACGAAAGTACATATATAAGTAGTACCATAAATGAGAAAGCGTAAAAATACAAAACTGTGATAGTAAAAGGTGACATTTTAAATAATTAGTCAGTCATGCACGCGAAGATTACGCATCAGCGGTAAAATCTGGCTTTTTCACTTAGCTATATTTGATCGCGAGAAGGCACCCAAATGACAGGCCCTGATTGTTCTCGGATAATTTCTTGAACTCTTAGATACAATTCCTCCGGCGTATCACCTTGTAATATTGCTGAAAAAACAAAACATTCCGAATTATAATTCAACATAGTAGCTTAACTCGCTCAGTACGTACGTTGGATTTAGAAAGTGCTGCATCAACCAGTGCATGTATTTTTGATCAGTAATATGTCTAAATCCTTGAGATAACTAAAGACTTTTATCATTTTTATTTTATCACAACATTTTTGCCAATGCAACTCCGGTTAGTACGTAAGTTCGGCTAATACATAAAGCTGGCGAAGTATGTACTATTTGAGTTCCACTACAATTTTATTTATTGGCGAAATTTGACGAAAAAAGACACTCGCATAAAAAATCCTAAGGACCAGGAATCTCGACTGGACTCATAACGATCGAAACAGTTTTATAGATGACCTATGGCTTGATTTGCAGAAATACACAATGATTGAATGTCACTTCGGGAATCACAACTATTTAGAGTTCAGGGCGAAGGAACGTCATTTTATGTAGTTGAGGCTTGACTACAATAAATTCCAGTTTTTGCAGTCTTTTAGCAGAGAAAAAATATTGTTTTAACGTGAGATTCTTCCAGGAAAAAAATGCCTCGAATAATTCAAGTTCCAAAATTCTTTAAAGTGAAAAAGCACGAATCAGAAATGACTCATCTTCGATTACATTCATGTTTTAGGGTTCTGATGCTTTTTAAAACCCAAAAAAACCACATATGATAAAAAAGATGGGCATTCTACAATCCATGTTTTAATTTTGTAGATCAGCAACGGTAGGCAAATCGAACTTTCATAGAAGACTAAAAGACCTTATTGTGTATACAAAGTTTTCCATTAAAAATATAGAAAAATTATGCGTGCACGATATTCGTTTCTTATCGTGAAAAATTATCTTTGAGTTCAATTATCCTGAACGATCTCAGGAGAGAATAATAAGAATTTCTTTACGATGATAAGGAAGAATAATATCTATTATCACAGAGAAAATCATGTTGCTGGAGGTCATGCTATTTAGCATTCTTCTATAACTAATGGATTACTCAAAATTTGCCGAGCTTCTATTTCCATGTCGAAATCACAAATAAACTCACCAGTGAACGCTTCTCCAAATTCTTGTTCAATCATTTGGGTTCTATGGAACTGTTGTTGAGCCTCTTCGTCGGTTAATCTTCTGTTCCATTCCCTGTAAGAAATACAGATACAAGAAATACAAACAAAGAAGATTAAAAATACTGAAAACAATAGGATCACTACTCTGAACAATGTTCATGCTTCCGATGTTTTTCAACGTTTATGATAAAATAGGTCATAAAAATTAGTCACCATTATTATTTTTATTATCGTTATCATTCTTTTATTAGGTACTAATGTTAGGTGAGACATTACTGACGTCGTTGTCATTATTTTCATTATTATTATAACAATTAGGTACTTATCTGAAAACATAACTTTCTTACATCAATTGCTGCCAGTTGTACGGCTTGATCAGAATAGCCACTGGATAAAGACCGGCTATCTGTAAACGTTTTATCGCATTTCCACTGACGTCCAGAATGCAGTGTCTCCCCTTAACAAAAGGAAGATTAGAATTGATAGTAACTTGACGCAGATGAACTACATGGGGAATTAGCTCAGTGGTAGAGCGCCCGTTTCGCATACGGGAGGCCGGGGGTTCAAACCCCCCATTCTCCATACTTTTTTCCAAACTGCGGGGCGACGAGAAACTCGGGTGTTCATGATGAGGTTAATTATTATGTTAAAATATCAGAAAAATGAACGAGATTAAATCCTCAGCCGAGAAACAACTTTAAACTCCCATGTCCTTCATCGAACATTTGAAGTGTTGCAACTTTTTTTCAATGCATTCCTTTGAAAAAAGTAAATAAACGGGCAAAAACAAAAAGAAACAAGAACAATTAATATGGAGAACGTGACAAATGGGGAAAAATTAAAAGAATTAAAAACGACAACGAGGAAACACGGAAATTAATGAAATGAAAAACGTAATGAGCAAATTACAAAAGGCAGACTTCAATGCACTCAAAAATGTAAGTTATAGAAAATAGATGGACAAGAACCGCGGGATGACTGGAAGAGGTAACAAAAAATATAAATCTGCAGAAGGACAAGAAGTGAAAAAATGGGTCATAACGGATTACAGTTACACATCAAATGAATACAAACTTGACGAATGGATGCATGAGTGAAAAAAGACAGGTTTAATTACATGGTGATTATGATCGAGATACTAGAAATGAGGTTTTAAAGACGGTTAGTGGCATTTTCAGGGGGAACGGTGGGCGCCCGCAGCGACCCCCGAAATACGAGAGATTTAAAATGTAATTTAGATATGTTAATTAAGCTACTAAAAATTAAGGTTTAAGATTAGAAATTGCTTGAATAGTAGGTTAGGCAGACTATTGAAGTTGCTAGTCAACTTTTTCGAAAACTTATAGTTCATAGGAAATTTACTGTTTTGAAACGTAAAAATTCCTCGAAAATTTCTAGACCGTGAGAAAGATTTCAAAAACTCTAAAAAATTTTCACTTGTTGTGCTACAGCTTTGACCGAGGCGATGCTCGTGCCGTACAAATTGCTGTTGTATTGGCCGGCTTCGATGAACAAATGATTTTGTATGTCATTTTCCATAGCGTCGCGACTAACGAAAAAGTAGTCTTTGCCATCAATTTCGTTGTCTTTTCGTAAACGACTGGTGTGCGGCACACAGCTGCCGAAACGTTCTGGGTATTGGCTCAATAAGTCATCGTTTATGCGATCCTTCAATGGGCCCAGAATGACCACGGGTCGGACGTAATTTACTACAGAAAATGAGAACGTGTATAAACTTTTGTTCATACAAAGAAACTAAATCATGTAAGACATGTAAGTAAGCCAATCATGTAAAACATGTAAGTAATGTGCATTTAAGAAAGACTATATATTAGCTGTCTAAAAGAGGCAAAAATGAATTATTTGCTGTAGTAATGCTTAATCTCGCTTTGAAAAGCATGACTTTGTAGTACTCGAGAATTCCTGAATTCTACAAATCCTGAACTCCAATTATGATATAAAGCGCTAGCCTAATACCCGAAAATTTTGTAACAGAAATCAACCGTCTTGATTCAAAAAATATGTATTATGTATTAAACATTTGCTATCTTATAGAAAACAAGTCTTTGAGTGGTCTTGAAAATCAAAAATCGCAGACATAAAAATTATGCACACATAAATTAGTTTCAATTCCACGCATCGAGCGACTGCTTAATGCACAAAAATTTGAGTTCTAATGAGGATAGATTTTACGAGAAACTTTTCAAGACACTTATCTACTTTACCCATGGATTATATCACATTATGAACATCTTATGATTAACAAAGTGATAACATACATCTTTGCTCTTCGACAACTTCGTACGATAAGATACTATCTTCCATCCCTGTAAAAGAAAAGTAATTTCAAAAATACAAAGAGCGCGAATTTTATGACATTCCACAAATTTTGCTAGGTAGCAATATTTAATGTTGGTTTAATCTATATGATGCAAAAACAAGAAGTTAGAAACAAAGCTATTAACAGCGGTTGTTATCACTAAATTCTACTATAGCTGAACCTGTTGCAAGAAATTCACATATTCAGCTCAAAAAAATAATGGAAAATTAAAAAATATGTACTATAGTCCATTTTTCTAGATGAGGGAAAAAACCTACATGAGCATTGGCAGAAACTTTGCTCAAATTAACTGTGATAGATAAGCCTGTAGCCAGGAATTTTTTTCAGGGGGACCGCATATTTTTTCACTCAATTTATTGTAAAATTGGCATTTCCGACTTGACTTGAAAAAAAACCAAGCCTTTTTCAACACTTCAAACATTTGGGGGGACATGGCCCTCCAACCTTCCCTGCCTACAGGCCTGGTGCTAGGTATGCAGTCGGCCAAATTGAGAAAAAAATGACTTTCATCTGCAAAAGCTTTCCGAGTCTTATTTTAAAATAAATGGACTATAACAGCATAACAACAGTCAGGTCACTTGAAATATAATCAATCATCCACAATTTCAATTTTTTGTAGACTTTGAAGCGTTACATTAAAAACTTACTCTCGATATCACTTTCGTCGTTCATTCGTTCTTTACTTTTCATGAATGGGAATTTTCGAGAAAGCGATAATGATTTCTTTCCCATAGAATGCTAAAGGGAAAATATAAATACAGGATGGATTAGAAACAAGCAAAAATTGTAATATTGAAACCTGGGCTCACATTCCAGGCTGGATACAATTTGGTCATGAAAAAATTTTTGATACAGAGACATTTTTGAATTCTAACCAGAATGATTTCTTGACTTAGTCAGTCATTAACCCAGCAGAGGAAACTAGAACTTGAAATCCGGCTTACTTTTTCAGACATGCTGGACTGTCTTCCGCCTATAAAGTTCACCTGTTTCCGGCGCGCTCTTTCGCGTTTTTCAATCCTGAGGAAGAGTAATCGTTGTTAAATCCAAAGAAAGGAAAGATGACGAAGAAACTGTCTACCTTTTTTTACTCGGTATGATGCCGTAACCTTCTTCGTGACCATCGGTTAGAATTCGGCGGGCTTGCCACCATTCGTCATCCGACGCGTTGGTCACGTGCAATATATCGCCGTAATTGAAAGCCAATCCGCGACTGGGCAGTCCGCTATCCTTGCTGGGGTCGTAGTCGAATAGGGCCCTTTAAAATAGACATTCTTTGAATTTCAGGAAGGTTACAAACTGGAAGTGTTCTCATTCAGTACGCACAAACTTATAACGCTACGAAAATTCAAGACAATCAAGAAAATGAGTTTGCATTTTGGGTCGAAATAAGATAATTTTTTGTCGATGATTTCGATTTCGACTACCAGATACCCAGGAAAGGCACCAATAGTGAAGAACTCACCTAACATACAGTTCTTTTCTCGGTGAAGGCAAGCTCTGAGCCACTGTTCCTTGACTTATCATTTCGTTGCGAATTTCTTCGATTTTAGCTTCGAAACGGTTATACTCTAACAAAAGGAAAATTTGAACATGCAATAATTCAGAAACGAGTATTATCGATTGACACGCATATAATTAGAGGTGCAACGTGTAGCGGAAAATGATAAGAATGACTAAAACGACATACTTGCGATGACAAAAACGAGCTAGTATTTTCAAAACCGGTTTTTTGTTTAATAATCCACAATAATGACACCCGGTCAGACAACGTGAATCATTGAGTCATCAGAAATGGCTGTCGAATTTCTTACAATTTAAAATCAATTGATTAAAAAATGAAACATCGAAAAACATGTAGGCTGCCTGTATGCACAATACGAGGGCTTCTTGCACTACAGCAATCAGCAGCTTGTCATAATACAATTTTTTCGATCTACTACACACCCTTACACCATGGAAGTAAAAGCTATCAATTAAAAGGCCGAAAGATCAACAGTGCAGAACTATTGAAGAAGCGTTTATCGGTAGAAATTCCGATAATGAACATTTATAGTGTATTTGATAGCATGAAACAAGCCTTTACGTTACACTATTGCCCATTTACTTTGAAATGATAGACACAGCGACAAAAAGAAAAGTAGGCCTTGATACACAAGGAAAAATTTAGCGAGGTTATTGGAGAAAATTTTCAGTTGCTCTGTATGCCGCTCATGGACGAGAAATTTTCTTCATTCATTAAAGTGATAAGCTCTACTAATTTTCCATCTTGAGCTACTTTCATGGGATCACTGCATCGATCATTTTAAAATGAATGTCTCTACGGACCTTGTCTCTACGGACCTAATATACAATGCAACTTGAACAAATATGATCAATACTGTAAAATTTACCTGTATCTTGTCTAATTAATCGAAAAAGCTTAAATTAAGCAAATTCATTCAATCCACAGATAATTGAGAAACTGGTTGCATAAGTTGGCCACCATCTGTAATATTCTCATCTCAGACATACACGCACATAGGGGGGGTAGGGGGGGGATAAACCCCATACCTGAGACCCTGGCCCAAAAAAATCGTCAAACACCCTCCCTGAACTTTTTTCAAGGATTTTTGTGCATATTTTGTATGAAAAACAAGCTTTCAGAACCTTTTTTGGTTTTTTTGCTCACCCACTTCCCACCCCGCTGAATACAAAGTCCAAGGACCCCCTTGGAAAATTCTTTCCGTGCATGTCTGATCTCAAAGATACATATTAGTCTGAATTCAGGAAAATGATAACCGTTCCCAAGCGTATAGTTATTTATAGATCCAACGAGTTCTAGCAAATGCATGTTTGTACCACTCACGGTTCATGAGATCAGATAGAAGCGAATTTACCAATGCTGACTATTTTTGTGCAAATTTTAGTGTGAAGAAGGTCTTCTGGGAAGAATGACTAGTGTGAAATCACCCACGTCGCTCTAGGATATTGAGTCCATTCCCTCGTAAGAAAATAATGTTCTACTTGAAACAAAAATCTGACCACGAAAATAACACTTATTATTCATATCTGACACTTAAAGAGCAAAAATTTGCGGGAGCGTAAAAACATTTCACTTCAGGTTTTCAGGTTGCATTACATTTTTATACTTCACATTATGTCGGATTATTAACGGGCGTATGTGCATTGAAAACTGATCGAACGCTTCTTTAGACTTGAATGAACAAAGAATTTCGAATTTTCAGTCCAGAACATTAACAATTCCAAGAGGCATTGGATTTTGATTCGACCAAATTTAAGTGCAAATAATTTACCATCAGGCTTATATTGCGCCATAACCAAGACATTAGGGCCACTATTCTTCAAGGCTTTGGCGGCTATATCATGACTCGCACCGCGTAAATCAACGTCATTGACCTGAAATCAGAAATTGGCAGACTGAGAAAAGATGATGACCTACATATGATTGAGGGTGTGGAGTGCTATGAAAACGGCTCCCTAATTAAGGGTCATCAAATGCCATGACGATGTCCGCGATTCCTCTCAGCATTACCGACAGGATACCTGAACTCGTGGCATCTACTTGAATCCTCACAATGTGAAAAATCACCGTTTGGCGCGTCGCGTCATAAAGCGCCATTTTATGGACTTTTGGTACTTTAAAACGTACTCATGAGATATACTTAGAAATTTCTGAGGTCGAAATTCACCTTTTCTTCAACACTGGCCTATCAACAAACGAAGCGCATCACGCGAGAGAAACTCCTTCCTTCAACAAGGTCGCTGACTCCCTTAGTCAGGTATCTGTTATGTGAATGATGAAACGAAGTTTTCTTAGCCATTTTTTCAAATTTTTGCTCATTTAATCTTCTATTTGAATCTTTCCTACTCGTAACACAAAAGCTGCTTACTCAAATTTTACATAAAAACTTTCCTAAAAACTTTCTTCATTTTTTTCCTTTCGATTTTAATCTGCTCTGTTTTGTTAGACTCCTGCATTCCATTCCCGTTTCGCCCCCGACCCATGACTATTAGTGTAGAATACTGTAGTGAAAAATGCATAGGTTATTTTCTGTTTTACTATGAATACTTCTCTTTTTGGGCCGTTGCTTTCTCCGTTTCTCCTGTTTTAATATTTATTGTGCATGTTTTGCCGTTTGGGTCGAGAATAAAGATGACTTTTTAATTTTGAATACGATCGACTATATTTTTGGTACCTGAGATTCGTTGAGTTTGATCAAACATTACAAACATTCCCTTAAGCCCGGTTCACGCGGCGACATTTGTCCCGACATACATGTTGCGACATGATGCTTTTTCCAAAAATGTCGCAACATTAAGACGTTGACATGTGCGACATATAAGGTAACATAATGTGCGACATATGCTATGACATACACCGCGACATTCTCCATCCCAGTATTATTTTTCAATGTCCAAAAGAAAGTCTGTTGCTTTTTTTGGTCTTTCCCTACTTTTGGATGATGAGTTTTTTTGCGCCTGTCACGATTACGCGCACCAAGCACACAAATAGTACCCAAATGTCGCGCTGTATGTCGGCCAAAATAGCCGGCTGAGCGAAAGAGCAAACTGTATGTCGGGTGTATGTCGCTTATATGTCGGGCTTATGTCGCGCTCGTTCACACCTGATGATTTTAATTAATATACGTATGTCGCGTATATGTCGCAACATGTATGTCGGGTATATGTTGCGCAAAATGGAAATTATTTACTATTCAATGACATTGCAAAAATTTGTTCCTGAATAGTAAATCCAGGAGGAAAAGCGACTGCAGCAAACATAGGTAGAATTAGGTAATTACGGGCACCCAAATTTACCGCGCACTGGTAAGCAAACTTTTGTATCTCTAATATCATGAATGAAAATTTCAATCAAATTTTAACGCGGCTCATGGGAAGACTGAGGACGTGCACAATACCAGTTATTAACATTCTTTCTAGATTGAGTTAATGTCTTATTACATGGTAATCTATTAACGATAGAATGCTATCAAGAGTTCAAAACTTCGAATTCATTTGAAAATGCAAAATGTCAACAAAAGGTAATCACTGATTTAAACATTTGTAATTCATGAATTATTGTATTCCAAATCTTTTATTTTTCTTGAATTCTTGGAAAAGATTATAGTCAAAGCTGAATAATGCGAGATAAAGTACACGTAATGGTCTATTTTGGTAAGCGAGAAACTGACACCTACTTGTAGCAATTGGTCTCCTTTAAACAACTGACCACTGACATCTGCTACCCCGCCGGGTTGAATGTACGACACGTAAATTCCTTCACCATCTTCACCGCCAACGATGTTAAATCCGAGTCCGGCGCAGCTTTTCAAAAGCGTAAATTTTCTCGGACTCCTAGAATGAAGCTAAGGCGTCTCCTACGATGTGGTGGATACAAAAATCAAATGAATGGAACGAAAATTTTAAATTAATACATAAACAGGCGACTGAAATCAAATCGATAGTTTAAATACAATGTAGAAAATCGGCTTAATCTCCCATTTTTCTAAAATTCTGGACAACTTTCGAAAGTATTTGTTTAGTGCAACTGAATTTTGAAATTCCAACGAACACTATGTAAGTTATTAATAACCTCGTCATTTCGGTGGTAGTGGACTGCACAATGGGTACGTAAGGAGACGGCTGACATTTGATTTCTGATTGCGGACGCAATACCTGAATAAAAATAGTATCAAATGAGCAGGAAAATAATAAAGACTAGGTACGTACAGCGTTTCAATTTGTTTTACGTATGTCGATTTTTATTTACAGCCGAAAGTACAGATCAAGTAAATAGAAAATTCTTTATATAAGAAAAGTCAGACTCCGAGTAATAAACCGCTGAGAGCGATTCTTCAATCTTCATTTGCGGCCAGAGCCGTGCACAAGGAGGGGCGGGGGCGGCCGCCCCCCATTGAGGCAGCATGCACACAGTGAATCGCTTAAAATCAACATTTTCTGGGGCTATTCAGTAAAAAAAATTTAGTCCGCCTCCCCCATGAAAAAATCCTGCGCACGGCCCTGTTTGCGACTGTTTGCTTATGTGGTAGACCGTGACCCCGAAAAAGCCGCAGAGATCCATAGAAATCATCATCCCACTGCAGTTATTTATACATGAAAATTTTTGTGTTTAAATTATACATCGTAATTTTTGGGATAACTCAAATTTTTGATAATTATTTGGAAAAATAATTTTTCTTTATTATTTTCATCAACTTATGCCGGCAAAATTTTCATCAACTTTCGACAGGACGGTTAGTCGTTTATTTTAATTATGATGGAAATACAACGCCTAACACCCACAGTTATTTGGGCCAAATAAAAATTATGGGACGGAATTTTCTAACAAATTTTACCTGAGTTGTTTCTACTCTCGATGATTGATAATTCGACCATCCATCGTAAGCTGGAGTCGGTGTCGTCGAAGTTTCGTAAAACGAATTGGAGGTGACACCACCATTTGTTTCTAAATTCATGTGGATATGAGTATATGAAACACTCGATGAACGAGTGACAAAAACTATTTAGCACAGAACTCTACAACTAAATTTTTTAACGGATTAATTCTGAAGAAATAAGCCCTGCGTGGGTTTTAATCATTATGACTTTCAGCAATGTACGGTATGCCTGCACTGCGCGAGTATCTTTAGATGTAGTAACAAAGGTTGGACTAAAAAATCTCTACATGAGAAAAACTTTTTGTTTACCAAAAAATCAAGAACTTCGCCTGTTCTTTTGCACAAACTTCTTCCGCCAGAAATTCCTCAAATTGCTACATTTATGCCGTTTATGCCTAGTTATTTCCGTGCGCAATGCTAGACATGTTTCGGTTCCGTGCTGTTTTTACGGTGAAAACAACAAGATGAAGAATTTTTCTCCAAAATCAAGATCATACATGGTCAAAAATAGAACCGAAGCAGTGAAGAAGAGTCAATACCGATACTATTTGAATGAATAAGAAACATTGCTTAGATACTTCTTTTTAAAGCTTGCTTGGATGAACTAGTTCAAATACGTTCCTGAAGTTTTTTTGTTATTTCTCTATTTTATAGCTTGAAAAAAACGAATTCAAATCCGGAAATTTCGAAAAATTCTTTCTGTACTCGTAATTTGTACAAAAATCCTGAAAAATTATCTGTAAGAAGCTAGAAATGTTTTTTTCGTGCAAAAAAACAGTGGATAGGAGGATCCGTGAAAGATGGTTTTCGATAAATATCAAGTTTGCACGCCTGCTTTAAAATAATACCTCGTTTTCCATGCTCATCAGTTGAGAAAAACAAGCTGGATAATGACCCTTTACCTGGTGGATGAGGATTTTTAATCACTGTGAGTACAACACGGTCGGATGTAGCCCTCAACGCTCCTACGGCCGTTTCGTGAGCGACGTCTTCCAGACGATCGTTGCCAACAGCTATCAATTTATCACCCACCTGTAAACGACCATCCGCCTGTGCAGCACCTCCATCGATGATTTTTGTCACGAAGATGCCTGTATCACCCGGTATATGCTCATTTCCAATTCCTCCAGCAATGCTGAAGCCCAGCCCTAAAACATGAAGAACATGCAATTAGCACTAATTTATGCTAATCAATTGATTACGATGACGTTAACGAGGAATAAGGTAATGTGCGGATTGATCTCGTAATGGACGGAAATAATAGGATAAAATCGAGTAGAAAGAAGACCCCAAGATCTTTACTGCTCTAATTTCCTTATGACTAATGTTGAGTGATATTTTTAGAATTATACAAGCTATAACAATATTCCTACAACATTTTGAGGAGCAAAACGGACTTTCTAGAGATTGTTGTTGAGCGTCCCATTTTAATTATCGATAATAAGTGGTATACAATTCGTTTTTTATTCCAAAGTTATACAGCCGCGATGTAGAATTTTCCAGTATTAATGAAAGAAGATCATTAAAACAGTTGTGGTGGATTAACTATGATGAAGAATTTTACAGACTGCCTTTGATGTGCTCCTGCGCAATTTTTATAGACTGCTAATCGTGGAAAAACGTTATTTTTCGAAGCATTTAAATTTTTTCAGCCTACTATTCAATTAATTTGTTACCTTTATTGCCTTTAATCAATTCGATAACTTCCGTTCCACGAGGCAATGCTTTGTAAGTGTTCGCAGTAATTGTCGTCATGTTGATTGGGGGCACTGGTGACGATGCACAACGATTTCGACGCCTTTTCACAAACTAAAAGCAATGAAGGAATATTAAAATTCTATGAAGAATCTGCTTTTCGGAAAAGCAAATGTATTTATTATTCGAAAGCACATTCCAGCATATAGGTAAAGTATTTGATTGACTTCTGTTGAAATTATTTGCGCTTCGTGAAATAACACAAAAAATTAGAGAATAGTAATTAAACAGTGTGGTTATTGACCAGTGTTTCTATGTGTTAGACAGCTGTAGGGCACTGTATCTGACATACATGCACACAGGGTATGGACAGGGTATGGATTTACCCTACCCTAAAAAATTTGGCAGAAGTTTACTATAGGCCAAAAATTTGGCAAAAGTTTACTATGGGCCTAAAATTTGGCAATGTAAAATGCAACAAACATTAAGAATATTCTTGTAAAAAATTTGTTCAAGCCAATGAGGCCCTGTATTAGCTGAATAGTCACTCTTGATGGACAGCTTTTAGGGCAAAAAATCAAATTTGGTCAAAACATTGTTTTAAATTTACATGAATTTTGTGCACAAAGTGAAAATTTTTGTATAAATAACCCAGTATTGCCCAAAATCACACATGATTTAAAATTATCTACTGACAGCATTTATCAAAAACTTCAGTCTACAGAATTTTAAAATGTGCAATCGTAGTGATTTAAATCAAGGGAGAAGAAAGTGCAATTTTTAATGGAAAGAATAAATGATAAGGCAAATTTGTTAATACTGCTGGTAAAATTTCTAACTACAAGCCGATACAAAAATATTTTCATTTTTAAAATATTGTGCTTGATGGTAAATAGACATAATTTTCATTTTCAGTTTCCTCCAAATCTATTTCATTTGGTCGCTTCTTCTTTTGGGCTGTGGGATCATCAGTTCTTAGGTGATTTTCGCTAACCCACACTTTTGCATATTTTGCTGCATTAAATTTTTCAATCTCATTGGGACCATTAATTCTAAGACGGATCATCAAGCTTATTGCCCTGGAGCCGTGCTCTTCTTGCTGTTCGGATGTGGTTCATGATCGAAAACCCCCGTTCGGCATCTGCACTTCCCATTGGTAGAACCAGTGCCAATGCCAAAAATAAATGGCCTGCACGCCTTGGAAACGGCAGAATTCTTCTGTTGCAATAATCAATAAACATTGTTTGTATACCAGTTATGTTGCAATAAACATTGTTTGTATTGCAGTTATGCTGTCGTCACAAGTTTATTTACCACATATAATTTGAAAAGATTAGATTACATGAAAAATGATCAATGAGTTTATTATTGACGTCAGCAACCAACCAACTTTGTGAAGTTATTATTCATACAAAAGCAATAAAATTTCATTTTAAAGTAAAAAAATTACTATACACCAGTTTCCTGGAAAAAATTACTATATGACCAATCTTGGTCATTTTCCATACCCTGGGACCCCTGACCGTGTGCATGTATGGTATCTGATTTTGGGGTTTATACAAAGGAAAGTGCACATTATATACGCAAATCTAAAGCTTACCAGCTTGACCACATTTCCGGCCCGCCTGAGTGCGTCGACGGCCACGTGATGTGGCACGTCGATCGTATCAGTGGTGTTGACGCGCAGGATGACATCGCCGACGCGCATTCGACCGTCATAGGCGGCGGCGCCGCCATCGATAATTTTAGTCACGAAAATAGACGAATCGTTCTGCACATGTGGATTATCGCTGCCGCCGGCGATACTGAAGCCCAAACCTTGAGTGCCTTTTTCCAAAACGACGTCCTCGAATTCCCATTCTTCGGCATATTGGACGCTACCGTTTGTCTACAAAAAAGAATAGAATATTCTCATTGTAAAAGCGTGGAAATGAAAATAAAATGAAAAAAAATTAATAAAGTGAGTAATGTATACAAGTGATTAAACAGACGAGAAATAAAGGTAATTTATTATATGAAAAATGACTGAATATATGATAAGATAGAAATTTTGACACAATTCAACGGCAACGGAAATTTTGCACGTTTTTATTAGCTAGACAATTTGAATTTACCAATGATATAACTCTGTATATAAACAATGATATAACTCAGTATATAAACAATGATATAACTATGTTTTCACAGATAAGGCTTTCGTCGAATCTGTCAACATCTATCGACCAGAAAATTAACATGAATCCTTACATGAATCAGAGAGTATCCCAAAGGATATCGAGATATTGTAGCAACCATGTTAAACACTCAAACACGACAGAAATAAAAAGACTGCACACACCAAGAACTTGTCGGTAAACAAAGGTAAAATTTTTACTCTGAAAAAGTAAACTTTTTAACGCGCGTATTTTTCAAACCACAAAGGCAAACTTGGCATAATAACTTGTTCTGGTCTGGGTACAAGAAACGGGAAACTACAAACGTTCTATCGAACGTATATAGTTGGATTCATTAAATTTCTTTGTATTGCCAATGCACGATGTCGACAAATTATCCAATAATTATTACTTTTGGGTAATGCTCTTTCAAATCAAATATGGTTATAGTTTCGATGACAGAATTAAATCTAACAATCGGTTGATGATGACGAGAAAGTTTTTTGTCAAATTGGAAATTTTCATAAGCGATCGATTTATTAGGCGTAAATATACTAGTGAATCGTTTCTTCACGAGTTCGAAGTATTCGAACCAAGGGCCAGAAACTACTGACCACTTTTGCATGAGATTTTAAAATCGAAGATGCAGAACCGTATCTATGAGCTAATTGAGAGGGAAAATAGGGGTAATCACAGAGTAGCTAATTTCGGATCTTGAATAGATCGCACGTGCACAATTCACCACTCAGGCGTTTCAGGATCAATTAGGACGAGCAAAGCCTCAATAAATTACTCGAAGATCATGAACATCGCGAAGAAAGACAAATTGAGGGCTAGCGTTATAAAAATATCTCTTACTCTTAAGTAAGCTAGCTTCAGATTAGAAAAAGGTTAGCTTTCTCTCCAATCGTAATAAAATAACTTCCGTGCATTTATTAGCCGAAAAAACGATCAAGCGGCAAAAACTGGATTCGTTCTGCTAATCGAATGAATGCGAAAGTATAACCACCGAAAAAAAGGAGAATTATTCGCTGCAACCACCAACCATCGAAGTCAGTTTGGAAGACGTTATACATAAAATTGTATTTATTGATTTAGTTTTTTGCTTGAATTGAGGAAATGAGAAATCTTAGATCGTCCAACAATGGAGATTAATTGTTGGATGAACTTCACAGAAAAAATCCAGCAAATGTATATACCGCGAAGTTTAAACGGTTTGGCACAGACCTGTTACAACAGCAACCTACAGGCATACGTGTAACGGAGCTCAAGAGGTGTGAGGGAGACGAATTTTTTAAGGTGAGGTTAACAATATTTACAAAATTTTATGGGGGTCATAAAAAATGCAGTATTTAGCCCAAAAAGTTCGAAAACGGCTTAAAATAGTTTTTGTCTTGAAAAATATGAAAATATGTGTCTGTGGAGGCGTCGGAAAATTGACAATTCATTTTTCCCCGCCATAAATGAGGGTCCCTATGGCTAGTCAATTTCAGCCATATTATCAACACATTTTAAGGAGGTCATCATATGGCCGACGATTTCTGGAGGTTTTTATGCTACTTACCTCAATTATATCTATGCTTAAAAGTAGCTAGGGGTCTCTGAATTAAGAAAACTGGCGATCATACATCGGCAACAAGGAAAATTTCCTTTCCAATTGCTCGGTTGGAGGCGCGTAGTCAGGATTTTTTTGAGGAAGTCAAGACTAAAATTTTGATTTTTTCGCAAAATAGTTGCAAATGACGTATTTTTCATGTATCTCAATGCTTCCTATTGAATTCGTACACATGGAACTTTATTTAGCATAAAAAATCAATCCTAGCATTATTTACTGCAAAATCATTTATAATTTTTCAACATTTGCTTTCTGAATGAAATGAATGTTCAATAGCACCAAATTCGAGCATCGTTCTCCAGTCATGATGGACCAAATATATGTTCTGAGATACTTCAACGTTTAAAAAGATCATTCAGATGATGACGTTTTTACAGGAAAATTGCAAAAATCTATATAAATGAGTAATTTTCAATATAAGGCAAATCAATCAAAGTCGTCTTGAACTAATCTTTCCAACAATGAAAAGACTGGCAGGACTAAATTGTCTTGATTTTGAAGCGTCTAAAATGCCTAAAATGCATTTTTGTTGACAGATGCTTTATTTGTGTCTTTTGAACTTTTTTACATTACAATATATCTGGAATCAGTAATTTACAAATCGTATCAATCAAACGGGACTGTTTTTTAAAAATTTAAAGCACAAAAAAGCGTGGCAGGATTTTTTCGTGCTATTATTTTGCTGCTTGTTTACTTTTGTACTTAATAGTAATATCATAAATTCCAGCGCCGAGCGCCAGAAATTTTTTTTGCATTTTTATATTCTAGAATGCTAGAAAATGAATCTTTTAAACATTTATTTTCTGGATGAAAGATCTAAATGTTAAGTGAATTCAACAGGTTCGCAGTCGCTTTTTGAGCAAACACGGTTGGAAATATCATGTTTCTGCTAGAGAATGATTATTTCTGAACAAAATGCAAGTTTTAGTCAGAAAAATTTTATGGCGCCTCATGACGGATCCTATTTTGTAATTCTGCGGATTGGGCAATCGAGTGGATTTTACGAAAATGTTTTTTTTTTTGTTGAAAAAACGCTCGGAAAGCGATTTTGTTGATGGTCGACACTGACACGACAGAAGATCTCAGGGAAAGATGGTAGATCAGAAAAAAATGCACGCCCGAATTGTCACATCCCTGGGGCGAAGGAGACCTCTTGTGACAAGCAGGTTCTTTTTGGGATTAAACAAAGGCTGGGAGAGAGTACCCAAAGGACTATAAACTGAATTATCCCTAATTTTATTTATAACATATCATACCTTTATGTTTGCACACGAATACACTCGTAGATAAATATGTATAAACTAATGTCGCGAAGGACCGAGAATAAAAAGAAAGAACCGAAACTCGAAAAGCTAGCTCTACTATACTTTTACGTAAAGTTTATATATGATATTCTAACTTTCTCGAATATTCTAGAAATTCATGACGTTTTCTAACATTTTTGACATATTTTATACTTTTCTCTCATTAATTAAGCTTAATGCTAAGTATAGCAGTTAAACTAATTTTTGTTCTACTCGTGACCTTCCTCGTGACCCAAAACGTCATTTTCTATGGCGTTTTCGGGGACTTAATCATGACAGAGTATCTACTAAATCATAACACCAAAAGTTGCATGTCTAAATTATTTTTTTGAAAACATAAATTGTTTTTGTGACGTACTCATAAAAATTTAAATATTTTTTATGCTAATGACCTAAATTAGCTATACATTACAGAATTATAATTGCAAAAAAGAAGTTGAGACTTAAATTCAAAAAAATGTGAGACTTTGACTTCTGAAATGCACCAAAATTAATTTTTTTCATGTCATACCCACCACATTTTTTCACTTTTTCAAAATATTTTTTTACCAAAAAAGTTTGATTTGTGGGTAGAACAGTCGACCGATCAATTTGAAGAATTATAGAATGAAATTCGGCGCGTAGCGCCGACAAATTTTTGGTATTTCCTGATTTTAGAGCCAGCAGAACACTTACTTCAAAATGCAAATCTAAAATTAAATGAAATTAACTATAATTCACGGAAGTATAATACATAAACCAAAATTTTAGAAACCAAAATGGCTCATAGACACAAAACTTTGAGAGCAATTTTCAAATTTTTAGGGGACCAGGCCCCTGACATGACTAAAAAAGTCTGAATGCAAAGAGTCTATGTTCACGAAAAGCAAAAATTCTTAAGGACCACGAAAAGATTTTGCAGAAATAATCGAGAAAAATCTCGATTTTCCTCAAACAGATAATAAAAAAATACAAGAACAAACATTTATCCATAATATGTCGATGTTTAAAACATATAAGCATAAACTAGGATGATAATTTCTAACCGTGCACTAGAAATAATTCCAAAAATTATGAAACATTCTAAAGCCGGCGCGGAGCGTCGGAAAATTTTTAGCATTTCTTATTTTGTTGGGACCCATAAAATGCATTTCACCGTAATGAGGTGTCCAGCGGAAAATTTCTTATAACGTAGGGACCTACGTCATGTTTCACGCTGATGGGGTAGTTGAAACCTGGACCTCGCCAGCCTGAAGTCCTCAACCCTCCACATTCGACGCCGACGTGTGCTAGCGATCAAGCACGCTTATGATTTACGTCATAGACGAACTGGAAACATTATATGTCCTACCTTTGAGGAAATGAACGATCTGATATTTGATACATGAAATAGAGAAAAATATCAAAACACACTAAACTTACGGCTGGAGAATATTGCGGTTCAACTGGAGTTCTCGGTCTCGTATAACTCGGATACGATGTCGGTATAGTTCGAGTGGCCACTAATGGACTTGTAATGGGTGATACATACGGCTTTATCGGAAAATCTGTCCCAGAAGTTTGTCGAGATGAAATATGTTCTTCCCTGACGGTCTAAGAATATCAAGAAAACATTTAATTATCTAGGTTTGGTCCTTCTTCCGATGCCTTATACATAGTACATAGAGTAAGTTTTACAAATTTTCGAATCTCAATTTGGAGTGTAGAATCAAGTAGAATCTTTGAGTAATGATCATTTTGGAACATTATAAAACTTTGAATCAGGTGCATTCAATTGATTATAGCAGAAATTTAACCGTAATATTGAATTCATCTAAAGCACCCTTCCTTATGGCGTTGTCTGACTATAACATTGAGAAAAATAAATGATTAGAAGGCCTGATAAGTTAGTTAGGAATATTTCATGCGCACAACCAATGAGCTGTTCATATTTAATAATACAAATAACGAGTGCTTATTTTAATTCGATATCACCTTGATCCTTCAAAATGTCACTGTATAAGACGATAAATTTGAAGTTGATCATCAAACTTTCACTCCAAATATAGAATTTTTACTTGCATTATTATTCTCATACAATACATGTCTTTGAATTGCTGATTTCCATGGAAAATTTACTTTTAAAGCGCATCAAATTGTACTTTACACTGTTTGTATGTAGTAACATCTCTGATGCCAAACCAGCCGACAACGGCCGATGCCAAGTACCATGGCACGGAAGCCGATGCCTGGAACATCCCTACATCTAATATCCGTTATTAGCAAATGAGTGATGCCCAACTCGAGCGGTATTATAATATGTTTTATCTCAATAAGTCATATTGAGCTCGACTAGCACATTTTTGACTTTTCACAAATAAATTTAGAAATTTTCCTTCTCAAAGCTTCAGTTTTTGAAAAATTTGCATGCGTTAAATATAACTGAATGAACGATAAACATACGCTCAAAGTTTTTTTTGATGATTCGTTTATTACAAGGCTCATTTGTCAGCAAATTTTGCTGCGATGTAACTTGTCAAAAAATAACTAAGTTCATTTTACATTACAAGCCAGTCGGATTGTATATATTCGTGCTGTAATGGAACAAAAAAAATCCTGATTTCAAGAAAAAATTCAGAAAAGCCGTTTCAGTATTGAACATTACTTTGTGAGAATAAAGGCCGGAACTCGGGCTAACAATTGGTGGACAAATTTCCCATTTGGAGGCAATTTGATTGCTCTCGTTCGTTTTTTCGGTTAACGTTTTGTGTTCGTTTAATAAAGTTTCCTCGTAAAATTCTTGAATGTCTAAAAATAGAAAAATTGCGTCAAACAGGACTATTAACAGGTTGTAAGCAGCGAGTCTATCATGTGCGTAAATTTTCTATGGAGCCGAAAAAGTCTGCGAAAATGTGAATCCCGTGCCAGAATCGCCTATATCCTTCATCGCTTTTTCAAATGAAGTGTCGATTTAGGCCCAGCTACCGTTTTCCGGCGCTTGGCGCCGGTCAATGTGTATAACAGTCATTGTTTTCTACCAGGCGCGGCCATCAGCATTCTACTTCCGCTTACTAATTAACCTTCAACAGTTTCAATCAAATAAATTACCTCATCTCTTTTTTTATTAGATACAAGGCCAAATTTAAGGCACGGTTCTCGCTGTAGGAAAAATTTTTTTTATATCAAAACCGAAACGATGCATTTTGGTGAACTTAAGAAGGTCAAAATTTCAAAATTTTCCAGTGCTTCGCACCGGTCATGAGTACAATTGTCATTGTTCTGTATCAGGAGCGGCCATTAGCATATCCACTTCCACTTACTAATTAACCTTCATCAGTTTCTATCAATCGAATTACTTCATCTCTTCTTTTACTAGTTAAGAGCCATTATTTTGCTGATAATTAAGGTTTTTTTATCACTTAAAATTTTATTCTCCCACTTCGTTTGGAGTTTTCCAAACGTTTTGAAACGTGAACCTTCGCAATGCTCATTGAAAAACGATAAAAACGTCATTCTAAGACTGTAAATTTAGAGCATCTATCCAGGAATAATTGTTGTAGTAAGCATTCCTTTTCCAGCATTTAGAACACAAAAATCTCACAATTTTAAGAAAGATATTACGATCCATTATTTTGATTCCAATTTATTTTCATTGTTATGAAGATTCGTTTTCTGGCCTTTTAGAATGTAAAAACCTGGAAATTTTCCAGGCGCTGTAAGCCGGAAATTTTTTTTGGCTCGGTCCGCTCCCCCCATCCTGGCTACGCTCCTGGGTAAAATTGTTTATGGTGAGGGTAGTACTTTTCCCATGCGGAGCCGTAATCTCGCAGTGTGAGGTCGCAGGAAGCGTATATTTGAGTGGCTGCCTGAATACTTTCGGTGTACAGCGCTGTACAAAGTACAAATCACTTATTCAGTTCAGTTCCCCAGTAACTTTGCCAATTTTACATGCTTACCTTATAAAACGCACCAAAATTGTTTTTTTTCACGTCGAATTATCAACATTTTCCCCTTTTCTGAACATTTTTCCAAAACAAGCACAATTTGGACGTAAACAGTGAATTGCATAATCTCAAGAATTACAACAAAGACTCATGGCGCGAGGTGCCAGAAAACTGTACAAAATGTATTTCTGTTTTCTACTAACATACCATTAAAATCTTCGTACGGAGCCAAAAATGTTTGTCTTTTACAAAACCCAGCGGTTCTGTACAGCTGTCAATTGTTTAATATTTATACATCAAAACCATTTATGCAGTATATACATTTTCAAACATGTTGACACCGTAAACGAATTTTTTTCAAATTGAACATGCACTCTCAAAAAATACCCAATAACAATCCTTCTAAATGTGCCCAACTCATTTCCTTCAAATAGGCTTATCCGTATACACACTTCCAAAAATTTTGTGTATCAGTAAGCATGCATGTAATTGGGGGAGGAAGTGCTAAATTTTCTAAACCAATGGCTAGTCCTATGGTAATCATATGGACTTTAGTTAGAACACATTTACTTTATACTTTTAGTCGAAAAATACTAAAAAATGTCAATTTTTAATGTAAAATGTCAATTTTTGAACAAAAAATGTTCAACACTGTCAATTTTCTCAGCACTACGAGTCACGAATACATTTTTTAGTTTGTCAGACAAAAATTACTATTTTTTTAACGTTTTTCGGACTTTTTTGGTGAAAAAAATCAATTTTTTTTCAGAGACCCCTCACCCTAACATTTCGGGAATTAGTGATTCCCGGTCCCAGAAAAGTCGCCCGAACCCCCCAGAGCTCAGGGCCTCGTTACATGTATGCCAGTAAGGCCCAAATTACAGAAAGTGGGTTAAACGTGGGTAAGAGTAAAAGTAAAACGGTGGGTAAAATCGTAGGTAAATAAAACTCGAGTAAAATCTCGGGTTACAGCCGAGTAAAGTTCGGGTAAAATCGCAGGTTATTTTCACGTCTTTTTCATCAACTTTTTACCCGACTTTTACTTTACTCACTTTCAGTAATCTCGGATTGGATAAAATCGATGGTAAAAAAAAATTACTCACGATTTTACCTGCCTTTAACCCGTTATTTTACCCGAACTTTACTCGGCTTTAACCCGAGATTTTACTCGAGTTTTATTTACCTACGATTTTACCCGAGATTTTACTCGACTTTTATTTACCTACGATCTTACCCGCCATTTTACTTACCCACGTTTAACCCACTTTCTGTAATTTGGGCCTAAGTAGGTTTTTTCCGCGCCGGCCGTTCGGCATCTTGCGGAAATCGACCAGAAAAATTTTTGTACTGCCAGCAAGTCATTTATGTCCCATTTCACTCGACCGGGTCATTTTCACCGGCGTGGGTTTGTAAATGAATTTCTAAACCCAAGACCGGCGTTATACCCGCATCCCCCTATGGGATGCTTAGATGGGAACTGTTAGTTGAAATTTATGACTTCGTTATACCCAAGCTGAACTTTACTTTACCTGAAAATATTCGCAAAATTTGTTTGCTCAAATCAGCGATCATCGATACATTTTTTAATGACCTGGCGGAGGGACCATGATATCCAGAATACCCTAGAATGGCCAAAAAGATACCCAAACTCAGGACATGAGTTCGAACCGTCATTTTCATCAGACCAAAATCTAGAAAAAATGTCGATTTTCGGGCTAAAAGTGGCCAGTCCTGACTAGACGAGTGGGAAGTAGATAAATTTTGTTAGCGCTCAGCGCTGAGACATTTTTAGCAAATCTTGAGGCCAAAATGCAGCGTTCCCTGATCTTTCCTAACGCCTTCCTCAAGATGGACCGCATCAGTTGTCCCCTTCCCCAAAAAAGCCTCCGACGCATATAACGCTCGGTAGCTGTAATATGTATGCTAATTGTTAAACAGAATCTTGAACAAGTCAGTTATTAATTTCTATTAATTTTTACCGCTTTCCAGAAAGCTAATACAAATTAAGGGTGGGTCAGTTGGATGTGTGCTGATTTGGTTACATAAACGTCTATGTCATCACCATGTCATTTCAGCCACTGAATCGATTCAGCCAACGTTTTTTTTCATATTTCAAAGCCCTTACATCTAAAAAAGTCCAAAAATAAACTCAGATTATAAGGTGATTATCCCCAAACAAAGGTCAATCTTATACGTACATCTTTCACTAACCCTGTAGGAGCTTTGGTGTCCTAGCCACATCTTTTTGCGCATGCTTCGATTTTTATCTCATTTTTCAACCGACTGACTAAATTAATATAAAATTATGCACCCACTATATTCCCTCTTTCACTGTCTTCAAGTTTTAGACCAACAATCCTTCAAAAAAACTGGTCTTTCCTCACAGACAAATACACTACTCTAGGTGGAATAAACCTGCATTCCAGCATTCCTAAACGGCATTACTTTTTATCCCACCTCAGTATGATACAATGAACAAATAGAATGCGAATACCTACCATACCACTCGCAAACGAGAGATGTGCATATTTTAGAAGAATTGTACAATTAATTGTTGAGTAACGTTACTCTGACTTTTTTTGGAAAAGTCTTAAATAACAGTATGCATGTATAGAAAACAAAATTTTCATGCTGGAATGACAATGATTAAAAAAATTGCACTTTAGTTTATACATGTAATTGGGGGGGAAGTGCTACAGGGACCACCGCCCAGAAATCGTTGGCCGTATGGCTGACTATTGGGCGACCCCAAGGATTTACCAATCCCATGGCTAGCCATATGGCAGTCACAGAAATCCCCACTCATGCTTTTGGTCGGAAAAATACTGAAAAATGTCGATTTTTTGATGAAAAATGTCATTTTTTAAAGGCTTCTGAAAGGCAAAATTTACTATTTTTTGAACCGTTTTTCGGACTTTTTTTGGTGAAAAAAATCGATTTCTTCCTTCAGAGATCCCCCTAAAATTTTGAGGAATCAGTCACCGCCGGCCCAAAAATGTCTCCTGACCCGCAGGATTCAGGCCCCCGTTACAAGTATGCTTTAGTCCTAAGCAAGACGTCGAATGAGATTTTTACTATAATATCAATTTAAATCAAATCTTATACCCATAAAGAACGATGGTATATTAACCAGCCCAATGGGACAGCAGACAAAAGGTTGAAGCCGGACTTCATCAATGTAACTCAAAATGCGACTAAACTGGGCTTTCGGATCCGTCTCCATTTTCCCATTACCTCCAGCGTCTCATTACCTCGAATAATACACCAGTCATATCCTGTAATAACGTATTCCAGTCTGGACTTAGGTTTGGGGCATAAAATTTGCATAGCGCCATTTGCCATTTCAACGTATCGGAGGTAATAGAACGTCGGAAGGAACAGGACAATGGAGGTACCGGGACACAATCCATCATTTTCTTTGACCAGCATCTGTTGAGACAACTTTTTTCTGTAGCTCGTAATATCAGTAAATGCAAGACTCGGTTAAGAACTTGAATCCAAAGCTGTGCGATTACCGTGCACTCACTCTGATCGAATGAACCAACGCGAGAAACGGGAGCAGTTTATAGTTGTGGTGGCTGACTTGGCTGCTCACAACACTTGCCGAGGTACAATTCAACTTCATTTATGTAAGAGTTGATCAGCTGTAGCTCAAGCCTGTTGGATGAGGTCAGGAGACGGATTATTTCCAGTGAGAAATTTGTCGCAAATAAGAAAATAACATTGAGTATGATTATTGGAAAAACTGTCACGTATAGAAAAATTTTTCGATTGGGGTTCGTTACCGCGAAAGGCCCGTTACCGCAAAAATATGTTCTATAAGTTATATTGTAGTTTAGTACAGAAAAAGGGGTCTTTACCACAAAAAATCCACTACAGCAAAAATTTAATGATACTACAGAAAACTAAGTTATCCACTACTGTATTTATTTTAATCAACTTAATGACACCACAATTTAAAAACTTAATAATGAAGACGCTAATTTTAATCAGTTTTACTCGTGTTTCATTTCAACTTTCAATACAAGACCAGTATTCATATCGGTTTCCATTTCGCAAAACATAGGAATTCTTTTTTCGAAAAGTAAACACGCGTCCAGGATTACTTCTGCTTTCATATTGAAGCAAAGAATTTCGAAGTTTTTTGCGCAGAAAAAGATTAACATCTCCAAAATCCATGACGAAAACGCAAAACAAATCACGCACACTATGAACGAGTTCAAAATGGTCACTCAAATGCATTACAAAAGCTGTTTGATGCTTTTTGAAAAAGACCCATGTATGCATGTTGTTTCTATTTTTAACTTAAAAATGCTAATTTCAGTCCATATCCTTTTAACAACCAAGATTTTATCATCGCACGTACACTCAATCTTTTTATGCATCATGTGAAAGCATTTTTCGGAAAATTCTATATTTTTTTCGAATGGCACCTCGTTGAAATTCAACAAAAATGAAGATTTTTTGCGGTAATTGGTCTTTCGCGGAAACGGACCTTTATAATTTTGTGCGGTAATGAGCCCTTTTGCGATAACGAACGCTTTGCGCTAACGGGCCATACCCAAATTTTTCACAGGCACTGTACACTCTTGATATTCCCAGATTTTAGGAAATGTGTTATTTTCTTCAAGAACCGAAAGCTTGGTAATATACGAAATGACGCATCGCACTCTATAGTTTAAATATAATCCCGCACGTAATTTTATAGGTCAAATATTCCTGGGTCCTGCTGGTGTTCACTTTTTCTCTCACTGCACGCGCGCATTTACGGTCCAAGTACTCTGCGTTGATACCACTGCT